>JAMXBB010000005.1:35223238-35773985 GCA_024138015.1 Lumnitzera littorea
GGGGGGGGGGGTGGGGTGGGGTGGGGTCAGGGGGAGGACGCGCGCGGGGTAACACAAGACCTGACAATAACCTTCGAGTTTAATACTCATTTTTTTTTTTTTTTAATTGTTGGGGTACTCACTATGCAAGTAGGTTAAATAGGCTAATTTGCCCTGCGTCGGCCTGTGTATTAAGTGGATTGGTCTACTTTAGCCTGCTTACAAATACGAGTTGGAATTTCCAACTCAACCCACTCTTTATAGGTTGGCAGGTTAAGTGGGCCAACCTGTAAATTATATTATTCTTTATTTTTCATGAATGTATTATGTAGAATATTTATAAATTATAAATTACAACTCACAATCTTATCGAATCCAATATTTATATGTACCTTTTACTTACTATAATATTTAATTTTCATTTTGTTTTTAAATATATTCATAACATATATACATATATTTGCATTGACATTTATATACTTAATAAAAATCAATCTAAAAATGAAAAAACAAAGGAGGTAAATTGTTTTTTGAACTTATTTAACAATACATCAAACCATATTAATAATTAGTTTTACATAACAATAATGATTGTTTACACTATGATATTAATATGATGATCAATTTCATTATACAATTATTTTGAATATTCCATATAAAGTAACCATACATTATATTTATTATATCCTATTACAAATAGTTAATAATAAACACATTTTTAATTGTCAAATATATTGAACAATATATTATAGTTAATTGAATATGAGCATAACATATAGCAGTGCTTCCATTTTAATTAAATATGTTTTGAAATAAAATAAAATAACAATTACATTTCTGAAAAACTCAATTCTAAAACCAAAAATACACTTAAATAAAATGCACAAATAGGGTATTATAAATTTTCTTTTCTTTTCTTTATTTTTTTTTTTAGTGCCAGTTAGTGAGCTAACCTGTCCACTAATGGGTTAGCCCGCTTTGACTTGTAAATTAAGAGGGGCAAGTTGGAAAAGTTTATATTTAAGCAGGTAAAAAATTTTTAGCCTACCCTACATTTTTTCGTAGATTATGCGAGCCAACCTACGTAACCCGCCTTACTTGCATAGCTTTAGTCACAAAACCTATTATATACCAAAATCTAATTTTCTAGCCATTTTTAGGTGATCATGTAACTCCTTTCCTCATTGGTCGACAACCCTTAACATTAGGTAGCCAACCAATTGGGTTTTAGAATGTTAAACATTTTTCAACTTCATTAAATTTTTTTGCATAATTAAGTCTTATAAATTTTAATAATATTATTTAATTAAATTTATTTAACAAATAGTTTTATTGAATTAAATAACTTGTGGACCAATAAGAAGCAGATGCATGTTTCCTGTTTAACAATAATAGATAGTGAAAAAATATAAGTCATGTTTTTAATTATAATTTTCTCTTATTATAAGTTACATGATATAATTTTTGTTTAAAAATAAATAGTTATATATATATTCTTCCATACAAAGAAAAAAAATTATTAAAACAAGGCCTATGTTGTATAACTTTTGAATCAATTGAATCGGCGCTTTTCAATCCATTGATTCATATTTTTCTTTTAACAAATGATGTGCTCTTCTATGATATGTAATTACTAGATATTCTATCAACGTCATACATAACATGCACATAAAAGGGGAAAGAAACTCCCAAATCATACATAATAATAATAAACTTAAAATAACAAGCCCTAAAATCCCTCTCTTTTAATATATTCTTTTCCCTTCAATTTGGATAATGAAAAGAGGGACTTATGGTGTCCAATTATGGTTCTCACGAGAGCTTATACGTGATTTAGGATTTCTTTTAGGATCGTATGTGTGTTATGGAAGAATTTAATAAAATGCCTTGGTGATGGTATATATCACGGTACGTCTCTTGGATGAATTCTAAGCAACCTAGTAATTGTAAGCAAGGATAGACTTATAAAAAGCCCCCTTTGGTGTGGCTAATGAAAGCCCCCCAACACTCATGTTAGTGAGGTGAGTGGGAGGAAAAGAAAGTAACAAAAGTGAGTTCTTAGGAGGATGGTGAGAAAAATCGATCCCCTTACTTAAGGATCTTACCCTTATTTATAGAATGGAGGTATTGGCTTGTGCGAACACATGGTGAAAGGGGGTTAGTAGGTGCAGAATCTAAGAGGGTGGCATTATTAGTACTTGATGGGATAACTTTCCTTTTGCAGGTTGGTAGGTGCTTAAGAGATAAGCCTATCCCATCAACGGTGGGTAGCTGCCCTAATTAGGTGACTAAACAGTAGGTCATGCAACAAGTAGTCATTAAGCATTTAATTAAGAGGGAGAAAGTGGATAGAGGGTGGGGGAAGTTCTAAACTCAAAGTTTGGTGGTCCCTTTGGTAGAGGTCTTTGGAAAAAGGGAGATGAGCTTCTTTTTGGTGGGCGCCTTTAGAGGAAGTGCTCTTAGGCTAACTAAGATTTGATCTTGAGTAGGAGAGTGAGCTCTGAGCTATTTTAAGGTGATTGCTTGGATTAGATACCTTAGCGAGCTTACAAGGTCAGGGAAGGCTCTAGGCAAGTGCCTGGGTTAAGCATCTTAGTAGGATTGGGCATTCGAAGCCTTCTTGTTGGGAGACAATCATCAACATTTGCAATCACCACCCCCCCCCGTCTAAAATCTCTATAGCGATTGGACGGCGGGGAGAGTAATAGTGACAAGGGCTTAAGCAAGCTAAAGCCCTCCATGGCTTGGCAACAATTGAGCAGGAATGGGCTAGTAGTGTTAGGGGCGTCTTTTTAGAAGTGACGGTTGATGAGACATTTGATAGTAGTCTTTTCCCATGCCTAGTCTTTTCTAATGCATAATGTCATTTCTAATACACAATGGTGGCACTTTAGGGGAACTGTTGTACGTACATCATTAATGGCCTGGGGAAACTAAGCTTAAGAGTAATGATGGGCATTAATGTCGCCCTTTTGTTATCATCCTTTCCTAACCGTTAGATGGGTTAGTAAACAACACATAGATGGATTGGATTTTCTTCCCCTTTTCTATATAAAGAAGGCAATGGGGACTATTTTTTCCATTCTATTTTTACTTCCCTTGACTTGACTTAGAGCTTAATTCCATTCTTTCGTCTCTGTAGGGTTTGCTACACATAAGTGAATCTCAAATGATCATACGAGGTAAGAGAACATTCAAACTAGGGCTCTACCCTACTAGTGGGCCCTTTAAGTATTAATCAAAGGGTGTAAAGGGTTGTCTAATGATGTGGGGAGGCTTCTGAGCACTGAACAAGGGGTGTATGAGGATTCATCTCCCTTTGATTGGTGGCTCATTGTCCTTACCATGTCATCATGTGCTCATACTATTGGTGTCCAAGTTCCCAAATCATATGTTTAGGTAATTCTTAGTGTAGTATCTTCAATCTTGAGAGGGGAAAACTTTAACGGCTTGGGAGTTCCCGACCTTCATTAGCTAGAGGACTCCTAAGGGGTTTACAAGGTCTTAAGAGTGTAGCGAGCTGTGTAAGCTTACATGCCTTCTCTATCTTGCAATGGTTATCCCTGTAAGCTTTAAGTGCTTAGGTGGCTTCCATAGGTTCCTTGGTGGTTTTTGACTGCATATTCTAAGAGGTTAAGCAATCTTTGGTCCCTATTGAGTTCGAAGGGACTTTTGCCTAGGACCGCCGTTGTAGCATATGCTTGATGAAGGAAGCGTGTACTACCATAGGCTTAGACGGGTGTAAGGGACCCTACTCTGTGATGACTACAGAGGTAGAGGAGGCGCAGCAACAGCTATCCTCTTAAGTTCGTGGTCATCTACTCAAGGTAGCTCAGGTCGAGCACGATTTGTCAGGGAAAATGGGGAGTCAAGTTGAAGTTGCTAGCCAATTGGCCCAAGTAAGGGCCTTTGTTTTTTACCAACTTAGGATTGCTTACAAATTAAGTCTGGAGGTCTATCCCGCAAGGTTGAGATGAAGTTGTAAGCAAGAAGATGGACATCTGATGCCAAATAGTAGAATAGGAGAGGCTTCTAGTCTACATGATGTATTTTTACACTATTATACCTTCTATCTCCATATCCAGGGCTTGTAGGCTGGTCCCTAGGCTTTGTAATGATCCTTCAAATAAATAAAAGTGAAATTTTTTTTTCGCATACTTATGTACCTTTTTCGTTTCCTTTTCTCTTCCTTCTTATTTGATAACATTTTATTTTCCTTTGTCTGTCTTAGTTGTTCGCATGATGTTCAAAGATGAAGTCGAGCACTTTCAATACTTGAGGAGCTCGCAAGAATGCATGTTTAGGAACCTCAGTCCTAATTACTCGAACATAACTATTGAGGAGATTGATGTGATTGTTGAGGTACTTAAGGTTCTTAGGATTAGTGTTCCATTAATGCCACCCATGTTGACACCTATATGGTGATCCACAACATGAATAATCTTTGACTGTTGATATCATGATTGCTACATGTAGCTGCCTATAATGGCCTAATGGCAAAGTGATGATTCATGTAGCTTGGTTGACCTATCTTGTTGTCATTTTGTCAAAATCCTTAAATCTTCCTTTCTCCCATTTATGCACTTTCTATTCCTTTCCTTTTCTTTTTCTTCACTTTAGACCTTCGAGGATGGCAAACCAATCATAGCAAAAGAAGACAAACCGATTTGTAGGTGAGGCTTCGGTAAGCACTAGTCGTCAAGATAAGCCTATCCCTACTCCCCTCTAAACAATAACAGTGGCCAAGGACGACAACGTGGATAAGAGTTACACATGGGAAGTAAGAAAGGCCTTTATAGAGGAGAGATATCAATATCAGTATTTGCTCGAGAAGGAGGAGGCTATTGAATGTCTATTGCCAACTGCTCAGGGTAGTGGCATTGTTACCAAGGTAAAGCATGTATACAAAGAGGATCGATGCTTAAGGGTTCAGAAGTGTGCCGTAATGCTAATGCATGGGAATTGTTTGTTCTTAAAGAGGGGCTACGGGCATGCGATTGTAGTGATGACGGGTGCTCCGTCTATATATACTAGAAGGTGGTAGAGATGGCGATGCAATTGCCCTTTATCGAGTTTCAGTTAAAAGTGTTTAAGTACTTTCAAGTGTACTTGGGCTTGCTTGATCTAAATGTGTAGGAGATGTTAATAGCCTTCGAAATTGTATTCGTCTTTCATATGAGGAGGCTAATTGCTCAGTTGTTTCGATATTTCTTTCACTTGAAGGGAAACCCAGGCAGTTAGGCATATTGTTCGAATCGAGTGTCTCCGAAAAAAACTGCTTTATGGGTTAAAGAATAAGATTGATGGGTGGAGACACCAATTCTTTATTGTAAGTTCACCATACGCCTTGGATTTTCATATGAAGTGGATAAGGCTGATCCATGCGAAACCCATTACCTACTTAAAGGAAGAAGATGAGGAAGCTAAAAAGTAGGTCCTTGACATTGGTTGGTGGAAAGGGTTGGGGTTTGACATTGTAGAGATGATAGAACAATATTTGGAAAGTGAAATGTTGCATGCTTGGGAAATAGTTATGGTTGTGGCTATAGTTTAAGAGGGTAACGTAGGGTATGCCATCGCTGGTCGTTAATAAGGGTGGCTTAGGTGTTGCTCTCCTTGTTAGGTATGTTATTTTGCGTCTATTTCTATTACTTAGTGTTTTGTTATGTTTGCATCATACGAATTGTTTGGTAATGCTTTCAAGAAGCAAATGTTGTAAATCCAAGAGGAAAGGCATCGGCTAAAGGGGAAAAGGTGTAAGCCCTGTAATTTCACATAGTTATTCGAATGAGTAACTTAAGACATTAGTGGAACTAACCCGAATGATCTAAAACACTAAGGACCTAAAAATTTATTAGTAGACTTAAGATATTAGATGAGGATACCTTGTAAACTCGGATATTAGAAATATAATAAAATAATAATAATGTAGCCAAAATAGTGAAATTTGACTATATTATTTATTGGAATCATGTAAAATAGGCTTTGATAATTAATAAATATTTAAAGATAAATTATATACTGTGATATAAAATAACACGTGATATAAAATAACATGTAGAGTAATTGTGCATACCATGTATGTAATTTTTGCATAATAATATATACTTGTAATTATCCAAAACACCTGATTTTGTGTAAATTAAGGTAAAATAAACAAAGGAAATTAAAAAAAAATTATTGGACAGTTGGAAATTTCTTAAGAATGGTGTATGGAATGAGTGGCTAGGTGTAAGAGCAATGGCAAATCAAATCATGCAAAGAAAATAATATAAAAGCTATAATTTTAGAAGAAGGGGAGAGATAGAGAAAAATTGTTTTTACACTCCAAATAGTTTTGACAAATCTGAAAACACTCTCTAAAGTTTCATATAGCAAAGGAGGATCTAGAAAAATTAAACTTAAGGCTTGAAAATTTAAGAAAGAAATTAGGAAAAATTTACAAAAATTAATTCATAAATGGAGCTTAGAGGAGTATGAGTATCTAAACAATTGTTAGAAGCTAGTCATTGCCACCACCAGGAGATAAGAGAGGCTGCATCTGGGCCGGTTGACAAGGTTGTAACCACCACTGATGGCTAGAGCTTCTATTTTCAATAAGGTCCCATTTTCAAGTTGAATTTCAAAAAATTCCTAAAAATATAAAAATTACCCAAAAAATTTTAGAAAAAATTATTTCTAACTATTTTCATATTTAGAATGTGGGAAAAATATTAATTTGTAAATATTTAATAGATACAATATACGTGTTTAAGAAATCGACGAAATCGAATACTTTTCATTATTGAAATAAATAAGTTTAATGACATAGTTTTGACTCCGAATTTTTTTTTTTTTTTTGCAAACTTTCCTATGTTTATACTAAAATGCTATGAAGAGATTTTTAACAAAATTATTTTCTATAATTTTTATAAATTTTTTAGCCTTAAATCATGATTAAAATAATGTTTTTGGTAAAAATCATTATATCCTTCTTAAAGACCTCACTTAGATTTTGAACTCCACTGGTTATTGAATATTTTGTGGTGAATGTGTGCTATTGAAAGTGGTTCTATTGAGAGAAGTTCATAAAATCAAGTATAAGCCACTTATACAAATAATTTGGTGATATGGGATTTAAGGAAATTTGTGAGTAATGATGTGATATACTAGGAATTTAGATGTAATGAAGCTGAGAAGTATGGATTAGAAAGTTATTTTGGTTAGTCTTGATTGGAGTTAGAAATAAATAGACCAATGAAGTGATTAAAAGGGAATTGGGTGAAGGTAGATGATAACTCAAAGGATTCTAGAAATAAGTTTTGAACTAGATTGATACTCAAAGAGTAGATCAGAAGCAAAAACGACGAATAAAAGGTAAAAACAAGGGAAGTAGAGAATTAGTCAGATGATGATTTTATTAAAAACTCTGTAGATAACAAAGTCAGAGGATATCTCAAAGGAAATTAGAGAGCACATGTTTTATTAGATATTCACTTAGAAGCTAAATCAAAGGCAAGAGCATAAGCGAATGATGAAATAGGGAAACCTCAAAGGCTAAGTTAGAGGGAGTATTTGTAGGAATTTTGAAGTTGTAGGTCTTAGAGGAAAGTTTAGAGGATAGATTCCTTAGAATTATGAAGCTGATTAAACTCATATGAAATCTCAAAGGGTTTCTATTAAGAAATTTAAATTCTAGTAAATGCAACAACTTAGTCAGAAGATAACTCAGAAGCTTCCAATTTAAGAACTTTAAGGATGACTTAACTTAGAACTTATCTTAGATGGTGTTTATTGAAAATCTTAAGGATTTACTAACCTTAGAGATTGACGTAGAGGATTAATCTATAGTGAACTTCAATACCTAAGTAGTGTAGAGGATATCTCAGAAGCTTTCCAAATAAATATTTCAAGGACATCTTAAATCAGGAGATAGCTTAGAAGAATAAAGTACTATATCAAGATAAACATCAAGGGATCACCCATAAGGACAAGTGAACAACTGAGTTAGTAAGCGATTGAGTTCGAGGTAAGTAAGATTAATACTTTGTTGTACTTTAGAGTATTGCTTAAGCATACTTAAAGATCTTAGTACGTGTCATGTTTGTAATTGTAAGTTATTAGCTTATGTGTATGTAGTGCATGTGCTTAAATATTGTATTATCGTTATGGAGTGCTAGACTTTAAGTATTGGTTGCCTTATGGTATTGCGTTGATTGAATTATATGAAAATTACTTAATCACCTTAGAGGCAAATTAATTTAAACTCGACCTAACTTCTAACCGGACCTATATCACAACCCAATAGGGGAAACGACTAAGATTCTCGGGCCAAACATGAATCCTTTAATGAGGATAGTAGATATGGTCTTTTTGTCACCCTTAGTCAAATTAAGTGATAGGAAAGAAGGTCGTGGCAAGGTTAGAGATTGTGGTTCGAAGGTAGTCACAAGTAGAGCGTGTTTCTTTATTGCATAGGCTAGTTCACAGCATCAAACTCCTCAAAACCTGGATTCGAGCAGACGAAATTTCTTTGATCTCATGACAACTGGTCAACGTTGTACAATATCTTACTTAAAAACCCTGGTTACTTATTGTTTGATGTGTGCTATTATCTTCGTCCTACTTACTGAGCAAGTTGTTGCTCACTCCCCCACAATTGATTTGTAGGTTTCTAGTACAGTCATCGATATTACACTAAGTTTCACGAAGACTGGATAATGGGATTAAGGAGTGAGATTCAAGACTAATGGACTATATGCATATTTATTTGCCGACTTTACTAACTTATAGGCAAACTAATAAGGTCTTTATTAGTGACCCTCTAATTTTCAATTATGGATACTCATACTATGCTCTATTAACTTGTGATATTTTATAAACCCTATCATTAAACATTCTATTTTCTCAAATCAATTTACTTTTAGAACTTTTTGCTGAAATTGAGATGTTATACTCTAAAAGATTTGTAAAGCTTAATTTTCTCTGTCATTTGAGCCACAAGTTCATTTTTCAAAGTTATTTTGAAGTATTACATTACAAGTTAATATCTATTAGACTTAGAATTCGATGGCTCAAATCAGGAAAGTGATAAACCCCTTGTGTAAATTATACCTACGTTAGCAGTTATAGTAGTTAGCTTTTAGCTTATGTTGGTTTATACGGCTGAGCTGTTACAACTCTCTAATTTAGGGCATAATAGTTCTAAAGTAGTATTAAAGCATAGTCCTTGGCAATCTACTTAAAGCATAACTCATTTGAATTGACCTTAGGACGTTATAGTTAAAACGAGGAGAATACTTTAAAGACATTGAGAGTAGGGAAAATAAGCAGTATGTAAAAGACATAGACTAGTAAGACTATAACGAATATAATGTATATATATATATATATATGGGATCGTATATAATGTAAGGCTATAACGAATAATAGGTAAATGCTAATTTAATTTGTGTCATCTATACGTTTAGGTTCTGAATCATTAACTTGTTCATGTTTAGTGATGAAAATTCTATGGATTGTAAGGTTTAAATTATAGATATTGTCTTGAGATGGATTGATTGAGTGATGTTTTATGTTTTGGTGAAATTACATGAAATTCTTATATGTATTGAGTGAATCATCATGTAGATGTTGGGTGATTGGGAGTACTAAAGGATGAGTGGAAAATTATATTAATATTATTGCTATGGGAGGATAGTGTTTGATAATTAAGGAGTGGTTTTAATGATATAATTTCTAGTGTTATTGTTGAAAGTGGTTAAGAAGGTAATGTTTGAAGGATATTAGAGTACTTGGTGAATCTTAGTTGGTAAAGATAGATTTAGTTCTTATGATTATATCACATATTTAAATAGCAATCATTAAGTTTAAACAAATTGATTTCCATGCTCTCGTTATAATGCACATAGAGATTTATGAGTTTTTAAGAACTAAAGTCTAGTGATATGAAATTATATGTTGTACTACTACACTATTGGTGAAATTAAAGGATGTAGAATTTGAGAAGCTTAGGGGAGATTGGCAGTAATTGACAAGAAGTATATTGAAAGGGATTGGAATGAAAGTTAGGGTGTAACAAAAAAATATAGGATGTGGTCATGTTTGAATGGTAAAGTATGGATTAGTTAGGCTTATGATAATAATGAAGTAGAGCATGATTTGACCCAAAAGATATAGCAAATTTTGATTTAGAGGATTTAGCAAACAATTTCGATAAACTTGAAGACTAACTATTGTAGAATAATAAGGTTAATTAGAGGATTTTCCATACTCTTGGTAAGAACATAAATACATATCACAAAATGTACCTTATAATTGGTAGGTGAATGAAAGATATTGGAAAAAAGGGAGTGTAGACACTTAATTTTTGTCCCCTTTATTTTATTTATTTCAATAAGATAATAGGTCATAAATTAGGAAAAACAAAACAAAATAGAAAATTAAAGAAAATTAAAAAAAATTAGAAATTTAGAAAAAAAGAAGAAGTTTAGAAAAATACAAAAAATAGAAAAATGAGGAAAAAGCATTAAAAATAAGAAATCTAGGAAAAATATAAAAAAAAAAAAAAGGTTTATGGGTTCAAATAAACACTTGGACTTAGCATTGGGTTAAACTTGAAGGTTAGGGGTTCGAATCTTCCTAAAGGCAAAACTATCTTTTTCTTTTTTTTTCTTCTTCTTCTTCTTCTTCCTACAACACTTACTACACTATCAAATCAGGAACTGCTACGTGTCAGGATCTCATTACATCACATAACTTGACATGTGGCAACATCAAGGTTGGACGATCAATGCTGACGTGGTGCCACATGTCACTATTGACACGTGGCGCACTATGATTGGTCGAATCGGCTGATGTGGTGCTACGTGAGCCTACTTTCCTTCTCTTTCTCCCTTCTTCCCTCATTTTCTCTAAGTCTTCCTCACTTTCCCCCATTTTCCCCAATCGAAATAGACCCAACCCCTTCACTTTGACCTTAATTTTTGTACAAATTCTACACACAAACGCATGATTTCTTGCTTTGATATTGTTTACCACTTAGCCTACTTCAAATTGAACCAAAGAACACATTTAGATTCGGTTAAATAAGCATTCAAATCAAGCTCCAAAATTGGAAAAAAAAACTCAAAATCTGAACATTGTCATTTAACCCAATTTGAGCTTTCCTTATTTTTTGGGTTCAAATTAGTGTATAAATATACTTGTTTCAACACACACAAACACTTATGAGCAGAGGAAATCACTCATAAACACTCTCTCTCCCTCTTGTGATCCCTTTCTCTCTCTTCCTCTACCATCGCATTTCTCTCTCTTCATTGTCCTCTCTCGCTTTGATCTCTTGTTGCATATCCCAACTGAACCACCAACAACCCAAAATCCCCAACCCGATGTCTCCTCAACCTCCAATAACCACTATTTCAAGTAGTACAACCCTTTCTCT
Organism: Lumnitzera littorea; assembly: GCA_024138015.1. Lineage (NCBI taxonomy): Eukaryota > Viridiplantae > Streptophyta > Magnoliopsida > Myrtales > Combretaceae > Lumnitzera > Lumnitzera littorea. The sequence goes on from JAMXBB010000005.1 coordinate 35,234,640, forward strand.
CTTAACCCAACCGTCGAACCTCCACGACCCAACGAACACGGTGGTACATGAAAAACACCACATTCTCTAATCGAATAAAAATAAAAACTCCTTCCCCATTCAATTTGCTATGCAAAACGCCTTGAATTGCACCTTGCTAAGCTGTAGCAATGGAGCTTGCAGACAACCTGAAAACTGATCGAGATTCGAGATCTAACCTAACGACTTGAGTTTGATCTAACCTGACCTGCGCACCTAAGTCCTCTCCCTAGTCTTATTCTCTTTGAATTGATTTTTTTTATATTATTATTTATTTATTATTTTATTTTTTTATTTATTCATTGTAAATTGTAATGTATATTAAAAAAGAAGAAAAAAAAAGAAAAGAAAAAATAAGAGAAGAAAAAAAAGTACTTTATTTCTTTTTAGAAATAAGATAAAATAAAAAAATTAAATAGCAAACAATATAAAAATAATAATAAATTAATAAAAGAGAATCATTTTTTTAAAGCACTTAGAAAAATTGTGTTTTTTCAAAGTAAATAAAAATAATTGGACTTTTTTAAAATTAGGGTCCTTAGAACTTTCCAAAAAAAAAATAAATTTCCAATTTAGGGCTTTCTTTTTAGAAATTTCCTTAAATAAGTCAAATTAAATTAAGAACGTAAATCCGACATATTTTTCAAATTAAAATAAACTTAATTCACTATAGTTTTATAAAAAAAAAAAAAAAAAAAAACTATGTGTGTTTGATCCAAAATAGTGGGTATGTAGATACCTACGGGGCAACAATAAAAAATGAAAAAAAAATATAATTTTACTTTTTTTTTTTAGTTTAGATTACTTGAGTTTTCCAATTAGAGTAACTAATAATTGAATCTTGTTTTTTAGAATTGAAAAGTGATTTTTAAGGTTATTATTAAATTTGGAAAGTTAATAATACCCGCAATGGCTTAAATTCTTAACCTTCGAATCCAGATTTCTGGTTTCAAAAACCGTTTTATAAAATTGGTTTAAAAGATAGATCAATAGCTAAGTTATAACTGACTTACCCAATTAATTATAACTTAACTCTTTTTCCCTACCCCGGTTGGATGGCAACTCTAAAGTGGTTTTTAAAATACAAATAAAACTGATTTTTCTTTAAACCCTAATCAAGGGTCAGTATTAAACTGGTAGGGTTTAATACTGATTGGTTTAAAGGATACCTAATTTAGAAAGAATCGGGAGGTGAAAAACCGAGCTCGATAAGGAGCTAGAAGTTATATTACAAATACTACTTTAGAGCAAGAATACTTATAGAAGTTGGAAGAACTTTAAGGGATATATAATAAGAATCTGAATAAGAACTTGAAGAAGACTTTGATCATAATTTAGATATCATAATAACCAAGAATTAGCAAATGGGTAAGCAAGTTAACGAGTATAAAATATAAGAGGAAGTAGAACCTTGGATAGCTTAGAGCAAAGATATTAGTCGAGGCTTAAGCGAAAGGTCATGTAGGAATCAATGAAGCAAAACAAGATAAATGATTTAGTGTAGATAATAGATTGTTTGTAATTGTAGGCATTGTACGACTCTAAAATATGTGGTGATTACCTACGGTTTTTGAACTAAAATGATAAAGATGAAGGATAATGAGTATGAAATTGATTTCTACAAGGTGTTGTGATGATTTTTTACAGAATCTAGTAATCTATAAGTTAAGAGTTACTGGGATAAAATAATTTTTGGGAGGATAGCTCCTCTGATAGTGAAATGGACTAAAACTCAAATACCCTTGACATACTTAAATTGTAACATACGAAAAGAATTTCTACTGTTTTGATGTATTTGATATCCTTTGTTGTGCTTTAGTTCTCTTAGCATTATCTTATAAATAATTGATCGAAATAGCATGTGGAAGTAATGTATTTAGGGAAAGGAAAATGTGATATTTAAATGTATATGGATTGTATAAAGTTCATTGTTAATGTAATTCTTCTATAAGATAAAGCTAAGTCCTGATATGAATATGTTTTTAATATAAGGATAAAATTATGATGTATACTCATGGGTTGTGGAATTGAAATTTGAAAGCTATGAAGATAAGAAATGTATGATTTTGAATGATATCAAATAGACTTCGAGTTTGAAATGCATATAGAGATTAACTTAAGCCTATCAACTACCAAAATAAATATTTAAACATGATTCATAATAGTTGACCTTTTGTTTTTACTTTTTATTCAAAAGACATTATGGAATCGCTAGATTGGAAGTAATGTTGTATTACAGGATTAAACATAAAGAATAAGATATTACAGGTATGGATCTATTATTTTTTCTTATAAGCAAGGACTAGGATATCACAAGAGATATACCTCTATTATTATGAATATAGAGGATGCGATTCGTATGGTGAATTGTAAATGATGAACACATTGATAAAAGATATATTGTTCAAAATTACATGATTTTGATTCAATATGAAGTAATCACTTAGAGAATAGTTTAGAGATTTACAATCTGTGCTAAGTTATAATGTTGAATACATGAATAAGTGATATGCTAGAGATATCTCATCAATATTACTTATATAAGAAGATATACTAAACAAATATGTTTATGTGGATATTAAAGAAATTATTAGGATATGTATTGTGGAATTTTTATTGGCAATACAGAAGAATTTTACCCTAATGAATTAATAGAGATAAAACTATTTACCATTTGCAAATCATATATGATAATGTATAAAGTAAACTATCATATTGGAAAATGAGATATTGATAAAGTAGTCAGAAACTTAGAAAAATGACTAGAAGATATAAACTCATTTTTTAAGTACTTTTATACTCAAGAAATAGCTAAGCATTAAGCCTATTACCTTAAGAATGACAAATATATCACAAGTTAGATGGTAAGAAAAATTAAAATAAATTCCCAAGGGATAGAGATGTTACTACAATATTTATTGATTGAAGGGAACGACCTGAGAAGAATACAATAAAGAGTAACATTAAGAGCTTTGATTTTAAGAGATCAATTACCCTCTTGAATTCGTCAAGGTGACTCAATACTTAAGATGCAATAAGACAAGTCAACTTGAATCAAAGATTGAATAGCCTAAATTAAGCTAAAATGGGGACATTTAAAATTCGTGAGAAATGGAAGGAAATGTACATGACTTTAACTAAAAGGATGGAAGCTAGATCATGATAACACGTAAGATGAAAGAGTTTCAAAAGATTAATGGAGTGACAAACTTATGAGATACCTTAAGAAAGATATTACCAAGATAGTACTAAGAATGACATATAAGGTGATAGAAATGAATAGACAAAGATGAAATAGAAACTAAAGATAAACTCTCTCTAGTTTAAGGTGAAGATGTGAATTTATCTGGGAAAGTAAATGATGTATGCTCTAAGTAAAGAAAGAAAAAAACTCCTTATCATAGGGTTTATATTTATCACATCTTATGGATAGATAGGAATAGTAATATATGTACTAAAACTATATGAGATGCTTGAGGAAGTCATATAGTTGGTCATAAGGAGTAAAAGATAGAGTTAAGTTATGACTAAAGGCTTGGATCAAACTGTTCATGAGAAGAGACAAGTTATATTGAAGAGTAAGTTTGATAAAAGTAAACTTCATTAAGGAGATAAATTGAAGAAATAACAAGAAACTTAATAAATCAAGTAAATAATAAGAGGAGGAAATTGTGAGAGCTAAAATTTGGAAGAAACACAAAGAGGATTTTGATGAACATATAGAATTAGGATCAAGCAAAAGATAAATGGAATTAGGTTTAGGGATATGTAAGTAGGAAGATAATAAAAGAATGTTATAGTGAATACATGAGTATGAATGTTTAAAGTAAATTAATGTAATACTTTTAGTACAATAGGAATAAATTGTGGAATGGTCATAAAGTTGCCCACTACATGTTGGTTATAAAAGCAAATAAGAGATAAAAAATGTACTAGACTAAAGGATGAAGGTTGTAAATTGGGTACATATGAATAAGCAAGAAAAGGATGGCAAATCTATGATTTTTATATCTCTCCCACTAAATCCTTTATTTGTTACAAGTCTTGTGCCATTTCTGGGAACCCTTTATCCTAGAGTCAAATACACATGTGTTAATTAAAAAGTTGGAAACTGGTCCATGTCCTTATCACTCCAGTATCGTGTCAATTCCATCAATTAAATTGTATTTGTTTATAAAATCTATCTTTATTCCATTCGATTACAAGCTTATGGAAGGATTGAGATTTGTCAACCTCAACTTTGCAATTGTATATATTAATATATGAAATATCAAGCTCCAAACTGAGAAGATAGTATGAACTCAAGGAGGAATTCAATTAAAGTAATAATAGTATGAAAGTAATCTATCAACATATTGAATAATTGAGTTTAGAAGTTAATAGAGTGTGATAAGGAGTAAAGACAGGAGTTAAGATATATACTAATATTTGGAAATAAGTTGAAGGATGTTAGAAGTAAAAGTTCAAAATATATTAAGGACTAAAAAATAAATCATAATTATCTTACTTGAGTATCATAGGCTTGGAAGATTTGGAGATTACAAAAGTATGTTACATGGTGAAAAATTTGAATGTATGAAGATTGCAACCACAACACTAGAGTTGAAACAATGGACCTACATAAGATTATACACTAAAGGAACTATTCATACGAATATTGAATAGGTAAATCTCCAAAATGTGCAATATGTGAAAGTACCATAAAGAGATAGCCTTAAGCTAAACACAATAAAGATAATAGACTTAAATGAAGATTACTTAATTAGAAGAGCAACTCATTTGAGTATTTGATAAACAAATTCACCAGATTGAGATTTAGTTACTTAGAGATAAGGGTAAGGATAGATCATATTATCTTAACAAAAATATCTGAATGAATAGTGAAGTCTATAGATGTGATATAGGTAAGATGGATATATAAAGTTTTGGAGACAAAACTTTTCTAAAGGAGGATAGAAATGTAAGCTCCGTAATTTTATATAGTTGTTCAAGTAAGAAATTTAAGACGTAAGTAAAACTAACCTTAATAACCTAAAAATTTACGAGTAGACTTAAGATATTAAATGAGGACACCCCATAGAATCGGATATTGGAAATATAATAAAATAAAAATAATATAGTCAAAATAGTGAAATTTAATCATATTATATATTATTGATCGAAATCGTGTAGAATATGCTTTGATAGCTAATAAATATTTAGAGATAAATTATATATATAATAAAAATATTATGTGACATAAAATGACATGTAGAGTAATTATGTATACCCTGTATGTAATTTTTGTATAATAATATATACCCATAATTATCTAAAACACTCGATTATGTGCAAATTAAGGTAAAATAAACAAAGGAAATTAATAAAAAAAATTATTGGATAGTTGAGACTTCTTTAAGAATGGCATGTGGAATGAGTGGCCAGGTGTGGGAGCAATGGAAAACCAAATCATGCAAAGAAAATAGTATAAAAGCTCTAATTTTAAGAGAGAGAGAGAGAGAGAGAGAGAGAGAGAGAGAGAGAGAGATCATTTTTTCACTCCAAATAGTTTTGACAAATTTGAAAACACTCTCTAAAGTTTCATATAATCAAAGGAGGATCTAGAAAAATTAAACTCAAGGCTTGAAGATTTAAGAAAGAAATTAGGCAAAATTTACTAAAATTACTACATAAACGGAGCTTGGAGGAGTATGAGTATCTAAGGAGTTGCTAGAAGCTAGCCGCCACCACCAAGCAATGGGGGAAGTCGCATCTAAGCCAACTGACAAGGTGGTAGCCACCACTGGTAGCTAGTTAGGGTCATCGAGCTATAGGGGGCCTTGAGTGTAAGAGGTCATTATAGAGTTAATATATGTGCCTACCCTGTAAAACCCTTATATGTGGGTACTTATTAGGTACTCAACGTAGAGCTCAAGGCTTGGGTTTTCTTAAGTGGATGAATCCTATGAAATTGTTTAGACATTGAAATGAAAATCAATTCTATTTGTTCAGTGTTGTCGTGGTCGTCAACAAATGGGGAAGGGCCTAATTGTTAAGTAGGATACAAACTAGAAATAATGGGATGGGATAGAGTATCACAATTCTGCATTAATCTTTCGATAGATACATAAGTGCCCATGACTATTAATGTGTTCTACATAAAATATGTTTGGAGAGAGTTCGCATTCCATGTTCTTACGATGGGTCGACTATCCAAGGTCTCTAGTCGGTATGCGCCACCACCTACATCCTCTTTGACCTACACTAAGTCTTCCTAGTTAGGAAAAAACTTTCCTTACCCTTCTTGAGACCTTGTAGCTTCTATTTTACGACACATGAGGTCACTTAGTTGGAAGCCCTTATGGTTCACCATCTTGTTATAGTATCTAGCTACATGTTACTAACATGTAGCTACTTGGGCTCTTACCACTTCCATCACTTTGTCGATGGTGTCTAGGTTCACTTAGAGGGCTATCTTGTTAACATCAATGTCGAAGTTTGAGTTCTATGGGCAATATAGCTTCAAATTCGAACGCAAGGTAAAAAGGGGTTTCATCGGCAGTTGTTCAATGTGTGGTTTAATATCCCTAAAGGATAGTCATGAATTGGTCAAACTATAGGCTGTTGGCTCACTTAGCCTTCTTCTTGAGGCTTTTGAGGATGATTTTGTTGATTGCTTCAACCTACTCATTTGTTTAAGGGTGGGCAACAGAGGTATACTAGAGTTGGATGTGGTGTTGATTGCAAAACTCCTAAGACCACACATTGTCGAACTATCTACAGTTATCAGTGATAAGAGTGTAGGGAACTTTGAATCTAGTGATGATGTTTGTAAGAACGAAGCCCTCAGCTACTCGTATTATGATGCTAGCAGTAGCTACACTTCTACCCATTCGATGAAGTAATTGGTAGTTACTAAGATGAATTTTCGTCTACCCAATATCTTTAAGAAAGGTCCTAGGACATTGAGCCCCCATTAGGCAACGAACTAAGGGTAAGTCATGGGATAAAGTTCTAAGTTGAGTGTTTTGCTAATGGGTGCATGTTTTTGGTAGGTGTGGCATTGCCATACTAAGGTTTTAACATCCTCTTTTATGGTTGGCTAGTAGTATCCGAGACAAAGGGCCCGTATGTATGGGGCCTAAGCCTAGATATGATTGCTGCAAATGCCGATGTGCAATTGTTTAAGGGCATGGAGCCCCTCCTCTTTAGTCAAGCATCAAAGGAGAGGTAAGCTGTATCTATGCTTGTACGGAACGTTATCTATGATGGTGTAGTTGGAGGCACTATACGTGAGATTCCTGGCCTCATTTCTATCCTTGGGTAGGGTACCAATTTTGAGGTGTTTGACAATAAGAGTCATCCAGGAGGGGTTGACTGAGGTGGTTCTAATTTCAAGGACCTATTGGTTTTGAGGAAATTATAGATCTTGGGAGGCAATTTGGACTAGTTAATAAAAATATATTTCAATGCGATTTTTTTTTTCATTTTCCATAGTTTAGTTAATCTATGATGAAAAGTAAAAAAGGGTAAAGTAACCTTGTGCTACTTTTTTTTTACAATGTAAGTTTTCTTTTTCTACATGTAGAAAAGGAATAAATAAATCAATTAAATTACGAGAGGCCTCATGAAGTGCTTCTTTAAGAGTTAAACTTCCATTTGTCCATATTTCTAGAAAAAGTATCTCTCTTTTTTCATTTCCATTACCATAAGAATGAAGACTATAATTTGCATTTCGAACAAGCATGAATACAACATCTATAAGATAACTTTTGTCTTGAAAGTTATTTGGTGTTTTGATATGATATCCATGATTCCTCTCAATTTCTAATTGAAAATTTTTGTCAATAATGTGTTATGGTACAAATTAGAGAAAAACTAGGTGAGCTTAGAGAGCCTCCTCCTCAGAGTACTCAGTCTGGGGAATCTTGGTTATTGTCTACGAGGAGAAGTTCAAGGTTAGGTCTCGCACTGTTTGCAGATATTTTACCATATTATTCCCCTTTGTCTCATATTCCCACTTCTCCTACTAAACTACCAACATGGAATTGGAGCATATGTTAATCTTCTCGATGCCCATATTCGTCGTGATTTGTAGTTACGCTATGAGGGCTTCGTATTCGACTTTGTTGTTCCCTGTATGGAATAGGAACTTTAGAGTGTACAATACTTTAGCACCATAGGGACCTTGGAGGACAATTCTTGCCCAACTCCCCCTTTTAGTGGAGGATCCATCCACATAGACGGTCTATTCTGCTATATTGGTACGAGTGGGTAGTTCATTTTCACCAGTATATTCAGTAACAAAATCTGTGAGCACTTGTGCTTTTATAGCTTAGCAGGGGTAGAACTAGATGCAGTGGGTACTGAGTTCCAAGGAGTATTTGACCGTGCATCTTAAGGTGTTGGGCTTCTGTAAAAGAGTTCATATTGGCTGGCCGATGAACACAATGATAGGGTATGCTTAAAAGTATGGATGAAGTCGAATAGTGATGACAACAACGAGAGCAAACTTCTCAATCTGGATGTATTTGACTTCTGGGCCTTAGAAGATGTAGCTGATGTAGTAAACTGGTTTGTGCTCCCATCATTTCGCTCGAACAAGTATCGAGGTGAAAGCTTGGTTATTGATGGTGAGGTACAAGTAAAGATCTTCACTAAGGATAGATTTGGAGAGTATGAGTAGGTTCTAGAAGGATTCTTTCAATTTACTAAAAGCAGCCTCACATTCAGGCATCCATTGTAATTCTAATGGGTTCTTCAAAACTTTGAAAAACTTAGAGCACTTATCGGCACTTCTTGAGAGGAGATGGCTTAGAGCAACTACTTTTCCCTTAAGGCACTGAACATTTTTTATCTTCTACGAGGCCTTCATGTCCTTGATTAATTGAATTTTGTCATGGTTGGCTTCAATGCCTCTTTCCATGACCATATAGCCAAAGAATTAGTTAGATCCTAACCTAAAGAGACACTTTTAAGGGTTGAGCTTCATCCGATATTTCTACAATGTGTTGAAGGTCTTATGGAGGTTGACAATGTAGTCGGCCTTGGTCTTACTTTTGACAATCATGTCAGCAACATAGAATTTGACATTCCTTTCGAGTTGTGGTTTGAAGATAGCGGTTACCAAACATTAGTAGGTAGCTTCAACGTTCTTAAGTGAGAAGAGCATGACTTTGTAGCAATACTGTAAACACCCCATTTTTGCCCCCTCTCCACCTTGTTTTTTTTTTTTTTTAATTTTTTTTAAAGTAAGGTAAAAGGGTTTTAATTTAGAAAAAAAAAACATAAAAAATAGAAAATTTAGAAAAGTACAAAAAATAGAAAAATTTGAAAATTACAAAAAAAAAAAAAGAAAATTTAGGAAAAAATAAAAAAAATAGAAAATTTATAGAAAATACAAGAAAAAAAAAGTAGATTTGAGATAGAATAGAAATTTTTAATAGTTTTAGTACTTTTGAAGTCTTAAATAATAAAAATAATAAGACAAATTTTGAGCTTAGGCCTAAATTTAAATCTAACTTAGGCCGACCATATTTATATATGCAATTTAATTTCACAGGCCAAGCCAATAGCTTGATGGTAATGCACATGCACAAGCACATAGGACACCTGGGTTTGAATCCTGTAGGAAGCATTGGGGCGTTTTTCTTATGTGGATACGTCTCAGCCATTAATTGGCTGACACTTTATTTTCTTTCCCTTTCTCATTCTTTCTTTCCTTTTCTCACATGGAAATCGCCTGGAGAGCTCATTTTCAAGCTTTATTTCTCCTAATTTTCCTTAGAGTACTTCAAACTAGTATCGATTTCACTTCCAGATACGATCATTTAAGGGCATTGAATTGGCAATAAAAAATTTTAAAAATGAAAAATTAGGATGGGCATTGAATCCAATTTTCTTTCCAATTCAAAAGAAGACAATAACACCGACCTTTCTCTCTCAACTATGCAGCAAGCCATAACTAAACATCTATGCCACTGTATAGAAAATAGAAAACACACACGACCTTGACCTCTTTCCCTCACCACTGAACAACACCCAATCCACCTTCATCGTCAATGCATACATAGCATATACGCATGCCACTCTCACATACGACCATCCACCATGCATAGCACGTAAGTAGTAGCAGTTATGCATGATACACACACGACACCATCCTCCATTATCATACCCATAACTGACCATTCTCCATCTATACTCCACCAACACCCTATCCAATTGCCCCACTCTCTCCTATTCTCACATCTACCCACTTATAGCTATAACTCTACTGCTGCGGTAAGCCTTAATGTAGTAACCATCTACATATGAGCCAACTCCACACCAAAACCCCATTGTTAGACCTTCGTTCTAGCAACCCCTGACCTCTCTCTCTCACTACACCCCAATGGCAAAAACCAAACATCCTTGACCAACAACAATTAGCGACCATGACACCCAACCAACGTTCGACTACCCTCAACCCAAGCTTCATCGACAACTACCGCTCTGCGCCACAATGAAAAACACCACTCTAAGTGGAGACATCGTCCCTACACACCCCCAAACCTAATAAAACTCTCACAAAAACACCCTTCCCTACTTGTTTTGGTGGACAAATTGGCCTAAGTCATTCCTTTGTCATCACCTCTGTCATCCTTGTGTTGCATACGTATAAGTCACATGCTGACTCGTAACCCAATTCGAATCCAACTTAGACCCGCGCTTGGATTTGATCATCCAATGCGTACTTTCTTTTAGTTTGAATTGTGCTTTCTTTCCTTTTTTATTTTGCATTTTATTTCCATTTCGTATAATTTTTTTTAATCCAATTGTAACTGTAATTAAAATAAAAAAGAAGTAAAGCAAAAAATAAAAAAAAAATAGAAGAACAAAAAAGAAGAAAAAAAGAAGGAAGGAAGGAATGACTTAGTGAGTTTTTTTTTTCATTTTTTATTTTATTTTGGGACGTAAAATAATATAATAGATAAAATAAAAATACTAAATGGAAAAAAAGAGTGAAGTGAATAAACAAGGAAATAATTTATTACCACTTAGAAAAACCAATTTTTTTAATAAATAAACAAACATGAATCAATCCCTTTTCAAAAATTAGGACATTTTCAAAACTTTCCAAAAATAAAAACCTCGATTTAGAACATTTTAGGAGTTTTCAAATTAAATAGATTGGTTAAGAGACATAAAATCATCCATCTTCCAAATTTAAAATAAACCAACTCGTTAACGATTTTCAAAAAAGCTACGTATATCTGATCTCGATTAGTGGATATATAGGCACATCCAAAGCAACGTAAAAAACAAAAAAGAAAAATTTACCCCCTTTCTTTTAGCTCAAATTACTCAATTTAATAAAAAATAAAAAAAATAATTTATTTAATGTCAATTTTTAAAAGGTGATTTCAAAAAATTAAATTTAAATTAGTAAAGTCTCTAGTAGTCGTAAGAGTTTAAAAAACCTAACCCCTAAACTCAAATCTTTAGTTTTTCAAAACCCTTTTTTTCCAAAAATCGGTTTTTCCACATAAACTAGTATCTAGATCAAAACCAATCCACTCATTTAGTTTTGAACTAAACCATTTCCCAACCTCGGTTAAGTAGCGACTCCAAAAGTTTATAATATTCTTTTAAAAACCAATTTTCTATAACTTTTAGTCGATGATCAATATTAAATAGGTTAGGGTTTAATATTTATTAGGTTAAGGAAAATATAAAACCTGGAAAAAATTAGGTTCAACAAATGCATTCTAAAGTCTGTGACAAAGGAAGTGTAGACTTGATCCTTGGGTGCCATGTGAATTTGATTGTAGCCAAAATAAGCATCCATAAAACTCATGGCCCAAGTTGGAGTTGACGAGCTAGTCTATCTTTGGGGGAAGGAAGCAATCTTTGAGACATGCTTTATTAAGGTCAGTGTAATTAGTGTACATTCGCCATTTACCATTTGCCTTCTTTACAAGAATTGTGTTAGCAAGCTAGATTAGGTATCTTTCTAATGGATTACTGCCCTTAAGCCTATCACTTGAGCCCTACTAAGAGGCTTACAAGGACTTGTTAAGAGGACTCAAGCATCTCAACTCAACCTTGATGAGCTTTGGTATCAGGACGGTAGTCTACTAAACTCTTTAAGCACCTAGCTCGAATGTACTCTACCCTACTCAGTTCGCTATCCAGATGCTGACTTACCAAGTGTTGAGGCTGAGGTCTCTATAAGCTAAGCTCTCCTATCCTACCCTTCTGAGCTACAACCTCATTTAATTCCTCGGCAACCTTCAATATAGATTAGCAGGAGCAACCTAAATACCAGCATAGCTTAACCATAATGCCCCAAGATTCCAAAACACGAACCCACTAACAGGTTGCCACCTATCCCCTACTTTTTAACATTGGTAATGTATTCCTTTTTGTCCTTTTTTCATATTTACCATTTTTGCTTATACTAGGAATCTTATTCTTACATTATCCTTTATGTAATTTTCCATTATTGTATTGTTACCCTAAAAGACTTACTATAAATAGTCCTTTTTATTGTAGTCGTAATCATTTGATTCCATTGTTTATGTTAGTGAATATTATCCTCTGTTCTTGCGAGATATCATTCTTCGAGTACATTTCTCCTTACTGTTATCTAATCTTATCCATAGCTCAAGATTAGTGGCTAGTAAACCTTAGCTTCTACTTGTGAGTCATATTAAGTGAGAGTTAAGTCATGTCATGTTTGTTGATGCGTCATATCTAAAGAACAACTTCACGAAAGATATGATATGTTACTAACCCATTTATTATTCTTCGATATCTCAAAGTACCCACTAGTTACCTTCCCCTATGATAAGTCCTAGTGATTAACTTAACTCTTAGGCACATCACTTTCTTCTCTAATAAAGCTGGCTTTCAAGGGTTTCTACACCTCTTGCTTAATGGCGGCTTATCACTCTAATGCAAAGTGGCATCTCTTCTACTTGACAAGTTAAATATGAAGGTCAACCGTCTAAGGGTGTATGGCCTCGAGGATGTTGATTATTCTAAGCATCTCATATGAAGATGTCGTAAAGACATCCGAGTTATCACATAGGAATATTGCTATTTCCTCCTTTTCCTTAAGGGAAAGGGGTACCCTTATCTGCATTGTTTGGCTGGGGTGGTCACTATATTAGATGACCTTGGTTTGTTCGTTCGATTCACCTTAAGGGGTTGGTATAGTTTTTAGGGAAGATTTGATGTGCATGACCTTATTGTACGACATGTCATTAAGATATAAGGTGCAGGATGGCTTCTAGTTTTTGCGTGCAATACCAACTCCTATAGGTGTAGGGAACTTCATTAGAAGGCATTTCTAACTGATTTAGATGTCAAACTTATTGAGGCTAGGGTTCTCGAGGATGGTACTATACGGGGACTAGTGGTCGATGACTAGGAAGTCAATGAGCTATGAGATGATGTAGCTTTTATCGCCTAGTCTGATAGGAAGCATAATGAGCCCTTTAGCAAGGATTGTCTTTCCTCTAAATCTTACTAGGCTCTACTTGTATTAGCAGAGTTGTTAGTCGAGTTGGTCTTTCATTTGTTCATAGGTTGAGAAGAACAATATGTTAGCTGAGCTACCGTTATCCACAAATGTTTTAGGGACATCAAAGTGTCTTACCTCAATGTTGATGACCAAAGGGTCGATGTGGGGATATTCACTAACTGTTCTGTCTTAGTTAGTGAAGGATATGGTTGTGTTAATCTGCGGTTTCTTTATTTTGACTGAGTATATTTCATGGTATGGTTAGATGGAATGCTACTCATATGATAAACCTAGTCTGCCAATAATTGTCTGTACTTGTCCCTTACTACCCCTACGTTCCATGTTTTCTAGTCAATTTTGGTGCTCTAGTTATGGTTATTGCTGTGGTTCTTGAGTGTGACGACACTAGGTGGGTCGGGGATGGTTCCATTTATAAGGCCTTCAATTGAGTTCTTAAGGTGCCTATACTCATTGGTGTTGTGGCCTTATGCCTCGTAGTAATCACAGAACGTGCTTGAGGCGTAGGCTTTGAGTACTTCTCTAATAGCTAGTGCATGGAGTAAGCATTCACACACTTTGTAATAAACGTCGCTTAAGGGGAGAGTTAATGGGGTGTAGTTGGGGAAATCTATGAATTTCTTTTTTTTTTTCCATTCTTGAAGTTATTTAGAAGAGTAAGGATAGTTTTCACGAGGGCTGAAATAGTCTATCGGTAATGTATTATCGTGCAAGTCACTCTTAAGACATACTCAAATGGCATCCTCTTATGCTACGCATTGCTAAACAATGATCATAAGCTTCTCAAAAGTGTTCGGTTAGTGTAAGGCTGTTGCTTTGAAGAGCTTGCTACTCTGGTTTAAGTCATACATAACGGCTTAGAGTGCTATGCCGGATTCCCCCTTAGGGATGAGCAATTTAGCATGATTGAAACACTTAAGGTATGCTTATGGTGTTCCATTCGGACATTGTCAAACATTGTATAAGGTAGATGCCCTATGCATTGCTTTGCTACTCAAGAAGTGCTATTAGAATCAGTTGGTTAGGTTGTCAAATGAGCGAATGCAACTTTTAGGAAGCTAGTTGAACTAGACTAGTGTAGCTTTAGTTAGTGTACTTAGGAATGCCTTACACATTATTACATCTGAGAAGATGTGGAGACTTATCATTGTATAGAAATGTGATAAATGGTAATCTAAGTTGCCTATCCATCGTAATTGTTCAACTAGGGGAAGCGCACACCCTAGGGTAATGTTTCGTCAAGGATGCCCGTAGAGAAGGGGCTCCTACTTGCAGCTATACAGGATTGTTTGGTGGAGGACTAGAGGTGTTTTTGGTCACGAAGGCTAAAAGCATGTCAGATGTATTTGTTGAGCTTGCGAACACTCATGTCATCAAGATGTTTAAGTGAGCACTCAAGAGAGGGGTTTCTCCTAATTCTACTTAAACTTGAGTTGGTACCTAGGTGATGCAACTTGCCATGATTGGTGTTCAACTAGTCACGTAGGGTTTTGGGGTAAGGTAGGTGAGTGCCTAAGGTGCTTGCTATATCAACTCAAAGAGCCAGTTACTGTGTCCTTAAGGTTAATCCAACATAAGGATTGGTTTTTCCTTTTAGCTTTTGGGTTACAATGAGTTGTTGTCTTAAGTAGGCATTTTCCTGTAAGACTTTAGTGTTAGTTTCCATCAATTGTTGTAACATAGCTTTGATTTGATCCATGTCTAATAATTGTGTGTCTATCGGGTATGGTGGTGGATCTATGTTTCATTGATTAGGGTTTGATTCTTGCTTTGGACCATATTTGTGAGCTTTAAAGAATGATGGGTACCAAATGGTGATAGTACATATTACGGTATGTCACTTAGGTAAGCTCCAAGTGGCTTGGTAGTCATGGGTAAGGATAAAATTGCAAAAAGCCCCCATTGGCATGGCCAATGAAGGCCCTCCAACTTTCAAGTTAACAAGGAGAATAAGAGGATGAGGAAGTAACAATAGTGAGTTCTTAAGAGGATGGTGAGAAAAATCAATCCCCTTACTTGAGGATTTTTCCCTTATTCATAGAATGGAGGTGTTAGCTTGTGCAAATACATGGCAAAAGGGGATTGGTTAGTGCAGAATCCAAAAGGGTAATGCTATCAGTAGTTGATGGGACAACTTTCCTTCTGCCAATTTGTAGGCACTTAGGGGATAGGCCTATCCTACCGGTGATGGGTGGCTACTAAGGCTAGGCAAAACAACCAAAAACCGCAAATCAAATTGTGAACCAAATCAAACCGATGGTTCAGTTCGATTATATATAAATGGTATACAAACAAATTGTTTTGAGACAAATCAAACTGTTTGTTTAAATAAAAAAATTCATGCAATTCAAATTTTTTGTACTTTTTCCTTTATTTTTTCTCCATCAATTTTCATGGATCTCATAAAAATTTTCATATATTTTCTTCTTTGTCTCATTTCTAGGTCAATTATTATGATTAAGCCAAGTGAGCTCTATTTGAAATTTCACATTTAAAAATTTTCCTTGTCTAAATTGTCATGTTCTTATATGTTTTCAAATCAAAGGTTTGATCATGGTGTTCTTTACATGTCTCTCATTTGTTTTCCATCATTTGTTATGTCTTATCTATTTTCTTTATATCGCTTTTGAACGAGAAGATCTACTTCTCCCTCCCCATTGTTATTTACTAAAAATAAAGTGTCTTATCCTCCTCCAATCAAGTTGGATTTGTTAAGATTTTGTGCAACTGTTCACTAAGTATCGTTACACACGATAAATGTATGAGAAATTAATTGGATATATATATATATATATATATATATATATGTGAAAGTTTAATGGTAAGGAAAATATATTATTGAAAAAAAATGTTTAGTAAAAATTTCACATACCGGTTCTAACTGTGATTCGAACCGAATCGAACCAGTTTTAATTAAGTTTGAAAATTTGTGAACCAAACCATATGGTTAGGTTCAATTTTAATAAAAAGACCGAACTGTTTTATTATGTTTGGTTTGGTAAGAGGGGAACAAACCAAACCAAACTGAACCACACCCACCCCTAGTGGCCATCCTGGTTCAATGGCTAGATAGTAAGCCATATGATAAATAATCATTCAACATTTAATAAGGAGAGAGAAAGTAAACAGATGGTAGGGGAAGTTCTTAGCTCATAGTCTAACAGTCACCTTAGTAGAGGTCTTAAAAAAAAGGGAGATGAGTTTCCTCGTTGTGGGCGCCCTTAGAGGGAGTGCTCCTAGGCTACTTAAGATCTAATCTCGAGTAAGGGGCAAGCTCTGAGCTATTCTTAAGCGATTGCTCAAATAAAAAACCTTTGCAAGTTTGAAAGGTTAAGGGAGGTTAGAGGTGTGCACCTGAGCTAAGCACCTTAGTGGGCATAAGCCTTTGGAGCCTTTATGTTGGGAGACATTCGTCAATATGCTTAACAATTGCAAATGGATAAAAACACAAGTTATAGGCTTATCAATAAGAAAAAAATGCTTGCAAGGTTTTGTTTTTGTATTTGTTAAGTTAATCGCAAATGTATGACATGTGTTTTTGTACTTTTGTAAATAACTAACCTGTGTTATTTATTTTGACAACTAGCTGACCCGAGTTCTTCTTCATCTTGCCATTGTTATGTTTGTCATTATGAGGAGCATATGTTAACTTAATTTATATTAATATTTGTTTGATATTGAGATGAGAATAACAATAATAGCTAAGTAAATGGAAACTTGTCTAAGTTAAAGCAACTCATGGGTATAAGTAGCTTTAAGTGCATTTTGCGCTTTGTTTTTTTTTTTTTTTTGGGGGGGGGGGGGGGGGTTTGCCTATCATGATATCACATTTATATCAAAGGGATAAAAGGATTGAATAAAAAAAGTGAAAAAATTAGAGTTTATCTCATTGAAATTGTTGAACTTTACTTGGCCTTACCTAAAAAAAAGAGAAAAAGAAAATTATGATTAGATTATATTTATACATATATTAGAGTACAACAAACAACATGACACAATCAAATTCGATAGAGAATATCAGAAGT
Source organism: Lumnitzera littorea (assembly GCA_024138015.1). Lineage (NCBI taxonomy): Eukaryota > Viridiplantae > Streptophyta > Magnoliopsida > Myrtales > Combretaceae > Lumnitzera > Lumnitzera littorea. The sequence goes on from JAMXBB010000005.1 coordinate 35,252,190, forward strand.
TGAATCAACATTTTATCTCTCTAGCTTAAACTCGCAAGCATTAAAAAATTCTCTCTACAATTACTTGGAATTTACATAATTCCTAACGCTGTAAGGATCTATGAAAACCCTAACTTTGGCTTCAATTCATAAGAAACATCATTAATCCAAAGACCTTCTAATCAAGCATGAATGGGTGTTATAAAACGCCACTTTATCCACTTCATGGAATGAAACTACCACCAAAACTGAGTTGTTCATCACCACATAATATCAACATCTAAGAGCATGTTGCTGTCTTGTTATCATGGTTGTCAAAATTGTGATTTCACTATTCATTTTAATGCACAAAATCGATAGAATCGTATAAAATCATATAAAATCGGTAAAATCATAAACTTATAGAATTATATATAAAAGTTCATAACTTCGCTAAAAATTTATACATAAATGAATTTATATCTATTTTTGTTAAGAAAAACATTATAAAATCATAAACTCATAGAAACATATTTTTAACTCGCGATTTTAACAATCATGATTATTACATATCCCTCCACTAGGGAGTTACAATTCCAAATCTTAATTCCAACCAACAACATACAAATCTACATTACAATATAAACAAATCAACCTCCCTTTAATTCTTTAGTTAAAAGTTTTTATCTCTATCTTCATTCTCCTTGAGTTTAATCAAATAAAAATTGAAAATCAATCCAACTAAGGAACTTTAAGTCCATTTGTGATGGTCCCACAGTGACAATAACGATAAGCCACCACCATCACTAATAATAATGGCCAACAATACCATTGCCACTCTTTTCTTTAACTTCTCTTAAGATCCTTCCTTGCCATGATAAAGTCATGCACAAGTTCAACAACTTGTAGTCCAGTAGGATCTAACCCTCTCAAATGCTCAATTGCTTAACATAATAGTGAATGAAGATTCGATCCATTCTATCTACGTTTTAAGTGAACATGTACTCCTTGTATGTTCTTTTAATTGCAAACATAATGATGATAAGATGGAGAAGAAGTCAAGTTTGTTAATTGTCCAATAAAATAACACAAGTCAGTTATTTGTAAAAGTACGAAAACAAAGGTCATGTATTTATAATTAATCCTATTTATCACTTATAACAACTCAACATATTGAATCCATTCTCTTATTTAGATTAAAAAGAAAAAAAAGTCAAATTTGAAACAAATATTTGAAAGCCCTAAATTTGAAGTAAGAGATAGTGGTCTACCTATTTTAGTATTACGCTCCATTAAGAAGGGTTTTCTACAGTCTAATCACTCAAAAGTAGCCATACAATATGTTCATTTTGGAAAACTATTTGCAACTCGATCTACAGTACATTCCCTCAATTTACAATAAATCATATCTATTAACGAGAAAAACAAAACCATTATAATTTTATAGAAGCTATTGATCATTGATAGTTTTTTTTTTTTTTTTTTTTTTATGGAAGTCATCAACAGCTCTATAAGAAATTGCAGAAAGCTTCTTCTACCATTAATGTATACTATTTTATTATAAATTATGGATAATTTATTGTAGATGAGGCTATCAATAGCTTTTCAAAATTGATCATATCATATGGTCATTTTGAGTGATTAGACCGTAAAATTTTCCCATTAAGATTGTAGTATGTAAGAAGTTGGATCAATAGATGACATGTGGAACTATAAGTGGGACTGCTTTCTTTTATGAAAAAATGATTTGGTATTAATATGTTACGTGAATTAATGAACAGTATGTAAATACCGATAAAATTTTAATACATGAGAATGAAGGAACGCACTTTTCAAAAATGTATAAATTATATCTTCATATATTAAAATTTTATTGATAGTTACATGTTACTTATTAATTTACCTGATATATTTACACCATTAAAGCTTTTCTCTTCTTGTATTATACATCCGCTAAAGGTGTTGCTAAGAATATCTAAAACCCCTAAACTTGACCCTGCAAATTGTGTGTCCCTAGCTATTGGCGGTGGTGACAACGTCGAAAAGTCTCTCCATGTTTTGTTTCTTTTGTTTTCTTCTTTCACATAGCACAAGGCCTAGCTGGTTTTCGTGTTCATGTCCTCATAGAAATACGTGATCCTGAATTATGAATAAAGAGGATCAAAAAAGACGAACAACATAGTAAGTTCTTCGAGCGTGGTGGCTTGTGCAACATTGTATTGGGTCTGGAATGTGTTATAACGACCGGAAAGCGAGAGAATATATATAGATATTATTTTCATATATTAAAGTAACACATTTAAAATATAATGATTTTTTTTATCAAAATTAAAAAGAACACATAATTAAGTTCCCCCCGCTTTCTGTTCTTGTATTTCTCTTAGTGGCCAGAAAAATTCAAAAAGAAAAAAGATATAGTTTTCCCTTCCAAAATATAGATAAGAAACTTTTCCATACCAATAATAAGTGTTTTTAAGATGCCCATCAGCTAGAACCTTTTATTATTTAATTACACTAATTTTTGTTGCGGAATTTTATTTCTTCCAATATGAGGGAAATTTTCTCGTATATGCTTTCTGTTTTACATCTTTATACTTGTGGGACTCTTTATTACATATGGGTTTTATATGTCTATAATTTCATAATGCATAATTTATATAGAATGAGTCTATTTATAATAATAAAAGAGAAAGAAAGTGAGAGGAAAAAAAAAAAGATTTCATTGGGTATTGAAGTAATATAATCTTCATAAGCATAATAATGTAATAGATAGTACTTAAAATAATTATTACTAATAGTTTATATATATTGTATATGTTAAAATTTTATCAATATTTATATATCACTACACAAATGCACATATTTAACACTTAGTATATAATATTTAATGAATTTTTTCTTGCATAGATATGGAATACTTGCACTATGTTTGGGATGAGGAAAGGGGATGGAGAAAATGGGGAGGGAAAGAAATTAAAGGTGTCTTGATTATTTTTCTAATGTTTGGGAAGGTGAAAAATTAAGGAAGAATGAAATTAGGGAGGAAATAAATCTATGATCCCATCAAAATTTATTCCCTTCTAAGATGGAAAGAGAGCAGAGAGAATTAAGAAATTTCACTAAATTGTCTATTCTACCCCTTATATTTGATTGAATTATTAATTAATATAGGTATATAATTAATTAATACTGTATCACTTTTTGTCTTTAGTAATAGTTAGTTTTCCTGCTTGTTAATACCCTCCTACTCTATGTAAGCATGCACATAGGAATTATATATCCGCATTCTTTCCATCCTTATTTTTTTCTTCTTAATTCTTTCCCTTTGTTTGTGTTAGACTAATAGCGCATCTATAAAATATATGGCACGTTACCCAATAGATCTTTTCTCGCGTCGCTGTGGGACACCTACTTTGACTGATGGAGCATCATTTCCCTTATTCTCAAATAATAAGCCGAAAGATGTCGTAAATTTTTCAATCTTTTGGCTTGGAGTCTATCGAACACTCTCTTTCTCACATGTGGGGCGACCTCTCTAACTTTAGAAACTCAGAAAATTAGAATCCTCGTCAACTACCGTTCCCTGGAAAAGTACAAGGTGCGACACACTAGATCCCTAGTATAATTGACTGCTACATCCAAAAGGAAAGGGTCATCCATCCATCAAATCCAGCACAAAAGTCATGAATGATAGACAAATCACAACTTCAAAAAGAAGTATTATTGGTCATGTCTTTACATGCCACAAAACTCATCTATGATGATCAGATCACTGTTCCTTCTAGAAGGAATAGGATACATGGACGTACTCAAAGACAGTGGATCTTTTTATGTGTGCTTACGGTACGAGATTATTTGCAAGAAAGTTACTGCGGGGTTTAGTACAGTCCGTTTTCCGGGCCAGTAATCATGTTATGATGTGTTCTACATGCATTTGATTTCTTACGTTTATATGCAGACACAGGAGTGATTTCTTACGTTTATATGCAGACACAGGAGCTAAAACATAAGTGTAATCAGTCAAAAAGCAATAAAAGAGAACGATATTACTGGCACTTTTGTCATGATTAGAGGTGTGTATTGCGCCAAATAGGAGGACTCTTACGATTTTCGTACCGGTCCATCATGCCTGTGTCAGACCGGTCGAGCAGCTTATGGCTGGTTCATGCATGTATTAAACCGGTCCGTGGTAACTTATTGACGTTCTTAAGTCGATTCATCATAATGTGTATATTGATTAAAATAAATAAATAAATAAATCGAAATAAGATATTAGAGCTAAAATAATTATAATCTAGTAAAATGAATATTAATATTTTAATGAGATAGATTGAATTAGAATTTTTCCTCTTTTAACCCATAATATAGTTAGCTAAAGAATAAAGATAAAAAGCCCCTATAACAATTATTTTTGGAGTAGAGAAAGATTTTGTAGAGGCTTTTAATAAGTAAAATGTTAATTACAAATATCAACATATAAGTGATGTTCTTCATGTTGAAAATTTTAATTAGATTAATCTTAAAAAATAACCGATGACTATCATCAAAATAGAAATAAAATCGTGATGGGAATTTTGTAATCAAGAAGAACTAATTTCAATTAGCAAAGGATTCAAGTCATAAAATTATACATTTTGCGATTGAACTTCCATGTGTGAAACTTTTGCGGCCAATTTTCCGCAGCCAATTCGGGGAAGAATTTACTTTCTTTTAAGATGTAATATCGTTGCGTATTCCATTCGACGTTTATGTTCGTTGCTATATGGAATTCGGAAAAATGACTTCTGCAACAAAGTTTAGTAATGGAATTTTCGTATCCAATGGTTTTCTGTGAGCAGACACATACTTTTAAGGACATAAATTTATGTCTCTAAAACCCAAATGAATGTTTGACCATAAAGGAATCCAAAGTATACTTAAAATGGTACATATAAAATAATAAGATGGGGTTAAAAGAGATTGAGCACTCAAGTGCAATTTAGAGCAAATCGAACCCGATGCCCCCACATACAACTAAAATTTCCTCAAACATGGGATCTCCTAAAAAGAAAAGTTGACATTTACCTAGTTAAATATGTTCATTATGAACATGGTAGATAAAAGAAGTGGTCTTGGAAGAAAATTATTCGAACATCTATAATAGACCATATAATCTCAACAATATCTACCGATATATATTATTTTAGAACACACATCATACATTAATATAATAATCTCCACTATATGCAGAAGATATGATTGATTGTTTTGCCTCAGTTTATAGCCTAAAATTATTTTATCGTGACCATCGTATGATGTAACATCGAATTAATTAATGTCCTATTTCTCAACCGTTCTATTACATATCACATAGAAAAAGCATCAAAATGGCATCTATATTTTATATTTAGAAAATACTAGAGGTTGCCTCTAAGTTACTAGTATGTGTCTAAAATCAAATATATATATATATAAAATAATGCGCAAAGTACCAAGTGAATCTTTTCTATCGTACCTATAAGGACCTTGTTATAATTGGTTATTTGTAAATTATAATATGAGTGGAAACCTTAGCAAATCACTAATATGTTAGTTATATATAAGTATTAATGATATTTAAACATGTGATAATGAATGCGCGTGCTTTAGACATGTACCCCTTGGTCCCATCTAGATCTGACACGCCTTACTACCTAAGGCTCGCTATTGTGGGCTCAAGCCCTAGGCCCAAATTGACCGAGCCCAATGAGCTTTTCAATAGTTAGAATGTACAAGACAAGGATATGATACTAAGTTAATAGCCACCTTCAGGATAAGTGGGACACATCGGATGTTATGACCTCACTCTTCTATACTTATGAGAGAAGATCTCTCTTCACTAATTGTCCTCCAACTGCTAATGCTACTCTATTATAAATACTAATCCATTACAACCTAACAATAAAGCTCTCTACACTCTACACACTAAGCTTACCTATTACTCCGAAGCACCCTCTATTCTTTAAGAACTCACTGCTAACTTAAGCATTAGAGTAACCATGTTAAATAACATCCTAATGTCCCCTCACATTATTTTGTTTTGTAAGCTTACTACCTACAGAACCCAATCACTATTGGCAAATACTTAGAGATGACATTTGGCACCGTTTGTGGGAAGCTGAATTCCTATACCTAAAACCTCAAACACACTAAACACATTTCTTACAAGCAATTCTTCGATATCATGTCTCATCACTACAAGTAAGAAAACCACTAATTGGTGAATAACAAACCCGCGGGCAACCAGCCCCTCTCAAGGGTTGCATTAGAGGAGCACCTAGAGCGTACAAAACATCTAACTGAGGATTATACTACTCAAAACAAGCTACTCCACGCTCACCTCGAAGGAACAAAGAGGTGTAGCACATAAACCTAGCCCCCTGGAAGCTTCGGATGCCCGTACTAGGCAAAACAATCACCAGTAATAGTAGCAGCAACAACCAGTAAGGTTTATGGCCACTTGAGACCGAAATCTAGCTAGTAACGAGCAAGTAGCCGACTTGTAGGGAGTACCAACTCAATCAACTGCATGCCAAGCTCACTTAACAAACGATGCTAACCTTAACGAGCTTTATGCAATCATAAGGAGGCTCTTAGAGTAGCAAGGGAGCAAAGCAACACTAGGTTGGCCACCAACAATAAGACTCTTCACTAGGGGCGTTCAGGATGAAGTGTTACCTCCCAATAGTGAATTTTCATCCCTAGACCAGTATGATGGCATAGATGACCCTGATAACTACCTTCTCCACTTCTATACCCTTATGAACCTTCATAGCCATGTGGATACTATAATGTACAAGGCTTTTGTGGGTACCTTGAGGAAAGCAGCTCGAACGTAGTTAAACTACCTCCTTAACAATTCTATCAACTCTTTTGACGAGCTAACGTAGAGATTCAGCTCCCACTTTAAGGTTAGCAAGCCCCTATCTAATGATACATCATCCTTATACCTCATAAGGTAAGGTGAAGGCAAATCCCTGTATGACTATGTGGCTTGGTTCAATAATGCCATGGTCGAGATCCTTCAACTGGACGAAGGAGTTGTTGTTCATGCCGCCTAGCTTAGCATCAAACCTTCAAGAGACTTCTTCTAGTGGCTTGCAAAAAGCAAGCCTAAGACCTTAGCCGACTTCTAGGATAAAGCCTAGAAGTACGTCGACCAGGAGGATAATATTCACGCTAAGCGCAACACTGAACGAGAAAGGTTAAGTAGGAAGTAGGATGAGGAAAGATTGTTTGTGAAGGATCACCTCAGTGGAAAGGCATCGACCAAACCTAAAGGAGAAAGCTCAAGAAAGAAGGAGCATTGAACAATACGAGATTCGCTCTTACCTCTCATTTATACAGAATATACCCCCTTGAATGGACTTATTGCTTAGGTCTATTCTAAAGTGAAGCACCAAAATTTGCTCTAAAGGCCGCAAAAAATGTAGGGAAACCCTATTCATTGAAACTTTGATGAGTATTGCCAATTCTATGATAACTACAGCCACACCATCAACGAGTGTTTCTAGTTAAAGAACGACATCGAGTATGCCATTCAGGGAGGCTACTTCAATGAATACGTAGCCCATCCGAGGAACAACGACCGTTCTGATGATAATGGAGACAGGGTACCTTGGAGGCAATGGACCGAGAACGCCCACATCGAGAAGAACAATAATCATCGCTATGACCGTACCCCCCAACAGCATCATTAACGTAATTATTAGGAGGTAGGGAGTAGCCACACCTTGGGAGCTGGCTGAGTACTAGCAGTACAATTAACACCCCATCAAAGGTAATGGCCATACAGGAGAAGGGACAAAAGCTGGATACTTCCATCTCCTTCTCTAATGAAGACCTTGAATGGGTTGATATACCCTATCAAGATGCCCTGGTAATAGGGGCGAAGATCTCAAATTTTGACGTCTTAAAGATTACGATGGATACTAGCTGTTCCATCAACATACTTTTCCTCCATACTTATGAGAGATTGAGGAAGAAGCTACCAGCGAAAATGAAGCCAAACCACCATAAGCTAATTAGCTTCAACGAAAGTACAGTCCGAGCTAAGGGGATCATCACATTAGACTTAGAACTTAGCGATGATGACAACATGGCGTGACGACCCATAGAATTCATCATGATTAACTGCCCTTCCCCTTATAACGTGCTCTTAGGAAGACTAAGCCTAAATGTGTTCGGGATAATCACATTGTCCCTTCATCAGAAGGCCAAATTTTCGACCTCGACCAAGGTAGGAGTATGCACATGTGATCAAAGGCTCTTACGAGAACTGTATGTTAGGGCTACCAAAGGAGATGGCATCTTCACTTTGGAGACTGGCTTATAAGATAAGCCAGCCGAGAAGGGTGAGTTAAGGGGAAATAACGAAAGAAGTCCAGATCGAACCCTCACCCAAGCATACCACAAGAGTTGGGATTAAGACCTCACCCAAAGTGAAGGACAAAATCATCGCTCTCTTACGGGAAAATTCAAATAGGTTCGCTTAGTTGGCATTTGACATGCTTAGAATCTTGCCTAACTTGGTAACCCATAGCCTCAATATCAATACTAAAGCACAACTGTCAAGCCTGATTTTTCAATTTCTTTTATTTAAAATTAATTTTCCTATTTCAAATTAATACTAAACTCTAACCTGTTTAATATTAATCCTCGACTAAAGAAATTGAAAAATTCTAGTTTTTTATTTAGAAAAATTTTTAGAGTCGTCACCCAACCGAAATCAGGAAAAAAAAACCACAATCAATTGGGTGGATTGATTGTGATCTAGCTACTGATCTTTGATTTCAATTTGAATAAAGAACTAGAAGATTCCGAATTCGAGGGCTAACCTATTAAACCTTAATGGGTACCATTATCTATTTGTTGAAATTAGGATTATTTTTCAAATTATAATATTTTTAAAGAAAAAATAAATAAATAAATAAAATCAAAAGAAAAAAGAACCTAAGTTTCTACATATTTTATCGTCACCCCGAAGGTGCCTACGTACCCGCTAGCCGGGATCAAACGATCGTAGTTCTTTCAAAAACAATCTTTAATGTGTTAATTTATTTTAATTTTTGAAAGCCGATCGAGTTTACGTTATTATCAATTTATTCAAAGAAAACTCTAAAAGGGTCCTAATTACTAAGTCTTTTATTTTATTATTTAAAAAAAAAACTCTCTAAAAAGTTCTGTTTCTATATATTTTTGAAAAGGGACTTTTACTGATTTTTTAGTTAAAAAAAAAATTCTAAGTGAGAAATGTTAATAAATAAAAAAAATAAAAAAAATTTAATCCCAAAAGAAATCCTAAGCTCCATACTACATTTTAACTATCTATCAAAATAAATAAAATATGATATACTCAATATACATATACATACACTAATACTAAAAGACTCCATTAGGTTAATATATGTACATAACTACTTATATATTATATTATTAACATCAGCAAATAAGGATCTAATAAAACAACAATAATATAATGATAACAATAATAATAAATAAATAAATAAATAAACATGATGAATAAAAATAATAAAAAAATTTGAAAGAACCGAACACAGCTAAACCTGGTTGTTGTTCAATGAATCAGTGACGATGGATAGTAATCCGTGGTGACGTTGTGGCGTTGGATGAATTGCCTGCTGTGGACGTATATAGATTGCAAACAGTAGCAGCGAAGACGAATTAAGCTTAATGCTGGACGTGAACTGTGGTGCTTGTCGGTGATCAGTGTAGTCTAGTCACACGGCCTGAATTTGCAGTTGTGGACTTGGATTCTAACGAGTACTGTAGCAGCGTGGCGTTGAAGTTACGACACAGTCGTGGATATGTCGCGATGCTATTGCTGGAGTATTGATTGATTTTGCTGCTGTGTGGAGTGTTGTGTGTGTGGACAGTGTCGTGTTGCTGGCTGAGGGTAGTGATTGGATGGATGCTGTTGTGAGGATTGGCGTGCGGTTTGTGAAGTTCGAATTCTAGACTTCGGCTAGTGGATGAGGAGATGCGGTTAGATTTGTCAAGTTCCAATTCTGGACTTATGTGGGATATAAGCTTTCACTTGGAGTTTGATTCCTTTTCTCCTTCCCTCTTTTTCTTCACGTATGTGTGTTTATAGGGTCCAAATCTTATCATTCCAAATCATATCTATCATATCTGATTCGATAATTAAACTAGATTCAAATTTAATTCAAATCTGATTTAACTAAATTCATATGATTTAATTAGATATGAATCCGATTTTCGTCTCGTTTCTACAAAGATAGAAAAATAAAAACATAGGTGCCTGCTGAGACTCGAACCCATGACCTCCAATTAAATCCAACCTAAATACTCCGATACTTATCTGTTAGGCCGTTGGCCTGTACCTTGACATTCAATACAATTAAATTATATTTAAACTATCCGATTCCCTAAAATAAAATTTTTTACTAAACTAAAACTAAAACTACTTGTTCTAAAAAAAGTTACTTCCTAAAAACCTACAAAAATCTTTATAATAATTTTTTCTTTTCTTATTTTTTTTGTATTTTCATTAATTATTAATTTTTTATTATTTTTTATTTTTCTTTGAATTAGGACCCTTTTTGTATAAATAAAGATAAAGATTATAGAGGGGTAAAAATTAAATATCTACAGCTGCCTTTTGTTGTGGTGAAGTTTGAGCAAAACTTTGCCACAAAGACAAAAGAGACACCGTTTTTGCCTTAGGATGACTCTATCCTAAGGAACGTTAAAATACTTGACGAGGGTTAGAATAGCAAGGGGTAGCGCCTTTGTAAGTTGGCAAAAATCCCTAAAAAGAATAATGAGAACTTAGTCGTGCCCTGATGAGCTGACTAACTAAGGAGGTCAAAGCGCCCTTTAAGCTAGTTAAGACCTAAAGACAAGAAAAACTTGGTCGTGCCCTGATGAGGTGACTAACCAAGGCAGTCAAAGCACCCTTTGAGCTGGCTAAGACTTGAAAATGAAGAAAACTTGGTCGTACCCTAATGAGCTGACTAAACAAGGCAACGAAAGCACCCTTTGAGCTGGCTAAGACCTAAAAATGAGGAAAACTTGGTCATGCCCTAATGAGCTGACTAACCAAAGCGGTCAAAGCGCCCTTTAAGTTGGCTAAGACCTGAAAATGAAGAAAACTTGGTCGTGCCCTAATGAGCTGACTAACTAAGGCGGTCAAAACACCCTTCGAGCTGGTTAAGACCTAAAGAATGAAGAAACTTGGTCATGCCCTAATGAGCTCACTAACTAAGGCGATCAAAGCGCCATTTGAGCCGACTAAGACCTAAAGAATGAAGAAACTTGGTCGTGCCCTAATGAGCTAACTAACCAAGGCGGTCAAAGCACCTTTTGAGCTAGCTAAGACTTAATGAATGAAGAAACTTGGTCATGCCCTAATGAGCTGACTAACCAAGGCGGTCAAAGCGCCCTTTGAGCTGGCTAAGACCTAAAGAATGAAGGAAACTTGGTCGTGTCCTAATGAGCTAACTAACTAAGGCAGTCAAAATGCCCTTTGAGCTGGCTAAGACCTAAAGAATGAAGAAACTTAGTACCCTAATGAGCTGACTAACCAAGGCGGTTAAAGTGCCCTTTGAGCTGGTTAAGACCTGAAAATGAAGGAAACTTAGTCGTGCCTTAATGAGTTGACTAACCAAGGTGGTCAAAGCGCCCTTTAAGCTGGTTAAGACCTAAAAATGAAGGAAACTTGGTCGTGCTCTAATGAGCTGACTAACCAAGGCGGTCAAAGTGCCCTTTGAGCTGGCTAAGACCTAAAGAATGGAAAACTTGGTCATGCCCTAATGAGTTGACTAACCAAGGTGGTCAAAGTGCCTTTTGAGTTGGTTAAGACTTAAAGAATGAAGAAACTTAGTCATGCCCTAATGAGCTGATTAACCAAGGTAGTCAAAGCGCCCTTTGAGTTGGCTAAGACTTGAAAATGAAGGAAACTTGGTCGTGCCCTAATGAGCTGACTAACCAAGGCGGTCAAAGCGCCCTTTGAGCTAGCTAAGACCTAAAAACAAGGAATACTTGGTCGTGCCCTAATGAGCTAACTAACTAAGGCGGTCAAAGCGCCCTTTGAGCTGGCTAAGACCTAAAGAATGAAGAAACTTGGTTGTACCCTAATGAGCTAACTAACCAAGGCGGTCAAAGAGCCCTTGAAGCTAGCTAAGACCTGAAGATTGAAGGAAACTTGGTCGTACCCTAATGAGCTGACTAACTAAGGCGGTCAAAGCGCCCTTTGAGTTGGTTAAAACCTAAAGAATGAAGAAACTTGATATTGGGATAGCGCTCGATGAGCTTACTAAATCCCTAAAAGATTATAAGTTAGGCAACATTCTATGAGTTGGGCGATTGGGAGCCTATGAAACTCTGGATTAAGACTACTCTCATGAGCTGGCAAGCTCTCCGAGAAATTATACATTGGGACTGTTTTAGGAGTCAGCCAGAAGCTTAAGAAGTTTTAGATTTGGACTGCGCTCTATGAACTAGCTAAATCCCCAAGTGAGAATATGAGTTAAAATAGCACTCCATAAGCTGATCGAAGAGCTAAATCCCTTGAAGAAATTTTGAGTCGGGTAACGTTCTGTAAGTTCAACAATTGGGAGTTGAAGAAACACTGGGACCATGCTCTACGAGCTAACTATCTTGCTAAGAAATTTTTTTTGGAAAATAAGCTATTATCCTTAGGGGGAAACAAATTGCCAATGCAATGTTTTATCAGGTTTAAAACCACTTACCTGGTTTTAATGATAGCTCCCAAGTAGTCCCATGTCTTATTGAGCAGTCCAATTAGAACCAACGATTCTGACCCATACCATTGCCTTTCTTGTTTTCATTCTTCTTCTTCTTTCTTCTGCCTTCTCTTTCCAAAACCCCTACTTTTCTTTTTTCTCTTTTTTTTTTTTTGAAAGCCACTTAAGCTTGAAACGAATGTAAAACATATTCTTCTCAAACAAAGATGTCCTATATTGAACTTCCAATCCAAACATTAGCTTTTCATGCAAGCATATGTTCTCAAGCGAGTTTCTACTTATACGCTACACGTTACTCTTTTTGAACATGGCCCTGTCTTGAAAAATAGGAAACAAGTCTCCCTTTCTTTGGGGGGTTAACCACAATAAAGTATTAAAAGATTTTTTATCAATAGTCATCGCTTCAAATTAAGTGATTATTTTTCTTTTGGTTCTTGTGTATAAGGTTTATTTGGGTAAATAATAGAGCAAGAAGTGGAGTCCTTTAGTGGAATGAGAAAAAGAAAGGCTAAGGATATTATCCAATGCTAACAACTACTAGGAATACCAACTTTGCATGTAGAAAATGAAAATGAGACTACAGTAATAGTAAGATTATTTGCAAAAATTTCATTGATGTTGAAGGATAATACATCTTCAGCACATCAGCATTTACTGGGTCCTTCAAATCTGGACCATCCATTTGAGACAAGATAACAACTCCCCCAGGCAATACTTTCTTCACAATGTAAGGCCCTTTATAGTTTAGGGCAAACTTCCCTCTTGAATCAATTATGTTAGGCAACGTCTTCCTCAACACCATATCTCCTTGCTTAAAACTTCGGGGTCATACTTTTCTATTGAAAGCCCTAGCCATTCTTTGCTGATAGCAAATGTTGTGGCATAAAGCTGTTAGCCTCTATTCATTAATTAAGTTCAACTACTCAACACACTTTTTTACCTAATTAGCCTCATCTAACTGAGTTTCTAACAATATTCTGAGAGAAAGGATCTCGACCTCTACTGGCAGTACAACCTCTATTCCATATACCAACGAGTAGGGGGTTGCCCCTGTTGATGTTCTGATAGAAGTTCAATAGGCCATGAGTGCAAATGGTAACATCTCATGCCAATCTCGATATGTAATGGCCATCTTCTCAATAATTCTTTTGACATTCTTATTGGCTGCTTCCATGGCTCCATTCATTTGGGGCCGATAAGGAGTAGCATTTCTATGAATGATCCTGAAGTATCGGCATAACTCGGTCATCAATTTATTATTCAGATTCGTACCGTTGTCAATAATAATTGTTTCTGGCATACCATACCGAGCCAGTATGTCTCTCCTGATGAACTTGACCACTACGCCCTTCGTCACATTAGAGTAGGATGAGGCTTTAACCCACTTAGTGAAATAATCAATAGCTACCAATATAAACTGGTGCCCATTAGATGCTTTTAGAGTGATTGGGCCAATGATATCTATTCCCCACATTGAAAAAGGCCATGGTGCTGTTAGTGTATGCAATTCTTGAGGTGAAGCATTTATCTTGTTCGCATAGATCTGGCACAAATGGCAGTGTCTAACATGTGCGATACAATCCGCTTCTACAGTTGACCAGCAATATCCCATCCTCATGATTTTCTTGGCAAGCATTTAACCATTCATATGGGGGCCACATACTCCCCCGTGCACTTCTTTCATTAGCATCTTTGCCTCTTTCCCATCTGCACAACATAAAAGTGTATTGTCAAACAATCATTGGTACAACGTAGAATCGCTCATCAAGTATTGAGCCACCAATCTTTTAATTAATTTTTTATCCTTCCTCTCTGCTCCTTCAGGGTACGTACCATGTTGTAAAAACATTTTGATATCATGATACCAAGGAATTTTGTCACATGAACTTTCCATTGCTAAACAAAAAGCAAGCTTTTCTTCAATTTCAATTTTAAGTGGCTGAATCTCCACTCCTTTTGATATCTAAATCATTGATGCCAAAGTAACAAGAGCATCGACAAATTGGTTTTGAACTCTTGGTATGTATACGAAGGTAATCTTTTCGAACTTGGTTATCAACTCGGCTAGGTATTGGCGACAAGGCACTAATTTGGGGTCTTTCGTCTTATACTCACCCCGAGCTTGGCCTATAATCAATGAAGAATCTCTATATACCTGTAATTCTCGTATCTCCTTAAACAATGCGATTTTTAGTCCTAAAATACACGCCTCGTATTCTGCAATGTTATTGGTACATGGGAAAACCAATCTTATAGCCATTGGAAATTGTGTACCTCCAAGCGATACCAGAATTGCCCTTACTCCACATCCAGACACATTAGCTGCTCCGTCAAAGAACATTTTCCACCCTAAAGATTTTTCGACTATTTCACCATTAAAATCATTTCCCGCTACTAGGATGTTTTCATCGGGAAACTCAACTCATACTCCTTGAGGGATATCCTCAGGAGGATTCTCCGCTAATTGGTCCGCCAAAGCTTACCCCTTGATTGAACTTTGGCTCACATACTTAATGTTAAATTCTGTCAGCAACATCTGCCACTTTGAAACTTTACCAATGAGAGCCAGTTTTTCAGCTAAGTATTTCAAAGGATCGTATTGTGTTATCAACTCAATCTGATAATACAGCGTATATTGTCTGAGTCGATGCATAACCCAAACCAATGCACAACAGGTTCTTTTGGCTTCTAAGTATTTTGCTCCCCTTCGATAAACTTCTTGCTTAGATAGTAAATGACTCTCTCTTTCCCTTCTTCATCCTTCTGGACAAGCACAGATCCCATGGATTCCGGCATTATGGTCAGGTATAAGAACAATGGCTTTCCAGGTTTAGGAGCTACCAACACTGGAGGTTTCATGAGGTATTTTTTGATTTTCGTGAAAGCCTCTTCGCATTCCTCATTCCAGTTGATCTTTGCATTCTTCTTTAACAGCTTAAAAAGAAGGTGGTATTTGTCCGTTAACTGTTATATGAATCGAGCTATGTAATTTAACCGCCCTAGCAATCCTCGCACTTCCTTGAACATTTATGGAGGAGGCATGTTAATTATAGCTTTGGCCTTATCAGGATCGACTTCAATACCTCTTTGGTTGACTATGAACCCCAACAATTTTCCTGACGTCACACCAAAGGTACACTTCTCCGGATTCAATTTCAAGTGGTACTTCCTCAGTCTATCAAACAACTTCCTTAGGTTTTCTAAGTGATCTTCCTCCTCTTTGGATTTTGCAATCATATCATCAATATATAGTTCAATTTCTTTATGCATCATATCATGAAAGATTGCAACCATGGCCCTTTGATATGTTGCACCTGCATTCTTCAGCCCAAATGGCATCACCTTATAGCAAAATGTTCCCCAAGTCGTAATAAAAGTCGTCTTTGTCTTATCCTCTTCGAACATCCGAATCTGATTATATCTCGAAAAACCATCCATGAAAGAGAATAGATGATTTCCAGCGATGTTATCACCAAGACATCAATGTGAGGCAATGGAAAATTATCTTTAGGCGTTGCCTGGTTAAGATCTCGAAAGTCTACACACACTTTAACTTTCCCATTCTTCTTCATTACTGGAACAATATTAGCTACCCATTCCGAGTAATCCGACACTTCGATGAATCCAACCTCTAGTAGTTTCTTCACTTCTTCTTTAATTTTCAGTAAGACATCAGGTCGAAATCTCCTCAATTTTTGCTTTTTTGGTTTGACGTTCTCCTGTGTGGGAAAACGGTGGACTACAATCGACGGGTCCAACCCAGGCATATCTTCATACAACCAAGCGAACTCGTCTTGATACTCAACTAACAACGTATTCATTTCTGTTTTTTGTTTCTCTTTTAAACTCACCCCAATTTTTAAATTCTTAGGATTTTCTTCGTTCCCCACATTAATTGCCTCAATCGGTTCATCAATAGTAATTCTATCCAGTTCATGTTTTTGCCATTCCTCTTGTATATTATTGTGGTCATTGACATCGCTCCCGACGACTAACCCAGTAGGGTTGGAAGCAATATCGATATTCTCATTTTCTACCTGCACGAGGTATTCCTGGTTTTCGCTTGGTTCATTGGATTTGAATGAGAATGCATAAAGAAAAGTGCATGTAAGCCAAAGAGAACTAGAACGCAACATAGGAAAGAAACGAACTAAGATTTCATTGAATAAATGGAAGTATGGTCTCAAATGAGATAAAGGCCTAACTAATTTTGAACGAAAGGTTCAATGATACATTTGAAACGATGACCATTAAAAATAAAAATTTAGAAAATACTAACTACAGGTCACCCCTTTACCCTAAGGAAGACCTGTTGTTATTTGCCGGGATGGAGAACCAGTTGTTCAAATGATACTAAAACTTGGGTGGCAAGTTTGTTGATCCTTCTTTGTTAGATTCTTGGGCTTGAGTCTCTTCTCGTCTGAATGTCTCAGCTAGCGGTGGAAAGGTCATTGAGGCATAGTATAATCTGTTACCTCTCTTGCCCCCCACTTGTTTCTTCTGGAATTCTTCCGCCGGGGTAGGATTGTAGCCAAGGCCATAGGTGCCAATCTGGCCTTCCTTGAATCCTTTTCTTCTATCATCTTCTCTATCGGGATCAGTAATCATATTAACTTCTTCAAACATTTGTAAACCTAGCTCTTCTTATCCCTCACTTCCTATGTAGGGTATAGCCGTCTCCTTGTAGATTTCATAATCTTGATTCCCAGAATTGTAATCACCTAGCCATTGGCAATAAACTTCAATTTTTGGTGTAGGCTCGAGGGTATGGCCCCTGCTGCATGAATCCAAGGTCTTCCTAGGAGTAGATTGAAAGATCTTGGAATGTCCATGACTTGGAATCGAATAGTAAAGTGCTGAGGGCCAATATTCATGGATAAATCAATCTCTCCTATAATCTCTCTTCTGGAACCATCAAAGGCCCTGACTGTTGTGGAAGAAGGCTTAATTGCAGATGTGTCGATGCCCAGCAAATCCAAGGTAGCGAGTGGGCAGATGTTCAACGACGATCCATTGTCAATGAGCACCCTGGTGATAATTATGTCGTTACTCCTTACCATGATAAAGAGTGGCTTTGTATGTTTGTTCCCTTCCTCGCCCAATTCTTCAACTGAAAATGAAATTTGATCTATTGCAAGAATCGAATTAGTAACTAGTCCCATCTTCTCAGTTGGAATCTCCCGAGGGACCTTCACCTCATTTAAAGTGCAAAACAAAGCCTCCCTGTGTGGTTCAGATGTGATTAACAGGCCCATCAATGATATTTGTGTAGGAGTCTTACTGAGTTGATCCATGATTTTATACTCACTCGACTTGATCATTTTAGTAAAGGCCCATAGCCCCTTAATGTGTTCGGCCGCCATCTTATCATTTGATTCTCCCAATGTGACCTTCCTCCCATGCTCTTATCTTGGGTGATAAATATTTCCCGATCAAGTAATGCCCTCTCCCAGAGGACCCGTTTTCTCCTGATTTACCAGGTAATAATTAAATAGAGTAGCCTTGTAATTTTCTGGTGGCAACAGTACGTGGAATGTGTACCTCTTCACTTCTGGAGTCTGGTTGCCAGTATAGAACTCAAAAACTTTAAGCTTCTTATTTGAATCAATGACGTTGATAGCATAGTCATCACAAATCATACCAATCATCGGCCCGTAGTTGGGTAAGGGATTATTGTTAACATTAGGAACCGGGGTTTCCACAAAATCCAACTGTACCGTCCCTTCATCTATCAAGTCCTAAATCTTGTTCCTCAGTCTCTAGCATGCATCAGTCAAATGCCCCACTTGTCCACAGTGGTATTCACACTTTATTGTGGGGTCAAAGATTCTCGGTCGGTATCGATCGCTAGGGAGTTCGTACCGTATCAAATTATCCCTTTGCAAGTTCTTGAAGACTTGACTTAAAGGGACCAGTATCTTGGTAAATTGTCTATAAGTCCTGCTAGTTTAAAACTGGTCTCTGAACTGTTGCTGAGCGGGAGGTGGATTCGCCCTAAAAGCGACTTGAGCATTTAGTCTGGCATTTGAATTTACCATGCCAACCGTAGATTCTTTAGGCTTGCTAGCGGCTGGTCTAGGACCAGATGATGACGCTGGTGGTCTTTTGTTTGCTGGGTCTTGCAGCTTACAGGAAGAGACGACGCTTTCAATCCTGTACCCTGCCGCTACTACTTCAACAAAACTGGATAAGGCCTACTCGATGAGATGGGAGAAATAGGGCCACTCCAAGGTGTTAATGAAAGCCGATGTGAGCTCCTTCTCAGTCGTAGGAGTAGAGATTCTTGCAGCTAAGGACCTCTATCTTTGAGCGTATTCTTTGAACGATTCATTATTCTTCTTCTGTAGGGCAGCCAAATCCATCATAGTGGGGGCTACTTCTACATTGAATTTATATTGTTCATAAAATGCTCGAGCAAGTTTCTCCCATGTATTTATTTGATTCAAATCAAGCTGAACATACCAAGTGAGGGCCGGTCCAGTCAAACTATCTTGAAATGTCTATACCAAAAGTGGATCGTACTGAACATATTTACCTATCTTCCTGACATACAACCTAGTATGGAGTTTGGGGTAACCCATCCCGTTATACTTTTCGAATTCTGGTACCTTAAACTTCTCAGGGTATGATCCCATGTCGTATGCAGAAAACTCTGTAATCTCCGCCTATTCAAATCCATCACACCCTACAAATGCCTTCATCTTCTTAGTGATCTATTGTATCAATTTCTTTTCCAGTTCTTTTAAACTGTCCCTACTTAGCCCATGGTCGACAAGTCTCGAGGCCGCATATGTGTCAGGTTCGAAGGTCGGGTTTTCTTTCAAGTAAACTCCTTCTGACTAGAATGGGTCTTTTTGATATTCGTGCTCTGCTTCAGTAGCTTATGTATTCTTCCCATAACGGGTTTTGCTGTAGCTCACAACAAAGCAATGTTATCTGCTAGGAAACTCATTTGTTCTGGTATCTTCTCCATAGCCCTTTCTATGAAACGAAACCTCAGCTCTGAAGGATCATTGATCTCAGGGTCTCCATCATTTCCTTGAGTGGTAGCCATCCTGGTTTGGGAACATGTTCTAATCGGACTTCTCTAAAAGACTCGACGTTTGGGAGCTATCTTGAAATTTTACCTGATTGTTATTGAACAACTCAACAAAGGGTTAGTACATATTACATTTTCCTAAAAAAGGGTTGTTACTCGTATAAACATAAGATGCATGTCACACGAGTGCAATGAAAAATCAAGAATTAGGGAGAACCTCTAATGTGGCAAAACTTAACTAACTTTTATTAATTTTTGCAATTGTGAAGCTTTACACCTCTTATTCTGTTTCTAAAATGAATTCTAATGAAAACATAAAAAACCAAATCTAAAATTTTCTCTCCTAGTGGCTAGTAGGCTTATCCTGTGTCTTTCTCTTCTTTCGGATCATAGGAACCTACTCTTTTTTGCCCTTGGTCCTCTTCAGTTGTGCTTCCAATGCCTTTATCTTTTGATGATACTCCTTGCAATAGCTTTTCAACTCCTGCTCTCTTTTACTCGTCCTCTCGGGTTCAGCTTGAACTTCCCCCTTCTCTTTGTTGTCTTCCATATCTTTCAACCCTTTTAACTGGTGATAAAGAAATCCTTTGGTTGTCTAGCTCCTGGCTGTTATCCCTCTGGTGGTAGGGGTGGTCTTTCTCATGCACCAAAGAGCTCGAATGCTCTGAAGCTCGGTTACTTTATCAACCATCGTCATGCTAAGGTTAAGGAAGTCCAACGAGACAGCTTCTAATGATGGTCTGAGGATCATGTCCTCGATGAGTCCATTGGCTGGGACGTATGCAGTATAGAAGTTGAAGCCGATCAGAGGAACCGCTTTGAAGTCTCCACATCCTCTTATCATTTCCTTGCTTGCAAACCACCTGGGTGTCAACAACAACTCTTTTGCTTTCATATTCTGAAAGTATTGGACCCAGTAGTAGCTAGCTATATTTTCTGGCAGCTCGATTCTTTCTCCAAAAGATTTGATGAGATCATATTGCTGAGTGAACTCAGCCCGATTGAAATCAAGTCGATAACTTCTCATGTGGCTAATGAACCAGACCACCAGTAGAACCATATTAGTTTTGAGGTCTCCTCGTTTCTTTTTCTTGAGATGGTTTAGTGACCGGATCTGCTCGACCAGAAGGGCCAAGACATATGATTTCCCTTGAAGGAATTGGGTTACGAGTTCGGCAATTCTAAAATGGACTCGACGTCTTTCATCAGGGAATAGGATAGTATTGCAAACCACCAATATAAAAGCGTTGACCCGGTACTGGTGCCATGCTTCTAAATTTGCACAAAAAACCTCACGTTTTTCTCTATGCTTCAATTCAGTAGAAAACCAGTCCATGACATCCTCTAATCGAATGGTCTTTCCTTGATTTAGAACCCGGTTTATTTCGATTTTTCTGATTCCTAGCAACTTATTGAAGATCTTTGGTGCTGCAGCTTCTAAGTCCGAGACATAAATATCATCTGTGATTATAGGAGCCCACAACAATTGGGAGTACTTTTCTAAAGTTGGGCTTAGCTGATGTAGGCTCATACAGAAACTGGTGGATTCGGGCTCCTATAGGTGGACTAAGGCCCGCACTAGAGTGATGTTTACAGGGATCTTCTGTAGAGAGAGGATGGGCCCAATCTTATTCTTAATAAACTCCTATTTGTTTGGGCTGAAGAGTCGAAACCACGTTTAAAGCAGTTTCTGTGGCCAATGCGGTAGGTGGACATGAACGTCTTCAAAAGGCCCTTGACTTGATCTAACCATGACTAATCAAAATCAAAATTAAAATTAAAATTACAATTACAACGTATTCTAAACTTTACATAAAATTATTACAAATCATTTACAAGGGAAAATTACAATTACAATCACAACTTCACAACTGCCTTTATCAATTTAGGTTTGCTACATCATAGATTCTTGTAGATTTTTGAAAAGTTTTCATGTAATATAAAGGGTGGGTTCTAAAGGTCCTCAAGTTCTGCAACCACTACGTTTTTCAAAACAACAATTTTGTGGTCGCATCCGAACTTGAGTGCGGTAGCCTGATCGACCCCAAAAGATGGTTACCCCACAATATCCGAAGCTTACACAATGGCCCCCCTCCTAAGGTCTTAAGACAGCTTGGTACTAACCATATCTACCATGCATTTATGATGCAGAAAAACAAAATAACAGTAAATCCCCCCAAAATTACCCCCTTAAATAAACTGCAACAACAAAAAAATGTTAGTAAAAAATAAATAAATAAATAACATACTTAATTTCTTTTTTATTATTTTTATTATTTCATTTTTTATTTTTTTTAAAGAAAAATAATCCTATTTTCGACAACTTCTAGTAGCTAGCCCGCTAGCGCTCCCCAGTAGAGTCGCCAAACTATCGAGCCTAATTTTTTTTATTTCTTTTATTTAAAATTAATTTCCTTATTTCCGATTAATATTAAACCCTAACCCATTTAATATTAATCCTCAATTAAAGAAATTGGAAAATTTTAGTTTTTTATTTAGAAAAATTTTTGGAGTCGCCACCCAACCAAAGTTAGAAAAAAAAAAACTACAATCAATTGGGTAGATTGATTATGATCTAGCTACCAGTCTTTAATTTTAATTTGAATGAAAAACCAGAGGATTCCGAATTCGAGGGCTAACCTATTAAATCCTAACGAGTATCACTATCTATTTACCGAAATTAGGATTATTTTTCTAATTATAATATTTTTAAAGAAAAAAATAAATAAATAAAATCAAAAGAAAAAAGAACCTAAGTTTCTACATATTTTATCGTTGCCCCGAAGGTGCTTATGTACCTGTTAGCCAGGATCAAACGATCATAGTTCTTTAAAAAAAAAATCTTTAATGTGTTGATTTATTTTAATTTTTGAAAATCGATTGAGTTTACGTTATTATCAATTTATTCAAAGAAAACTCTAAAAGGGTCATAATTACTAAGTCTTTTATTTTTTTTTTTTAAAAAAAACCTCTCTAAAAAGTTCTATTTCTATATTTTTTTAAAAGGGTCTTTTATTGATTTTTTAGTAAAAAATAAATTTTTCTAGGTGAGAAATGTTAATAAATAAAAATAGTAAAAAAAACTAAAAATAAAAAATAAAAAAAAAATTTAATCCCAGAAGAAATCCTAAGCTCCATACTACATTTCAACTATCTATCAAAATAAATAAAATATGACATACTCAATATACATATAGATACACTAATACTAAAAGACTCCATTAAGCTAATATATGTACATAACTACTTATATGTTATGTTATTAACATCAGCAAATAAGGATCTAATAAAATAACAATAATATAATGATAACAATAATAATAAATAAATAAATAAACATCATGAATAAAAATAATAAAAAAAATTTGAAAGAACCGAACAAAGCCAAACCTGGTTGTTGTTCAATGAATCAGTGACGATGGATAGTAATCCGTGATGATATTGTGGCATTGGATGAATTGCCTACTATGGATGTGTATGGATTGCAGACAGCAGCAGCGAAGACGGATCAAGCTTGACGCTAGATGTGAACTGTGGTGCTTGTCAGTGGTCAGTGTAGTCTAGTCATACGGCTTGAATCTGCAGTTGTGGACTTGCATTCTAACGAGCACTATAGCAGCGTGGCATTAAAGTCACGGCACAGTCGTAGATATGTCGTGGTGCTACTGCTGGAGTGTTGATCGATTTTGCTGCTGTGTGGAGTGTTGTGTGTGTGGACAGTGTCGCGTTGCTGGCCGAGGGTATGGGCTTCGGATTGAGGATGTAGACTTCAGTCAGTCTTCGAACAGTCTTTGGATTGTGTGTAGATTGAAGGGAGACGTCGGCAGCTCGTTGGACTTCCGTGTGGGCTTCAATTCAATATGGTCAGGCATGGAATTTAGCAAAGGGGGTCAGCCTTCATGTGTCAGGGGGCTATTGTTGCGTGGATTGATCTAATGTGTGTTGTGAAGAATTGTTGGCATGCAATCATCTTTGTGGACATCAGCATGGGATCGATCAGTTTGTGATCAGGGGGCCGATTTTTTTTGTGTTGGTGAGTAGCGAATTATGCGGCTGAGAGACGTGTGGTTGGTTCTGCAGATTTTACACAGTTACTGTAGTCGGTTAGTGGATGAGGAGATGCGGTCAGATTTGTCAAGTTCTAATTCTGGACTTACGTGGGATATAAGCTTTCACTTGGAGTTTGATTCTTTTTCTCCCTCCTTCTTTTTCTTCATGTGTGTATGTTTATAGGATCCAAATCTTATCATTCCAAATCATATCTATCATATCTGATTCGATAATTAAACTAGATTCAAATTTAATTCAAATCTGATTTAACTAAATTCATATGATTTAATTAGATATGAATCCGATTTTTGTCTTGCTTCTGCAAAGATAGAAAAATAAAAACGTAGGTGCCTGCTGAGACTCGAACCCATGACCTCCAATTAAATCCAACCTAAATACTCCGACACTTATCTGTTAGGCCGTTGGCCTATGCCTTGATATTCAATACAATTAAATTATATTTAAACTATCCGATTCCCTAAAATAAAATTTTTTACTAAACTAAAACTAAAACTACTTGTTCTAAAAAAAGTTACTTCCTAAAAACCTACAAAAATCTTTATAATAATTTTTTCTTTTCTTATTTTTTTTGTATTTTCATTATTTGTTAATTTTTTATTTTTATTTGAATTAAGACCCTTTTTGTAAAAATAAAGATTAAAACTATAAAGGAGCAAAAATTAGGTGTCTACAACGGCCTATCAAATAGAAAAAGATACATTTCACTCCAGAAAGGTAAGCTGCAATCGAAGAAGAGGTACAAAAGTTACTTAAGGCCAGCTTCGTAAGAAAAGAAATGTATCCAACCTGGCTAGCAAACATAGTGCTAGTCAAGAAGAAGAATGGGAAGCGGTGAATGTATGTCGATTACATTGACCTTAATAAAGCTTGCCCTAAAAACTATTTCACTTTTCCGAAGATCGATCAACTCATCGATCCCACCTCAGGATACACCTTATTGAGCTTTATGGATGCCTTATAGGGGTATAACCAAATCAAAATGGACCCAAAGGAAGAAGTGCATACCTCCTTCATCATTGATTACGGTACATACTACTATACCGTGATGTTACTTGGTCTGAAAACAGCTAGGCCTACATACTAAGGG
Organism: Lumnitzera littorea; assembly: GCA_024138015.1. Classification (NCBI taxonomy): domain Eukaryota; kingdom Viridiplantae; phylum Streptophyta; class Magnoliopsida; order Myrtales; family Combretaceae; genus Lumnitzera; species Lumnitzera littorea. The sequence goes on from JAMXBB010000005.1 coordinate 35,277,112, forward strand.
ATGGTGATGAAATTGTTCAAGCCCTAGATTAAGCACAATATGGAGGTGTACGTTGATGACATGATTATCAAGAGCCAGAAGTCAAATGATCATGTCAAGGACCTCTAGGAAGCCTTCGACCAAACGTACATGTACGACACAAAATTAAACCTTCAAAAGTGCGTCTTTGAGGTTGGATCTAGTAAATTCCTCAGCTTCCTAGTCACTTAAAGAGGTATCAAGACCAACCTCGAGAAGATTACTACGATCAGGGGAATGAAGCCTCCAACCTTAATTCAAGACGTATAGAAGCTCATTGGCATGGTAGCCATATTGAGGAGGTTCATCTCGAAGAGTGTAGACAAATGCATTGAATTCTTTAAAATCTAAAAAAACCTAAAGGGATTTAAATGGACTTTGGAGTGTGCCGTCTTTTTTTAGCAACTCTAGGATTGCCTCATGCACCCATCGATCCTCTCCAAGCCTGTCCATAAGGAGGACTTATTTTTGTACCTAGTCATAAGCAACTGGGCATTCTCTTCTATACTAGTTAGAGTAGAAGGAAGAGAATACAGGCATGTATACTATGTCAGCTACATACTTTACGGGCTTGAGGTCAAGTACACCAAAGCAAAAAAGTTTGCCTTGGTTGTCATTATTACAACACGATGCTTAAGGCCCTACTTCCAAGTGCACCAGATAATCATTCTCATAAATCAACCACTGCACAACATGTTGTAGAGGCCTGATGCATTTAAACAGATGATGAAATATGCAATGGAATTAAAGGCGTACTGAATCTAGTATTAGCTACGAACGATCTATAAGTGTTGGCTAACTTTATGGTAGAATATACAAGAGAGGAAGAAGCACTACTAAGCAATGACAAACTAATGCAGACTCTCTACGTCAATGGATCATGTACTTCGAGGGTAGAGGTATGCTGCACAAAGCTACAGTCTACTATGCCCTTAAGTTCAAGTTCAATTCCAGTAATAACAAATTTGAATATGAAGTCCTTATTGCTGGTCTTAAATTAGCTAAGGAGATTGGCACCGAGCATTTATGAATCTTCTCGGACTCTATGCTTGTCATCTAACAAGTCCGAAGTGAATACAAGGCTAAGGATGACACAATGGCTAGGTACCTTAAGAAGGTGAAGAGCCTTCTAGCTAAATTCCCTTTGTGGAACATTACGAAGATCCTTTGACTCAAGAATTCAATAGCAGATTGGCAATCTAAGATCGCCTCTTCTAGGATATAGAAGCTTAAGGTGAAGGATAGGAAAATCTTTATAGAATACCTACCAAAAAAGAGCATAACTCCAAGCTCGGTTGAAGTTTTGGAATAGACCACAACAGCACTAAAGCCGAGATAGATGAATCTTATCTAAAGTTATTTTAAGCAAGGTACGCTCCTAGAGGATAGGAAGGAGGCAAAGAATCTCTATTATCACGCCACTAACTATACGTTGGTCGATGACATCTTGTATCGTAGGGGAGTCAGCCTTCCTTTACTCTAATGCCTCTAAGAATGTGAAGGGTTGCACATTATGGGAGAGCTATACGGTAGGGTGTGCAGCAATCGTATCCAGCCCCAAGTCATCTACCTACGGACACTATGACTCAAGTATTATTGGCTTACCATGAAGCAAGACACGAAAGCCGTAGCCTAAAAGTACCTGTAATACTAGAAGCATACACCAGTCAATCATATACCTAACACCAAGCTCCAACCCTTAACCAACTCATAGCCGTTTGCACAATGGGGTATTGATATTCTCAATGTCTTACTGAAAGCTTTAGGAAGATGGCAGTTCATAATTGTTGCAGTCAACTACTTCACAAAGTAGGTGGGAGCTGAAGTGGTGGCAAAGATCATGGAGGAAAGTATTGGATCTTTCGTTAAAAACAACATTCTCTCTTAGTTTAGGATCCCCCATGCTCTCATCATGGACAATAAATGACAATTTGATAAAACCCAAGTTTAGGGGGTTCTGTTCTAAGCACTACATCATGTTGCACTTTACTTTAGTTGCCCACCCACAATCGCATGGACAAGTTAAGGCAACTAATTAGATTATCTTGGATAGCCTAAAGAAGCACATGGACTGATCTTAAGGCACCTACGCTGACGAACTACTTAATATCCTATGGGTATATAGGACTACCTATTACACTTCTACAGGCGAGACCCCCTTTCGCTTAGCGTTCGGTTAACAAGTGGTCTTTCCCATCAAACTTGAGCTTCTTAATATCTAGACTTGAAGTTTCAACACCATCCTTAATGAGTCATTGTTACAAGCCAACATCCATACCATCAAGGAAATTAGAGACCTTACTACGGCTTGGGTAACTACATACCAATATTGAGCCACCTAATACTACAATCAGAAGGTCAGACACAAGGAATTCAAGGTTAATGACTTAGTGTGCCGAAAGCTTGAAGCCACTGGTTCGCGAGAGGGGTAAGGTAAGTTGGCCCCTAATGTAGAAGACCTAGTCAGAGTTAAGGAAAGATTGGGCAATGGAGCGTATAGACTAGAAAGATTGGATGGTGAGCTTAACCTACGCACTAGGAGTGCTGATAATCATCGACTTTATTTTGATTAGCATATTGTTGTGTATATCTTTCCAAAATAATCAAATGAACAATTTACATCATAATTAGCTATCTACCTCTCTCTCTCTCTCTCCCTCTTTCTATTACCGTCCTAACCCTTGAAAGGGTGAACGGACCATTTGCCGGGTAAGTTAGAACACCATTGACCTGACCCGTCAAGTAACCTTAACAAAAGGAAACACCCCTTACATAGAGTAACCCCCACTACAAGGTAGGTCAAAATGCCACCGACCAAACTCCCTCAGGTAACTACGGCAAGGGAAAACACCCCTTACACAGAGTAATCCCCAATTACCGAGCAAGTTAGAACACTACTGACCTAACCACCTTAGGTAAACTTGGTAAGGAGAAATACCCTTTGTAAAATAAGAAAAATCGAGTGTACAAGAGGAGGCAACAATGAAATTTCATTTATTGATTGCAAAATAATGTAGTTAAGGCCAACATGCTGACCTGGCATACATACATATAAAAAAACAAAGAGAAAAAAACTTTATTGCCTTAGATTAGCTAGCTTTGGTAACTCTAAAAAGTTCAAAGCTTCAATTTGCTTGGACCATTATTCAATGGAGCCTCTTGAGGAGGTTGGCCTTGCACTAAGGCAAAGGCGAGAGGTTGCTAATGAGGGTCAGTAGAAAGATCACCTCAATCCTGATCTCTACGAGTGGTACCCTTAGGGGCAATATCCTACCTAGTTGCTGGGGGAGGAGTGGATGTATGAGCAACCTGTTCAGCCCCAACAGTAGAAGAGGTTCTTAGAACTTCACTGACTGCTTGAGTGGCCTCCCTCTCTCGCTTCATCCTCCTTCTTCTCCCCGAAGGTAAGGGAGTCTAAGAAATCCAAGAAGCTTAGGTTAAGGCCTAGATGGTAGGAGAATACTTGTCTCTTTGTATAGTAAGTGTAATTGACAAACAGGTCTTTCAACTCCTCTAACCACTCATCCATCATCTAATAGTTAGCAATGGCCTTCTTCACAGCAGCATCACTAAGGACCTCCCCACTCTCCATCTTAGAGATAATCTCCTCCATTTCCAAAACTCTCTCTTGCAGTTCCTAGACTTGTCATTCTAACCTCACCTTTAGACTGACCAACTCCAATGAAGTGGCTCTAATACCTTTGCACTCTGAAGCCTTCATCACCAGCTCAATCCTAGTAACCGATGCCTTCAACTTAATGTTTTCCTTCTCAGTTTGGGCCTTGGCCTCCCTATCCTCGTCTAATCTTTAAGAGAGGTAAGCCTTAGTCCTCTACTCATCTTCAAGTGAGCGCTTAAGTTGTCAACCTTCTTAGTAATGCATTCAGTAGCATCCCGCTCATGCTCTGCATCCATCAGCCACCTTGGAGCCTAACCACCTATACATGAGAATGGTGTAAGCATCGGTTAGCTTTTGAAAATTTCTCTAAATAATTATTAGACTTTACCTCTTGCAAGTCTTTATTAGCCTTACCCAACGCCTTTTAAAGGCCCTTTACCTCTTTCTAAGTAGCATCATATTTATTTAGTTGAAGCAGTACTTAACCGTGGTACTGTAGAGAAACATGAGCTACCGTTGATACAATAAGAAGTAAAGCACATCAATGCAGAAGTAACAAAGACTTACCTACCACATAAGTGTGCTCACGTGACCGCCATCTCTAGGGGTCATCCTCACCTTCCCTAGACAACTCCTCGAGGATAGCCTAATCAATGGGGCTATAAGACCTCAAAGAAGCCTAGTAGCTGAGTGTCCAATGTCGCAGCATAAGATCATTGGCAAAGACCTCCCACTTTGGCCTCAAGAGCTTTCCCTTGACTCTCTTCATTTCTACCTTGGGAGCTCCCCTCAGGAACTCTTCATCTCAAGAGATGTACGGTACCTCTTAGAATGAGTCCAACTCGATCCCCAGCAACCTAAAATTGTTAAGGACGTCAAAAAATTTGTCCCCTAGGTTGCCAACACACTAGTAAGGATGAGCCGTTAACCACTTGTTCCATTTCCTCCGACTTAAGGTGGCCTTCACTAGCGACTTCCATTTCTTAGCTTCGGGCATTGCTTCCACTGAAGTTTTAGGCACCTTCATCTTTTGCCCCACCACTGCAAAAGGGCTCACCATCTGTACCTTCGACTCCTCCTCATTAGTAGGCTCCTCCCTTAGAATAATAGGCTCAGCAATGTAGATGGAGGCACAGGCAAGAAGCACAAGAGCAACTGGCTCTACAACTAGTGGTTGTGTCAGGGGAGCAATAGTTATCCCCTCAAGAACAACCACTAATCGGGCCCTACTGGTCTCCTTAACCCTTAACCTCATCCACACTACTTTGCCCTTTGGATCGGAAGCCTTGGTCTTCGCCTACTAATAACTCATCAACTTATCTATAGAGGGATAGGCTATCCTTAGGACTAAATTTTCACCTACAAAAACATATTGAAATAGTAAGAAAAATAAAAAAGCGAGATAAACAAAAGAAACTACTACTACTACTATTTACCGACTCCACCATAATCGGCATTGACAGAGAAAGGCCACCCATTTTACATAGACGTCAAACGAAGCATCCCTATACTAGCATAATAGATGAAGGTGCTTGCAAATAGAATGAACCTCTACCTTCAACCCACTTCTTCACTATAGCATTCTTCATGTTGGAGAAGAGCTTAGAGATTGGATGTTGGAAGTATCTCTTTACTGTCTCCATGACATGAATCTCTCACGTAGCTTCCACATTATTGGGGCTAAGCTCTTTCTAGGTCCCGGTTCAGACTGGCTCAATCTACTGAGTCCAAAAATCAGCCTCCTTGGCAATTCGACCACCACTTAGTCATTTTGTCAATCGTTTACGGAATCCACAAGGTTACAAAACATCTTCTTTCTAGGACGGGGCTATAGGTACAACCACCCCTAAGTTCTTCTACACATAAAAGTGGTTGAAGAGCTCAGGAGTAACCCTTACCACTAAATACTCATACAATGCTTGAAAAGCCTTTAACACCCTCCACCCATTAAGGGAGACCTATGTCGAACTGCATTAATGGAAATTGAAAAGCTCTTTCTTAAAGCAGCTTGGGGGGAAGCACTACCCAAACTCTAGACATTTCTTGAAAACTGCAAAGCGCCTCCCTGATAGCAAGGTCACATGCTCCTTCTTGCTCAATAATCATATCTGCCACCCAAGAATTGTTGTAACAATGAAGTTACCCAAAACCTAATTGGAGGCAGTGGGTTTGCTTTTGCTCACCCGGTTACTAGGCCCCTTGCCCATCCCCGATACATCGATCAAATCCCTAGGAAGGAGTAGAAGGGCATATGCATATACATCCCTTAGGATGACGTCGATAAGCTTGGTCCTATCCAATACCTCTACTACCATTCTAGTAGAGTTGTCCAATTGTACTAGCAATGAGAACTCATCTTCTCCTACTGAGGGGGGGATCATTCCTCATATATTCGAAGTCAGAAACATGTAGTGATGAGGCTAAGCTAGTCTCACCTTTGTTATCAGACATGGTCATAAAGTTTGAAGAAAAAGGAAGTTAGAAAAGCTTTCAAAGAAAGTTTGATGCAATGCAAGAAAGAGGAATTCACAATAATAGAATAGAGAGATTACAAAAAAGTGATCTCTTGTTATGATTGTATTATTTATAGGCCAAGCATCTAGAAAACCACACAAGCGATTATTGGGATTTGTATAAACACAAATCCTTAGAATGTTACTAAGTAGATACATAGAGTGTTAATAGGACTCTTAAGTCAGACCAGTCATACGCTTGAGCAGCCTATATATACTTTCTCCTTACCTTCACCTCAATAACAAGACTGCAAGAGAGAAAGTGTTAATAGGGCTCTTTAGACATGAGCCCCTCAGACCCATTCAGATTTGATGCACCTTACCACTTGGGGCTCACCGTTGTGGGCTTAAGCCTTAGGCCTAGATTGACTGAGCCCAAAGAGCTCTTCAACGACTAAAATATACAAGATAATGATAAAATACCAAGTCAACAACTACCTCCGGGATAAGTGGGACACGTCAGACACCACAACCCCATGCTCCCATACTTGTGGGAATACTTGCGGGAAAAGATCTCTCCCCACTAACTATTCTCCAACTGCTGATGCCACTCCATTATATATATTAATCCACTATCTAACAGTAAAGCTCTTTACACTTTGCAGACTAAGCTTGTCTATTACTCCAAAGTACCATTTATTCTCCAAGAACTCACTATTGACTTAAATATTGAAGTAGCCATATCGGATAACACTCTGACATTCCCTCACAGTGTTTTGTTTTACAGGCTTATTACATACAGAACCCAATCACCACCGATAAATAATCAGAGACAACATATACCACTAATCGATTCACACAACGTACTAAAACTATTTAGGCCTTTCATAGTCTTAAGATATGAATGATAAGGTAATAAAAAATGACTATTGTAACTATTATACAAGAATTTATCTATTTTGGGACAGCTTTAATTTTGTGGCTTCGAAGCTACAGCACCCATGACCCATCCCTTACATGTCATTAAGACATTATCGAATTTGTTTTTATAATTGATATCCAACAACTTTGTGTGAATCAATATTTATCTCTATGTTTTTAATTATTTGTATATGATTTATATCTTTAATTTATTTTGTAAACACGGTAGACTATACAAAATACTCTCAAATAATTACTTTCCTTTTACAACGACATTTCACACTCACTTTTTGTCTCCTTCATCCCTTACCCATTAAAAATAGGCAATCTAGTAAATTCGTCTTTTCGTAGACGGTTTCCCCAAATTGGAGAAGCTTATCACCAGTCGAACTAATTAATATCCCTACATATACAGCAAGTAATTCATTTTGCGTCTCCTCGAATTTTCCTCCTTTCTACTTTTGCTGCCTGTAAATAACCTATAAAAATCGGATCATCAAAGATTTATAATTGACTGGTAATGGTACAACTCTCCCTGTGCAACGACAACAATAGTCGACCACAGTCGATTATAACTCGGGAAGACTTGAATCTGTACCATTCCTGTGTAGAAGGACGGCATTTAATAACTTTATCGGGTCATAGACATATACGTTATATTTCAAACACTTGCTATCACTCCCACACTCTCCCTGTCCTCTCAAGTGTCCCTCTCTCTACTAGCTAGAGTTATTATCATTACTTCTTAGCCATACCTTTATGGAGAATGGTAAGCAACCACTTCTCTCAGCTAGGGAGGTTGACCAAACTGTGGAAGATGGCCACGTCGAAGCCGAAAACGTTCCTGTATCCAGCGGGGGCTTCGCTTTCACGGCGGCTGCTGAAGACATCCCTCCTATTAAAGGGCCTAGAGATTTTTTCAGGGAATTCTCAATCGAAAGCAAGAAATTATGGTACCTTGCCGGACCTGCCATTTTCACATCCATCTGCAAGTACTCCCTCGGTGCAATCACTCAAGTCTTTGCTGGCCATGTCGGCACACTAGACCTCGCTGCCGTCTCCGTGGAGAACTCCGTCATCGCCGGATTTTCCTTCGGCGTCATGGTATTATTATCCACACAAAATCTTTAATACTCATTAACAGTCGTGCACACATAGCTTTAATTTGTCAATTTTGTTTTTTATTTTTCTTTCTTAATTCTTTTTCGTGATATGTATTATAGCTTGGAATGGGAAGTGCCCTAGAAACGCTTTGTGGGCAAGCGTATGGAGCGGGACAGCTCGACATGTTGGGAATATACATGCAAAGATCATGGGTGATCCTCAACACAACAGCTCTTGCCCTGTGCTTTCTCTATATATTCGCCGCGCCGCTTCTGAAACTAATCGGTCAGACCGAGCAGATATCCGAGGCGGCGGGTGTTTTCGCGATATGGATGATTCCGCAACTTTTCGCTTACGCGGTCAATTTCCCCATAGCCAAGTTCTTACAGGCATGTATTAGTAATACATAACTACTGTTCAATCACGTATGGTTTTAGCTGATGATGTAAATTTTGGCGATGAAGGATTAAAAGAGTGATATATGATGATTTCTTGCAGGCCCAGAGTAAGATTATGGTAATGGCGGTGATATCGGCGGTGGTGCTGGTTCTGCACACGGTGTTGAGCTGGTTGTTGATGTTGAAATTGGGGTGGGGATTGGTGGGAGCGGCGGTGGTGCTGAACGCTTCGTGGTGGATAATAGTGGTGGCGCAACTGGTGTACATATTCAGTGGGACATGTGGGAGGGCATGGACAGGGTTTTCGTGGAAAGCGTTTCAGAATTTGTGGGGATTTGTTCGGTTATCCTTTGCATCCGCTGTCATGCTTTGGTAAGTAGCAAGCGGCGACAACTAACAGCTACCCTCTCCTTCACATGCAAGTCATGTAATGAATCGGGCTTTTTTTCTTTTTTTCTTGGGGCAAGTCTATTGTGGTTTTGCATAAAAAATTTGATCATCCTTAAAATTTTGCATGTTTATATGGTCGAAACAACCACACAAACTTGAATATTTGTATGGTGCACCGGGAAACAGAAGGCTCATTCTAGAGTCCAGGTTTAGGATGCGTTTATAAAAGTCGCAACTCGACCCAATATAGTGTCTAATATAATCTAAACCTATCATAAAAAATAAATATCTTAGAAAAAGATAATGTTTTAAATAATAGCACAAAACAAAAGTGATTTAAAATCTCACGGAACATCAACGAAATGTTTCAATGATAAAAATAAATATCTAAACAACTTTTTGGTTAATGATTGAAATTACCTTTTTATCCCTATACTAGTATGGATTTATTATTTTGTCCTTTATATTCCAAATCCTAATATACTGTAGGTTTTAAAAAATTTGCTAAAGAATGATCCAAGCTCTTTATGGGTTTGGGAGAAAGATTTCCAATACTCACCCAAAAACCCAATAGAAGATAATGTATAGAGTTATGATTTATTTTAATCAAATATCTTTTACCATTCAATCTATCCATCAATTGTATCATGTCATTGATTTTATACTTCTTTTAAATACAATATAATTATGATAAGGTTCTCGCAACAGTGGTTTTAGATTGTAGATATTTGTTCACTCAGATCTGAAAAATAGAAGGTATTTTTTTTTGTAATCATGATTATTATTATTATCCACTTCGTTCTTTAATTTGGTAATGATTATTTCATTGAGACTTAATTAAATTACTTTTCCGAATGTAAAAATACTTCTTAAAATGGGAAATGTTACTCATTATGAGTCTTTTACAATATGATTACTTATATAGTAAATCATACTTATTAATAATAAAAACAAAACTATTGATAATAAAAATAAGATTGTCGATAATTTTTTTTTATTGTTAATGGTATGTTTTTACTGTAAATCCAAGTGATTTACCAAACTAAAAAATAATCAAACCCTATAATCACTTTCGAATGACTATTTTGTAGAATTTTTTCCGTTAGTTGTTTTAAATTAATACCTAGGAAACATCCGATAAGGAATCCTTATAAGAGCACGGGGATAAAACAAGCTTGTTGAATCAGCGATGCTGTGTTTCCAAACAATATTTCAATAAGAGATAAATGACTCTCTTGTTGATGAATTTACATGAATCCTGCAGTTTGGAAATATGGTACTTTATGGCACTGATATTATTTGCTGGGTACCTGAAGAATGCTGAAGTTTCAGTTGATGCACTTTCCATATGGTAAGCTTACCTTTTTCTCCTCTAATGTAAATTTTTCTTTTTGGTTAAAATGTCTAGGTTATTTTGATGTAAATGTCCCATACCAGACAACGTCACATGATATATGACCACATCTTAGTTTATCTTCTCGAACATAGAACAACGAGAACCCCTTGCTCTGATGTCCGTCTTCTCGAAGAGACTTGGCACCAACCCACCCAATGACAGAATAATAATTTTTTTTGCATTTTAATATTCCAACCTACCACGTTTTTGCTAGTGTGAAAGATTGACCAACCTACGTAAACAAATCGTAAACAAGGAAAGGGAAATTAAGTTTTGTTTTTCTTCATAGTTCACCCATTACCAAGATTTATTTTACTTATCATCTATGTTATTAGGGTTATTCCACAATATCTAGCTTTTTAAAATCTTCATGATATTAATTTTTATAGTCATTTCAATAGTCAAATAATAGATTAGATAATTTCATTTATAGGAGTATAAACATCTCCAGTAAGATTAACGCTATTTTCTCTTTTCATGTTTGAGGAGAATATCAATCACATGTCAATGGTACCCTTGGGCTCAAGCACTAGCTTATGGCAAAAAGGGAAAAAAGGGAAATTTTTATGTTTTCCAAATATTTGTTCTTTCGTGAAGAGTATATTCAATTTTCAAAAAATGAAAAGTTTTCTTTTTTGTCTTTATTAACTAGGTAGTGGTCAGATACTCATTAATAAAATTGTATTTATAAATAATAAATAGATAAAAGTTTTACCTTCAATTTTTATGTTGTCTCATTACTAGATAGGGGAAAACAATAAACAAATATAATAAATAAAAACCTAGCACTTCGATTTTCAATGTGAGAGCTAATGTAGATTATTGTAAAATTAGACAGTATCTTTTCACTTTCTTAAGGGAAATTTTGTTAAGAAAAGAGAAGATTAATTGTGGTCCAGAATAATTAAACTGTTCTCTGTGGCATTATCTTAATTTGCAAGATATAAGATTAATTTTGCTTGCTATGTTGTTTTGTAGCATGAACATTTTGGGATGGACAATCATGGTTGCTCTAGGAATGAATGCTGCTATAAGGTTAGTCATGTCGAGACAAACTCAAGTAACTTTATCACTTCAATAGTTTAACACTTCCAACTGTTCTTGATTATTTCCCTAAAAATTCAGTGTGAGAGTATCCAACGAGTTAGGAGCAGGGCATCCCAAGACAGCTAAATTTTCACCTGTAGTAGCCGTGTTGACATCATTCATGATCGGTGTAGCCATTTCCATCGTTCTAATCTCCTCCAAGGATGGGTATCCATCTCTATTTTCTAGTGATACATCAGTGGAAGAACTTGTTATTGAGCTTACACCATTGCTTTCTTTCTGTATCATTGTCAATAATGTCCAGCCGGTTCTTTCAGGTTGAAATCATGCTTCAACCCAACTTAGATCCATTGGAATCTACCCGCAATAATGTAGGTAGGGATTGACACTTTCGCATTGTTAATGCAGGTGTGGCGGTGGGAGCAGGGTGGCAAGCCGCGGTAGCTTATGTAAACATAGGTTGCTACTATCTATTTGGAATTCCCTTAGGGCTCATCATGGGGTATAAGTTGAATTGGGGTGTTAAGGTAAACTTCTTCGTAAAACTACACGGATTCTATTGTCTTTTCTAGGATTTGAAACTACAATTTGCGTTCATCTCGATTTTTTTCTTTAGAGAATTAATAAGGTTGTAATGTACTAAAAATGGTGATTTCCAGGGAATATGGTATGGGATGTTATCGGGAACGATCGTGCAAACCTGTGTCCTATTCTTCATGGTTTACAGAACAAACTGGAACAAAGAGGTAAATGCTATTTCTTACCTAAACCTAGTTTGAACTAATGTTTGAACAAAACTAAAACTCCAACATAAATTATGTTCAGGCTTCTATCGCGGAAGATAGGATTAGGAGATGGGGAGGCCAACAAGACAACGAAACCATAGGGGATGATCCAGAGAAATAAACACATCTTTTAAGGCTAAAGCATGAAGGAGATGGATGTGGAAATAGGTCTTTTAACAAACAGATATGACTTACAGCAAGTGTTGCAAGAAAACAGCAGTCTAAAATTAGAACAGCACAACAATAAAAAGCTCAAAGAGTTAAGTATAATTGGGATTATTGAAGCTTATCGCACCATCTTTGGATTCTTCCTAAGAAGGGTTCTTGCATAAACATGGAACAATGGAGTTAAGGAATGCTACCATGGCAAAGAAGCTTTGTTTTTGTTTACTACATTTTTTGTTATTCTAAAAAGGCCTATCTGATTCAAATTAATTTGTTTTCCCTTTCAAATAACTAAGTAACTGAATTCTTGATTTTAGATAAGGGTTTCTAATTTTTACACTACTTTCTCCTTAGGAACTTGTAAACCACTAATTTGGATTGGTTCCAATTCTAAAATAATAGGCAATAGAAAGCCTTAGAGACTCCGAGGTATATGAAATTATGTCAAATATCTGGCCATGTAGATCTTCTCCTAAATAGTAAAATACTACACAATAGTAAAATACTACACAAACGACCATGGTCTAAATTACAAGAAGCTGAAGGTGGAGGTTAATTGTTTCCTTTTTTCCCTTTTTCTTTCTTTCTTTTTTTTTTCTCTCTTTTCTTTTTCTTCTTTCTTTTGGGTGTAAACTATTATTGCAAAGTGAAAACCCATTTTCCAACAAATTATAAAATAAAATCAAGAACTGATTGGCCGGCATTCTTAAACCTAAGTGTTAAGTAGAAAAGATGAGAAATACATAGTTAAATCCCCAGAAAAAATACTCATTGTTTATGTGCATGAGACTAGGTTGTGTCAAAAAAGGGCCGATAAGAACATACCTTTATGGTTAAACATAGGACAATCCTTAATTTGATGTAACGAATGGAACTAGAAAACAACACGCATTCGCCTTAATCAATTAATTGATAAGAATGAATTTATAAATCAACACTAAGAATTACGGATAGATATAATTGTTCGTATACCAAAAGATGCTTGAAAAGTTTGATCTCAAGTCTTTAAGGGTAAATAAGGAGAAAAAAAATAATAATGATAATAAAAAAAATTGTATACTTCATACCAATGACTTGTTAAGTCTTTTATATAAGTAAGGGGATCGTTTGAATGGCAAAACAAAGGTCATTTGAACAAACCAAGCCAATAGGTTTAGTCATGGTTTAGGGGCTACATTATCAAATAGAGCCTTAAAGGTGCAATGGTTTACTAGCTTATTTGAAAAATTAGATGGTTGCTTTGCTCAAATACTCCTGGTGATACATTTAAATAAAGTAGTTTGGTGGTTGATTGGGTCACTTCTACTAGACTACATCTAATGCATAAGAAAGGCATTTCAACAAAGTATTATTGATGCCTTGCTCTCACACGTAAAGTATAGAGGGCTAAATTCAAGTTTGGGCTTTAAGCCAATTAATTAATTAGGTTTAGCTTTTTAGGTTAGAGTTAAGTCTAGGTATTCGAGATGATCAAGAGAGTTTTAGTATGGTAAGCTTGGAGTAGGGCTCATTAGATTGATCCATTAAATCCAATCTTTCTTAATTTGGCTCATACTAAAATAATAAATGAAGTCTTTATTTGGGCCTAAACCTATAAAATAGCCCACTTGAAATTCATTAATAAAGGGCTTCAACCTTAATCATTTATTATCATCATGATTTGATTGATGAGATCAACAACAATTTCCTATAAATACCCCCTTCATCTCCTCATTTAGGAAAGAGAGAGAAACTCTTATTAATGTCATTACTCTACCGAAATTTTGTCTTAAAAATCAAACGCTTAAACACCTCAAAAACTTCACTTCGTTCTTCATCAATTGTAGAGTTGATGCCATCGCACTCTTCTACTTATCACCATACATGTTAGAGCCTCACCAAAATTATCGACTCCTTCTCTCTTAGTCATCCCATACGAGTCACTTAAGTCGATTTCCTAGTCATGTATAGTGTGATTACACCGCAGCATGTAGTGACCCTTGCATCTATACCTATATCCCGACATTACTAACAACTCCTTTGGGGAAGGAAGACTTAATACTCACATCATGGTACCTCTAAAGTGAAGATAACCTAATCCTACTAATGGAATTAATCAAGAGCAAGATGCTATTACTATGACCAATAACCAAAATCCATCTCCAGTTAGAAGCATTAATCAAGGAGATGATATGTAGGAAGGTGTACTTAATAATGCACAATTAACGCGTGAGCTACGAGAGTGATAGGTTACCAACCTATGGCCTTTTTATTCATACACACCTAAGAGGCCTCCAGTCCCTCATTAGAAGAATTCTATCTCGTCAACTTATCGAAGATGAGAAATAGTACACAAAAAAATGTTAGCTGAACTCCTAGAGAGCTCAGGTTAGGTACACCCTGCTCTACTTTGTCCCTTGCGCCGATGCCAACCACTCACCTATCGAGACCTATCTACCAAGTGATGAGGACTAAGGCTCTACACATCAAGTCCTACTCCAATTACCCAAACCTTTAGGTATCGAAAGCTACCTATTGAGTGCCAAGACCTAGGCCTTACTAGACGAGTACATCTCTTTCGGCCAACTATTAATACTTATGGTACCCCTTATTCATCTCGACAACCCCCAATGATGCCACATCATGACCCAGCTCAGCAGCTACATCAAAGATTCCTTAATATATACCCATTGATGAGCTGTCACTTGTCTATTTTTTTGACTTTGTACTACTTTGTACTTTTTGTCATTTGTCCTATTTATCTTTTTTCATATGTGCTAAGAATCCCTTTTCTTATATGCCTTTTTGTAATTCTCCTTATTTGTAAAGTTACCTTTGAGACTTACTAGAAATAGTTCCTTCTCTTTATAATCGCATTGTTATTACACCTTTGACATTGAATATACTTGTTCTTGTGGGGCAAGTCCTCTCTAAGTGCATTATCCTACACTCTTATCTAATCTTGTCGAGTGGCTTGAGATTAGTGGTAGGTAGACCTTAACATTAGCTTACATGTCACATCAAGTGAATTGTCAACTTGTATTGTATGCGTTGGTGAGTCATATCTATTGGGTAGCTTCATGTAAGCTATTACATACAATTTACCGACTTATCACTATATCTTTCTTTAATATTTTAAAGGACCCATTCGATTCATATTTTCTACGATAAGTCATAGTGATTACCAAGCTCTTAGGTACATCAGAGAAACTAATCAAAACCTAGGCAAACTCATGGTAATGGTTACTTAATGTGTGGTTGCTTTAGTTGCCTTTGCTACTGTGCAATAAGGAGCAACTTTCTTGAATCCTTCTAATGTGGTGCAACAATACGCCCCACTTAACCTTCATGTTATCAATAAGCAAGTCACTCCTAAAGTTGAGGAGTAATTCTTGTGGTGGAACCCACAACTATGCAAGATTCATTACTTGAAGTAAGGAACCAGGGAGTTCAGATTAAAGGTTCCTCATCCTCACGCGCTATACTACGTATCATAATTGTTGACTCTATACAACCAATGCCAATGAATCCCATGCCCATAAGCTCCATACCTATGAATCTCGCGCCTATGCACTTTTCTCCTATAATGTTAATAAGGGCAAAAACATCCACTTAGAGAGATTCATTTGTGACCAAAGAAGATTTGAACATGTATTTGAACGAGATATAAGCAAAGTCTACGGCTGGGGTATTGGAATTGAAGTTTCCATATCACCAGCGCATTATTGCGAAGCCATACTCTAAGGACTATGTAAGTCCGAAGTTCATTTTGTTCAATGGCAAGAAAGGGAGTGTTAAAGAACACTTGTTAAAGTTCATCAAGGCTTTAAAAGTACACGGTTTAGACAATGATTTGAAATTGAAGGAATTTTCTAAGTCACTCACTGAGAAGGTGTATACCTAGTATGTTAACCTTCCCCTAGGGTTGGTCAATTCATGGGGAAATATGTCTAAGATGTTCTTGGAGAAGTTCTTCTCTATTGAAGAAAGAGTCACCCTTACTGACATAGGGAGGATTTGACAAAAGCTTGAGGAAGATCTCATAGATTACACTGCTTCAGGGAGCATTCCTTAGATATACAAGATATTTTTTGTGAAAGAAAGTTAGTTAAGATTTGCATCCAATAGATGTTTAATGAGTATGTAGTGCATCTTGAGAACCTCTCATTAGTTTCTTTTGCTATGTTAGTTAAGAACGTACGAAAGACCAACAATTCAATAGTACAACAAAGAGGTGAAAATGCAAGATTAGATAAGTGCACACTGTCAATGAACTCAATTCAAGAGGAGGATTCGAAAGGAGCAAAAAAATCTAGAAGTGAGAAGCTTATGAGCACTAAACCATCTTTAGCAGACCCGTGCTCAATGGAAAAAGTGCACACACTTCTGGCCCAATGGCTATGTGATGGGAATATCAAACTCCTAAGGGTTGAGCATTTACCAACAAATGAAGAGAAGACTGGCCCTCAGCATTTCAAATTTCACAAGAGTGTAGGCCATCCTATGAAAGATTGTTGGACTTTGAAAAAGATATTTAATGAGCAAGTTTAAAATGGAAAACTGATCATCGAAGATAATGATGTCGGGAACAACCCACTTCCCACTCATAACACCCACGTAGTGTTGTAAATGCTATCACTTACGATCCCACAAAAACGGAAAGTATAGATGTGTAGCTAATTAAGGCACACATAGTTAAGCATGAAGGATTTGAGATCAAGACAAATGGGGATTATAGCATTGCTCTTTCTTTGTTAAAGATTGCTAATGTTAGCAATTTCTTTGCCTTACTCAGCTTTGATGAGGATGCTCAGCTCGAGGTAGCAATTACACTAACAAGGATCTCGCAAGATCAATACAAGAAATATCTTATAACACATCCCATAAAGGAATCATTTTAATGAATAAGGAGGCAATTACATTTACTCATGCTGACATTTATACAATGAATCCTAACCACAATTACCCTTTATATGTGGACAGCGCACTCAATGGTCATTCTATTAGAAGGACATTTACACCTCGTTTAGTTCGTTAAATAAAATAAGGGGTAATGGAATTATAGTTACGTGAGAATGGAATGGATGTGTAATACTTGGAAGAAAGGGCATTATGGTGTTTAGTTGAGTGTTATCAAATTAATATTACAATGTTCACTTCATAAAAATTGACCGATAGTAATAGATGAATAGAAGCTAAAATACCTAAATTAACCCTACTAAAATGAATAAGAAAACATAAATAACAAATTATAAAAAAAAATGAAGTCATGACTTTCCAAAAACCCTAATCCCAACTTCACATCACCATCCTAAATTAAAACCTAGGCAAAGCATTTCCAGAAACCCTAATCCCAAATTCATGACACTATACCAATTTACAATGAAATCATTGCACATGTCACCTGGATGATCATCAACTAATACTGTCAGGATCCTAAAGGGGGCTTAGTAGGATTACCTAAAATTTTACATGTCACGTGTGCACCCATGAGATAGAAACTGCTTTACAAGTTAGAGATTGCAAGACTCTAAATAATTTATCACTAAGGTTACTAATTTTTTTTAAGTAATTAATTTATTATCACATATAAATATAAATAACTATGGATATTCGATATCCCACAGTTTATCAGAACTGTAGAGAATCAGTATCCTCTACCAAATGATAAGATCAAGTAGTATAGAATTAAAATCCAAACTTAAGAAGGTTGAAAAATCTAAGTACATAAGTGGTATTTACATTTAAAGTTCCACATAAACTAAACAACTTCCCTATAATTCCAACCTCTAAAATGTCTCGGTACTTGCACTCAATGCTCGGCTCTTAACCCATGTTCGATTATCTATCATCCTGTAAAAGAAAAACTATCAAGAAGTAAGCTACAAGAACTTAGTGAATTGTCTCTCATACTATACTGGCAACCAAGTTATCAAACAAATTGTTACAATCATATGAATGCATGCACACATAGTATACCAAACAATATATACAGTTGACCAGTGTTGCATATAATATCGGATTTTAACGCCCTTTGAGATAAGGGTTGGAGATACATCGACACTAATCATAACCAGGCTCTAGCACCTGAGCGTTTAACCATAACTTTGAATTCCGTATTTCACAAAATACATTTTCACTTCTGAAAATCCAGTAATACACAAAATCCCAAGCCTAGCGGTGAGGCGGTTCTCGTAGTCCACACTCACATCCTACGGTGGAGATCTCTAGATTCGACCTTCAACCATACGGTTGGCATCTCCAATACCTAGTAAGCCCATAGGTTCAAATAAGGTCATATTGTACGAGTGTACCATACAAAAACACTTTAATATATATAAACAACCTTCGCAAGGCCTCTCTTTACCTCCGCATGAAGTGATGGTCGAAATAAGTAATGCAATGCATGACCCTTTTAATTTAAGATAAGCCAAATATAATTAAGTCAAATCATGTGGCAATCAATCAATATTCACAAACCATCCAAATCATGTAACAATCAATCATACAATCAAATCCTCAATTATTGTATTAAACAATATTTTTCACAGTAAACAATCAATATCAAACACATTCATATCCCAAATCCCCATGCCTTAAGTTATTACTATTTAATTTAAGTGCACTAACTACAAACACAAAACAAGTATAAAGTCATCGAGAGTACTCACTTGATTATGACGACTCGCTCTAGTCGTAATAATCGATCAGAAGATCCTTGCCCTCATCGGGATCACCTAATTATTACGAAATAATAGAGATAACAAGTAATTAAATTAACTAACGGTTCTAGATATCTATTTACCTAATTACTTATATTACTATTAGTTTTTTATTCGATTAAACCTAATCACTAATCGTATGTAATTTTTTCATTCTATTTCCGATATTTACAAACTTATAGTCATTTTTCATCGTTTTCGGATGCACATTCACACAATAATGTCCGTTTTGGACGTTAAGACCCGTGTTTTACAATATGGACTAAATTTATTGGAATTTTAACTATTGAAACTTAAATATTCTTATTACTTATGTTTATATCCTATTTTAGTACTTAATAATTTAATGAGCCATTAGATTCTTACAATTAGATGATTTTACATTGTTATTACTATTTTATGTGCTCAAATAAGGCCAATTCAATTTGAGATGTATGTTATGGACTTAAAGTAATTTTGGCTCATATATGTATACATTTGTACATATTGCATAGCTTATCATCTTACTATACTATCTTATGGTATTTTAAATAATTATGTTATAAATTATTTATGTATAACTTTTACACTTAAGTATTTATGTACCTTATACTTATGTTATGTATATATATACTTCTAATACACTAATACGTATACTAGTATTCTTATACATTTACCATATCTATACTCATACATATACCCATATATACATACGGTGTTATACGTATTTTCCTATGCCTTGTATAACCCTTTAATAAATCTTCATATAATCCATATTTTTGCACTTTATAGGCTTATTTAGTAAGTTATATGTATGTATACTTAGTATACTCCTCATTTTAGGTTAGATACATAGAAGATACTTATATATAAGTGTATTCATACACATGTACATCAAGTATATTCTTATATACACATACTTATACATATGCATATGTTCTCCTTCTCCATTTATCTAAGGATTTCCTATACTTCTAAACATAAATATGAAGTTTTCTACTTTCAACAACACATATGTACATATTACATAAACTTTCTACACTAACATAAGGTTGATCTAACTAACTATTAAACTAAAAAATCAAATGAAATTGTACCCTTTTCTCCTTGTAATATGAATTAGGAGTTTATGTATGTAGAGTAGTGATTTGGAAGTTGTTGAGGAGTGAAGAAAAAGGTAAAAACAAGAGTTTGAAGGGGAATAAGGAGAAAGGGAAAGTGACGATTTGGAAATGGGGAAGGAAAAGGTTTCGTTTGTATCTAAATTTGTGTTTTTGTGGAAGAAATAAGTGGGGTCTACAATGTTCTCATGTTGGACTGCAAAGAGGGGGATAAGGAGAGGAAAAAGACATGTGAAAAAAATGAAAGAATTCTATAGAAAAGAGTAGAGAATTCTTAGTCAACATTTTAACTTTAGTCAAATGTTGACTTAGTTAACCCTTTGAAACTAAATGTAATTTGTGTGTACATGATGATAAGATTAAGAAAAATTGGGGGGAAAATTGAGGAAATGAGAGGAAATATAGCGTTTATTAAAATGATTAGTAAGAATAGGTAATGAGATCTTCCTTTAAGTGTTTATATCTTATATAAATCATTTGGTAAGCTACTTAATGTAATTATCATGAAAAGTATCATTTAAGGTAGTAATACCTACTAAAGCATCATCTAAACACTTAACTCCTTATAATACTAGCCTAGTTATATAATTAGAAAATGCATATGATCTATAATGCAATATACTAGTTTCTAATGAATTACTTTAGTATTATATGTATTTATGAATGATTGAAAGTTATCTTTGATCTTTTACTGATGATTTAATATAATACTAAAGATATATTTGTTAATTAAGGTTTTAGAGTAAAGTATAGTGAATCAATGCTTTTATATCTTTAAAGTTATAGTTTTAGGGTTTTATCACTTTCAAGCGCAATCTCTAATGTTTATATACATTTAAGGTATAAAAGTTTTCTACGCGATTAAATCTTCGGTTGATATCTTAAGGTTTTGATGAGGTTCAAGTTCAACTTTTGCAGTTATATATACTTAAGGTTTTAAGGTCTTCGTATGCGATTAAAGGTTCAATTGATAATTTAAGGTTTTTCATCGCTTTAGGTTTCGAATTGAGATTTTAATCAATTTTAAATCTCATTGGCTCTATTGACTTCAGGAAATCATCTACAATTTAGGGGTTTGATTCTATACTTAGAAGGCTAAATTTGCAAGGTTTACAAGTACCATCCCTCAATGATAACATGTGAGGAACTCAACGAAGCACATTGACGTCGTACTTTGTAAAGCACCGAAAAAGCGAGGTATCTGGTTTGCAAATTTCATGCAATTTTTCACTTATGTGCACTTACGCTATTTTTATTTATGTAACTATTGGTGGATGAGAAGATAACATGTTGATCGTTACCCTATATGTATGTATACTAATATTAGAAAACATATGTGCATGTGCATAGTCATGTAAGATGTATTTCAAATTATCATCAATCTTCTTTTGGAGGATTGGATTTGGTACTAGAGATAGCTTATTCATTATTATTAATTATAATTCTTGGAGGATTGAATTTTTAGTACTATGTAGAGATTTTATAGTATTGATAAGTCCTTAGACTAAAGTCTAGCTCTTGTTTATTTGGCTAAACATTTAAAAAAAAAAAAAAAAGGGAACAGAGGAGATATTACCTCAAGCTAAGAGTGGAGACTATATGGGAAAAGAGATTAAGGAATAGAGGAGATTAAGGATTAAGTTTGGCTATGCTGGCAACATACTGCAAGATGTGTTTCACTAGGAAAGTATACATTTTAGTCAAAATGAGGTATACTCCATGCTACTTATCTCGACTCTAATCTAGTCCAGTCTTAGAAAGAAAAAACACTTGCATAAAATTATTATTGCTATTTCTTTTTCCTTACAATTGCATGATGATATTAAGAGATTTACGAATGCTTATTTGCTCATCACTTTCATTTGTATAGACTGAAAATATAATAAGTGTAGTCTATAAGTCGTAGAAGTACATATTATTGGCTATTCATAGATTTTGTGATCACTCTTTTATTATCAATTATTACCGGCACAACTCTGATAATGTCAACTCAAATTTCTTTTGTAGATGTTTCGAGATCCCTTGTTTAATAATAATTATAGACTCATCTTATTGTAGTGACTTATATAAAAAGATATCATTGATTTTAGGTGGAAACATGAGGTGGCAGCACTTTTTCTGGTAAACAATCCTAGGAGTGGGCAAATAAAGAATATTAGGTCTAGACCAGCATAGGACATGAAGATGATAATGAATGTTTCTATTCTCATGGGTAATGAAATGATATCAAGTGCTTTACTATGACATTATTAAGTGGTGATCCCTATTGACTTTTGGTTAAAACCTACTGCAAATTTTAAATTGTGTAGTCTCTAATCAACATTTATATATGTATGTACAGTGTTTAATATGCAGGCACCAAAAATATTTACTCCCTTTCCATAGTGTCTTCCATGTCCAGTTGAAAGTGTGCTACGAGAGTTCTTATTACATGAACTTTACATAAGAGTCTAAATAGCCTTCAACAATAATGGTCATTTGTTTATTTATTGATGGTGATTTAGAAGATATAGGCCTCTCCACCCAACCCCAAACGAGAAGACACCTACACAAAAAAGAAACACCCTCTATTTATGAAACATTCATTAATAATAATGTCAATGCGGGTTGTTGAAATAAAGGGACAAATTTAGTCAACGTAGTTTAATGACGGTTCTCATTCTTTGCATCTATAGTATATCTGTTCATGTTTCTTCTGAAGTTGTTTACTCCCAATAAGAATACATGTTTATGCTATGTAGATCTCCAATTTAGTGGAATATATACTTAAGTATTAGCTGCTTGTGCTAAAATGTAATTAAGGTTTTAATATTTTAAGTGAATCATCTAAATCCTTCATATATAACTACTTAATGGGAGTGTGTTATCGTATTCCTTTCTTGTTGACACTTATTACTCGAATCTTTGGTAAAAAGTTGCTTTAACTAAGGTAATAGAACATCAAATTGTAAGTGGATGGGAAATTGTCTCTTACATAGATTGGTTTAATTATAGGCTCTTTGTAGCTTTTGGCAATATAGGTTAATATGCCATATAGTTTAGTGTGTTTAGCATGATTCTTTCAGCTTTCTAGTTTCTATTAGAGGGTCTTCATAATTAAATGCTAGGAATTAGGTTAATAAACAGCAAATATGTTATACCTTTCAACTCTTATAGTCGATGGCATTAAGTTATCTTTAATTGAAATAAATTGAAATTTAATAGATTCACAATGTATCAAATTATTGTCATAAATTGGTAAATGAATAGTATATGGGTAGAAGATTATGAGTTAAACTTCGGCAAAACTGGAGCTTTTAGAAAAATAATCTACTATTGAGCCACATTTCAAGGGTGTTAGGAGTGATAGAAAGTATAAATAAAAGTCGTTTGTATCTTGGCAAGGTCATTTGATCATTTTTTGCGCTCTTCTTATTCATGGGTAGGAACTATTCGCTTTGTATAAGGACATGTTTTTGTTGTCTTCAACCATAGATTTTAGATCAATTTCCTTTACATTTCTAGTATCAATATGATTGTTTATCTACTTTACTTTTCAAACCCTTTTTTTTTTTTGTTACGTATATAGTCACAATGTCGATTTATTACCAATATATAATTAAGACGAGTAACACCCTAACTTAGTTTAGTTTTCTTCTTATATGGACATATATACATGTATTGATGTATATTTGGTACGTGCCAATGTTGATATATATAACATTAGTTTGGAAAACTAATGCATACACAAGAAGGTCCTTTTACGTAAACATACCTATTTAGACTGCTTTAGAAACATTTAAAACTAGAAATGATCCAAGCAAATGGGATAACATATTCTTCATAAATGACTAATCATTTTGCTATCCATCATCAATAGGATAACATGTTCGACACCTCAAATTCATCATCTTCTGTGAATTCGAAAGAGAAGACGATAGTTTGTTATTATAGGAAACAATCAGTTGTGGTATCATCTTGGCAACTAGGAACATTTGGAAGAAGGTTTTGTGGGCACTCAAAATATTGAGTATGGTGAACACATAATTAGATTTCGACCTTTTTTCATCTGTTTCCTTGCAAAATATAAATGAATAAATAAATAACATCTAATACAATGTACAGGTTGGAGATGCTTGGAAGTTCTTTGAATGGGTAGATCCTCCAACATGCAGATATGGAATGAGCTTGGGCAAGAAGGTCCTATGAAGATGTAAGCAATTAGACCAACAATTGGAGACCAAGTGAACTCAACACACTGAATTAATAACAAAGCTTTAGCATGAGTTGAATATGTCACATGGAAGGGAAAAAGAGCTACACTCTATGTACGAAGGACTTAAGAGTAAGGATAGGAAATTAGGAGAACTTTTGTGTGTATTATCGATGGTTATGTTTGTATTGTTTATAAGTTATTGTATCAGTAGCAGGAAAACCATGTCTTAGATGCCATACCAGTGTTTAGCATAATGAAATTGTAGATCAGTGTTAAAACCACATATATACTGTTGATAGTAATTGAAACTTTATTGTAATGACTGATAAGCTTGAAGTATATGCAAAATGGGTGTATTTTCAACTAATATAAATTATGTTTAGAAATGATTTTCTTAGCCTTACTACTACCAAAATAATTGACGGGGGCTTCAACTAGAATACTGAATCCTGCTTTTGGTTCCCCTGTGGTATTGCCACGTTTTATGCCCCTATCATCTTATATCATGTTAGTGGTTGCCTATAGTGACAACTAGTATAGATTTGTACATATGACAACTTTATAATCTAATACATGTGTTATGGGCCTCATCTATTCCTTGTGGAGACATAATTCCTTATCATTCGGTTCATTATTAGTACATAAAAGGATCAAGGGCTAACCTTTGTGTTGCTTTGCTAACCTTTGTGTTGCTTTGCTTGCTTTTGTTCAAATGTCATAATTGTAATAGAAAATGAAGAAGACTTGTTAAGTACTTGTTCCTTTATGAATGGCTGATCTATTATGGAAAACAAGATATTAAATTACAGCATTCCTATAATTTTTAATGAAGCACTGAGGTGTAAATTACTAATATAACAAACTATAACTGCATGGAATATTCCATCTATGCTAATAAAAATGGAAATTACAGTTAATCATGGTTCTAATATAGTACTTTCTAGTCTTTCCTATTATAGTTGAGAAATAATCTCCTAAAAAGGGAATGCTAGGGGGAAGAAAAAGGGAATGACAACAGTTCATCATGTACAAAAACATTGAGTAGTTCAAATATATAATGTGCCAATAGTCAATGCTCAATCATAGACATACATCCATCTAGCAAATATATCTAAACCTAAACTTAACACCCACTAATGAAAAACATCCTTCCAAAAAACAATGAGTGGACAAAAGCTTAAGATAACCACATCCTTCCATATGGTGATGTTCACTTACAATAACATAAACTGACTACACCTTATAACTACGTAAATTGTCAACCAACAAAAAACACCATCTACTTGGTTTAAAATTCTAGTCAAGGCTCATTTAGGAGCATTCTAATAAAAGGAAGACAATGCTCGAGCGGAAGATCATGCAAGATGACAACATTTTTAGGAATCCTAGATATCTTAGCTAGTATTTGATACACCTCTATTTGGGATAACCCTTCTATTCCCAAAAGAAATACTGTTAGCTCATGCAAGTCTATCCTTACCTCATCTGACGTCAAGCACTCAACTACATTGTCTATGGTGTGCTTCATTTCCTACAAATGTGTTTGAACTTCTCTATAAGTAGATTTCAATTAAGATATTGTTTCACCACTAATCATTTCTCACTTCCACTTACCTTGGGATTGAACTGCACTATGATAAATTGATATCTCCTCTACTTCCTTGTTATTTTGAAACTCTTCATCAATATCTTATGATGGGGCTTCCTCTTACCATTGCTCTTGATCTTGCTCTTGCTCATTATCTAGTTCTTCAAGTACAATGTCAGTTGTTTATGCATCCTACCTAGTTGCATGATCCTTGGCATAGACTGTAGACAAGTCATGAAGAAAAGGAAAACTTTTGCTCATGAATCGGACAACCTCTTCGTATGTTTAGGTAGAGATTGATTAAAAACTTTCACAACAATTTGCGTACAAAATTATATGATGCATATATTATAGAAGATGAAGTAATACATGACTCATACCTGTATATAAGCCTCCCATACACTCTTCTACACAATGACCATATTCTTTGTTGAATCCCATTGAAAGCTATTAGTATGCTTACCATAAACCATATCATACGCAATACTCTAATCCTTTTTCAATGTATGAATGTGTGACTCTATGTTCAGTTTTGCCTTCATACCATTGTTCAGAATCTTCTTGTCCATCATTTTCTTCTGCTCAAGTAGATATCCACTTTTAAATCTAGTGTTAGCATTATGGGTGCCCCTAGTGTGTAGCTCCACCATGCATCAGACTAGTGCACAGTCCTTAGAATATTTCCTCTTCCTTTTCACTAGCTTGGCAAACTTGCCATCTTACTATAAAGATTAAACTTATTCCATAATCGTCAGTCGTTCATTACATAATGGGAACAACATTTGTGAAGTGTAAAAAAGAAAATTATTATGGAGGATTTCAATGTAGCTATAAATTATATACTACGTATTCCAGCTTTAATACAAGATACTACATGTCAAACTCAAATCTTAAGTACAAATAGCACAAACAAACAACAATGTAATAGCATAAAATAAATGGTTGATCCCATATAAGAAGTAACAAGTGATGTTTTAACCAATCAACATATGGTAAAGCATTACAACACTATAACCAATGTTCAATTATGATATGTCAGCTATGCATTGGTATACTTCCACTCCAGTCAGCAAACACATGATTGGTTAGTTCTCATCTCCAATTAGACCACTATTCACTAAACCTAGATGTCATTATGACATCCTTAGTTGAATGGGCAATATTTTCCTCAACATCATCAACATGATCTTCTAATGGATCAACAAACATTTCATTCCTAATGAAGTTGTGCAATAAGCAACATGCAAGTAGACACAGTTATGCATTCAAACTAGATAAAATGACAGGCTCCTAAATATGCTCCACCTCATTTTCAACAATCCAAAGCATCGCTCAATGACATTATGAGCAGATGCATACCTAAAGTTAAACAATTCCTCCAAAGTTGTTGGTTGGTGTCCCTGATGCCATTCATTCAAGTGGTATCTCTGACCCCTAAAGGGTGCAAAAAAACCCTCACAGTTAGGATAACCTACATCAACTAGGTAATAGCAACTTACATGAAAAGGAAGTAGCTTGGGTAACCTTTCAAATCAAAAAGGAATTAAATTAAACAATCAAAAAAGAATACATATACATATCAAGCATACCTTAAGGAATCTTTAAACCATTTCTCTTAGTCATTGCATTACATAGCACTCTATTGTCTATAACCAAACCCTACCAATCAAGCAAAACATAAACGAAATACATGCTTGGTGTGCAAACACACAAAACATTAGTAACAATCTCATTTTTTCTAATCCTATATCATGGTTTATCTTTCAATGGAACTCAGATTGGGATGTGAGTTCCATCTAATGTGCCTAGACAATTCTACACAAAAGGGCAAAGTGAATACCTACCTAAACATCAAAATAGTATTGCTTTAAGCTATTACTTTCTCATTGGAAAAACATGTTTTTATACCTTGAAATATTTCCAACGGTTGTCAATATGGTTGTCTGAAATGGGTTTAGGCTTCTTTAAAAGATGATTACTAAGACGTAGAGTTGGCTTTAGAACATTATAGAAATACTTACTAACTGTTGCTCTAGATCTCTTGAAATTGTGTTTTACTACCCTATTCTTCACGTGATGTGGGAGAATATGTAAGAACATCACAATTTACTCATCAACCAACATGTTTCTCGATGCCTTCAATCCCCCTATACTCTCTAACATCTAACAATTTATAGAATACATTCTTACTCACCCTCAACTATTCGATACAAGTTACATCATCACTGTCGACAAGTCTTCTAATGTGGTGTCTATGTTGGTAGAAATTTAACTCGTACAATCGCATTGATTGTCAATAAGTATGAAGGACTAGGGAATGCAACATAAACAACAAACCACATGTAAGACTGGCATATTATGCCCACAAAACTAGTAGAAGGTAAGTAAATTTCTTTCTCTTCTATGATTCTAGACCATGCAACTTCAACCTATGCATCACTAAAGAAAGGCCAAAATAATGTTGATCTCCATAACGACAACTACTAAAATAAACAAATGAGGACATGCATCTTGATATTCTTACCATAAGCAACTTGATAGAAGTGAAGCTATTACTCTTCTTAAATAAAATTCATACAACAAAAACAATTCATCATCAACAAGGTGAAAAAGGAAAAAAAAAAAATGCTTCCTTAGATTTTGCCATCAGAGAGATATGTATAAATTTTTAATTTGTTACCCAAGAAAGCTAAGGATAAGGATCTCTTATACTACTGTCCATGGTTATTAAAGATTTTAATATCTCATCTTTTATCGATTATAATTTTATTTTTTAATCAAAGAGCATTTATAACAATATATATTTAGAGATGACAAATGTAGGAAATTTGATGACAAAAAAGTTCAACAAAATATTGCATTAAACAATTCAAACTATTTAGTGTAAATTTTAACATATTAAAGTTTGATTATTATATCAGTATAATATTTTATAACATCTAATTACAAAAATATTAAAACCAATAATGGCTAGAATAAGGATCCTTTTCGATTTACAAAATGGTGGAGGCTTATAAAGTTGGGGGAAAATGTACTGTGAAAAGGGCTCGCTATACTCTAATTAACAATGCAATACCAAATAGTGCATTAGATTACCCTTGTTGCTAAATTTTTTACAGTTTCACAATTTCCCTAAGACTACGACACATTAGAGGATTCACATATCAACAAATAAGGACGTGCATCTTGATACTCTTACCATAAGCAACTTACAATTAGTCCCATCAATACATATGCCCTATTTTAATCCTTATTATCCCATAAGCTATAAAGGTGAAGATCTAATGTTATAAACAACATGATAGAAGTGAACCTTTTACTCTTCTAAATCAAAATTCATAGGAATAGATGATGGTCTAATGATATGAACAACATAATAGATGTGAAGCTATTACTCTTCCAAATCAAAATTCATAGGAATAGATGATGGTCTAATGATATGAACAACATAATAGATGTGAAGCTATTACTCTTCTAAAATAGAATTCATAGAAATGGAACAAGGTATAGATAGTTAAACTTGAATTAGCATGTGGCATTTTATACTACGAAACTCAACTTCAATTTAATTAAAAAAAAAAAAAGACAATATGCTTTTTCATATTTCTTTATAGGATAGTAAATGAATCCACCAATGTTATTAATAATATTCTATAAGATTGAAAGGAAGAATGATAAGTAGATAATATAGGTTAATTGCATTAATCAAATGTTAAAGCTATCAATAATTATTGAAGCAACCTCAATAGGTCATGAACTTAGGTCATGAGCTTTAGTCTATTTTAGCAATAAGGGATAGAGGGGGATAAAAGTAATCAATGATGACTAATGAAATGTAACTATGGAAAACAAAAAAAAAATGATGCTAGATTTTAAAAACATAACGTAATGTTTCTTGTTTATTAATCATATTTTTTAATGGTTCCAAACAATCACCAATAAAGAATGTTTATTAAATTTCACCCACTACCACTTATTAATATGACCTATCAACATCTATGACATTAGCAAAAGGGGGCATAGCATTTCATGTTGATTAAACATTCTAATATGTATCGTATTTCAAATTATTTCAAACTAAAGGGATAACACATCAAATTAGCTCATCATTACCAACGAAGGCATGGCCCAAATGCATTCCCATCAATACATATGCTCATTCTATTGTCCCAATGACACTGCTAGCCAAGCAAAGGCAAATCTTGATCAAGTTAAGTCAACGTCAACAATTCGATAGCTTAGACAATTGAGAATGGACTGAGGTTGGTTCAAGGGCAACTCATTTTCTAGGCAGCCTTGAGTAATTGGCTCTTGACAACTGTTAGCTCGGCCTCAACACTGATGATGTTGGCAGTATCCTAATTCAATTCTTGGACTAATATATAGCAGAAAGGTCGGCTTGGTGCATCGATTGGTCACCCCAACAAATTCTTAAACGATATGGAAAATGAAGTAGCTTAGCAAGTCAAATTGGGGTATGCACTACTCCTCGGTGCTTAACACATCTCGAATAGCTTAGCAAACCATCTAAACGAGCCCTTGAGTTTGAGAGCACATGATTGGTCCTTGATTCCTATCATCCCTTCCAGGTTGTTTGAGATTTGAGATGAAACTTGGCTCAACTCTAGGTTACTTGCCCTTAAGAGTGTAGGGTTGGAGATCGACAATGTTGAAGGAGTTTGAGACTCCATATTCTTTAAGTAGTTCAATCCTGTAAGCATTAGGATTGATCTTTTCAAGTACCTTGAAGGGTCCATTAGCTCTAGGAAATAACTTACTCTTCATCAGGTTTGGGAACCATTCTTTACTAAGGTAGATCTATACTAGATCAACTGGTTGAAATTCTCTCTTCTTCTTTCCTCAGCTTCGTTTCTCGAGCCTAGTAATAGCCCAGCTTAATTGCTTTACAACCTTTTTATGCATAGCTCTGATGGCCTCGACTCTTTCTACAACTAGCTAATCATCATCAGGTCTCGATAAGGATGCTTGGTCCATCAAGAGCTCAAGGTTAAACCCATAAGCAACCTTGAGTGGAGGCATGTTTGTTACGTTGTAAGCGATCTTGTTGTAGGCGAACTCAATTATTGGCAAACATAGATCCCAATCAGTCGTGCTCCCTCTTATAGCAACCTGTAGTAAAGTTCCCACTATTCTATTGGCAGCCTTGGTCTAACCATCAATCTATGGATGGTAAGATGTGCTGTAAAATAGCTTCACCATAGTATCCTCCAAAAGTGGCTCATGAACTTTAGGTCTCAATTTGAAACAATGGTTTTGGGCACTTTGTGAAGCTCGATCACTTCTTACAAGAAAAGAAAAGAGATAGTAGAAGTGTCATTAGTTTTGAAACAAGGCACGAAATGTGCCATCTTGCTAAATCGATCTACAACCACCATGATGGCATCCCTTCCCTTAGGATGTCTTCGGTAATCTTAAAATGAAGTCTATACTTAGATCAGACCATGGTTTGGTTGGGATGGGTAAGGGTAGATAATGTCTTTACTCAGCTTGACTCTTTGCTTTTCGATAGGTCGCACACCTTTCCAATGCGAGCTACACATCTATCATCATTCTTGGCTAAAAGAATCCTACAGATAGTACCTCATAGGTTCAACATTGGCTAAAGTGCCATGCTAATCCTCCCCCATGCACCTTGCACACTAGCAATTCTCTCATAAAATAGGTCGGGATATATAGCCTCCTCTTCTTAAATAAGTATCCGTCCTCCCTATGACAGTCATCCAATGTCCATCCTTCCTCACACTAGGCATAGATGAGACTAAAGTAGGGGTCCTCAACATATAAAGTCTTTATTGTTGTACAACCAAGCAGCCTGGTCTACAGTTTAGTCAGGAAGGAATGTCATCTCGATAAGACATCAGTCACTATATTGTTCTTCCCATTCTTATATTTCACGAATGAGAAAATCCCTTTATGAACTTGACCCATTTGGCTTGTCCCCAAGACAACTTTGGTTAGTTCTTTAGATATCTCAAGGATTCACAATCATTATAGATTACAAATTTCTTAGGTAACAAATAGTATTGCCATACCGTTAGGGCTTGGATTAAGGAGTAAAATTCCTTATCATAAACAGAATAGTTGAGTATAGCTCCTCGATATTTCTCACTAAAGTAAGCAATAGGTCATCCTTCTTGCATCAACATGGCACCTATGCCTAGTTCGAATGCATCACACTCTACTTCAAATACTTTGTCGAAGTTCAACAGACCTAAGATAAGGGCCATAGTCAGCTTCTCTTTTACTTCCTCAAAACTCCTATGCTCCTTCTCTCCTCATCTAAATTCAACATTCTTCTTTCAAAGTTCGGTGAGTGAGGCTACAATCATACTAAAATTCCTTATAAACTTACGATAGAATGATGCCAATTCGTAGAAACTCCTCATGTAAGTCAAAGTGGTCATCACTAGCCATTCAATGATCGCTCTAATCTTCTCTTCATCAACTTGTATGTCGCCACCACCACTTACAACTAATCCCAAGAATATCACTTCAGGTTGGCAAAAGTCACACTTCTTCATATTAGCATAGTGTTGTTCAACTTAGAGTTTTGCAAAGACTCCTTAGAGATACTACTAGTGAGTTTCCAAGTTGGGGTTGTATACTAAGATGTCACCAAAATAAACCACAACAAACTTCCCTATTAATTCTCGGAGCATATGATTCATCAAGCTCATAAATGTGCTCGATGCATTGGACAATCCAAACGGTGTTACAAGCTATTCATATAATCTATGGTATGTTTGAATGCAATTTTCCACTCATCACCCTCGTACATTCGAACATGATGGTATCTAAATCTGAGGTCAATTTTAGAGAGCACTCTTGCTCTACTCAACTCTCTAGCATGTCGTCAAGTCTTAGTATGGGATACTTGTACTTTATGGTGATTCAATTGATTACTCGACTATCTATACACATTCTCCAAGACCTATCTTTCTTTGGCACCAACAAGGCTGACATAGTATAGGGGTTAAGGGACTTGTGCACATCTACTTGCTTCTATAGCTTGGCAGCCTATTCAAGGTTCAATCTATAGGTAAGCTTGTTCGGCAATGTAGTACCTCTGCAAGTCAATTGCATGTTCAATGCTTTAGATGGGAGGAAGACCTACTAATAGCTCATCTGGAAATAGATTGACAAACTCTTCCAATAATATTTTCACTTCGACGGGTTACTCCCTCTCTTCGAATCTCATCTCTAATATTCTTTAGACCAGTAGATAAGTCAGTCCTTTAAGCTCCATTTCTCTTTTCAACTTGGCTCAAGTCATTACCAAAGCCTCTTTCTCCAAGGTTTGGCTCAATTAGGGTTGCATAACCTTTACTTGCTTAACAGTCATAGAACTCAATTTCACCCTCTTGCCTTCATGCTCTAGAGAACATGTATTCCTCCTTCCATCATATATCACTACTCGGATGAATATCTACGATCGTCCAAGTAGAATGTAGGACGCACTCATGGGCAGCACATCACAGAGTACTTCATCTTGATGTTTGCCAATGCAAACCAACATAGATACCTATTTGTTCACCTGTAGGGCTCCCTTATTACTGAGACAATGAAGCTTATAAGGTTTTGGGCAAAGCTTAGTTGACAATTTCAATTGTTAGACCATAAATGCAAAGGTTGCATTGGTGCAACTCCCATTATCAACGATCAAGGCACATAGTGACTCATTCACCTTACATTCGATGTGGAAGAGATTTTCCTTCTGTTCCTCTTCAAGCATAGGACCGACACTCATTGTCCTCCTCAACACTAAAGTGGTCGACATAAAGTTGCATTCCTCACTGTAGATAACTTCTTCCTCAGATTACTTGATCTATCCATCCTCTTTTAGCTCCTTTACTTCCTCATCAATACTATCTACTTCGATAATCGGCACCTCACTTCAGGTCACCATAGTTCTTTTGTTCAAACACTAAGCGGTCATATGTCCAAATCATTAGCATTTGAAAGACTTAATCTCACTCGTCTTCCTACCCTAACTCTAGCCTTTCTTAAACTTCCTCGAGACTTCCTTCTCTTCTGCTCAGGCTATCTGAACAGATTGAATCTCAACAACCTTACTTAGTTCCATTCACACAAGTTTGCTTAGAATAGTTCAACTACTGCTAGGTCGACTAACTGGTGGTTGAAACCTCCCCATTCGGCACCTTTCTATCCTCTGGGCAGTTTAGATTATGTCATCAAGTGACCTCATATCCATGGTTTCTAGGATATCTCCAATCTCATACTTTAGTCCACCAATAAATCGAGATACAATTTGGTCTTCTAGCTCACTAACTTCACATCAGATCATTAATATCTAGAATTCCTTGACATAAGCTTCAACAGTCAATCCTCTTTACCTCAGCTCCTGTAATCTTTTGAAGGCATACTACAGATAGTAGCGCGGCACAAACCCCCTCCTCATAACTCTTTTTATTTCATCCCATCTCCTAATTTCTCATTCTCTTTCTCTTCGTCAAGTGACTTATGAGTTTTTCCACCATAAGGCGGCATAAACAATAAACTCCAACATATCAAGTCTAACTTTTGCATTATCGTGTACTTTGTGGCATTCAAATTGCTTTTCAATCTTATCTACTCAATCTAGGTAGTCCTCGACATCACCACTGCCAAAAAAGCTTGGAATACACATCCTCAACCTTTCAACTCTATGGGCTTGTACATTCCTTTCTTTAAGTTCATAGTACTCCTCTGCTTTGCCGTCCCCTTCCTCTTCTTCGCCGTCCCCTTCCTCTTCTTCTTCTTAGATTTCCTCGAGTGCTAGCCTACGCCTAACAACCCTTCCTACTCCTTTAGCTTGGGGCAGTTGAGCCAAGGTACTAACTTAACCAAATTGACCATCTCCTCTCTCTTGTTGCTTTCGTCCTCTATTTAGATTATTTCTAGTTCGTTGTTTATCTTCATTGATAACAATCACCAAACTAGCTATCAGGTCAATAAGCCTATCTAGTTGGTCACCCATTGATTGAAGTGTAAAGCTTTCTTGTAATCCTTAACTATTTCGAGTACCACTTT
Source organism: Lumnitzera littorea (assembly GCA_024138015.1). Classification (NCBI taxonomy): domain Eukaryota; kingdom Viridiplantae; phylum Streptophyta; class Magnoliopsida; order Myrtales; family Combretaceae; genus Lumnitzera; species Lumnitzera littorea. Next base: position 35,312,043 of record JAMXBB010000005.1, read on the forward strand.
CTTGATTTCCTAGAGTTCCTTAAGCACTTGAATTTGACCTTATTGGTTAGTTGACAAAATTGATGTTTAAAAATACCACTTAGAGTTCTTTTCACAAATAACAACAACAGAACAGTAACTAATATTCCTACCACTCTAACAACTAGTACAATGAACAAGCAAACAACTACTCTATTTTTGTGTATAAGAAATAGGGGAAAATAGAGCACTAAATGTCTTCAACACTATTCACCTACCAAACTACTAGTGTTAATAATAAAGCTTCGAACACACAAAACCAGTAATAAATCACTCAAAGAATAAGGTAGCAGAAGCTAGCCTTGGAACATAACCTAGGCTTTAATACTAAGATAATACAAATTCGTAGATGAACATACGAACCTAATATCATGCACAACTAAGGGATGGGCTCAGACTGCTAGATGGTCTGAAAATTAAATGATAGTCGAAAGTTAAATAGAGGTCCTTGTGCACCAATGATGAATATGATGCACTAACACCTCATATGAGCTCAAGTCGCACCTGATATGATACACAAGTGTGGTTAGAGGTCACTCACCATTAGTTCACACTCAATGGGTTAAATAAGAGTAGCTCAAGAGTAAACAGTAGGAATACTTCGCTCAAGAGATAATGTCTAAAAATATTCAAAGTCTATTGTTCTGTTGCGGCCATTACAATATACAAGTATTTATAGGACCTAATTAAGGTAAATCTTAGGTTAGAGTAAATTATAAAAAAAAAAAGAAAAGAAAAAAAGATTCCTATTAGTTAAGGAAAAGGGGAGTAATTTACAGGGGTATTAATGTAATCATGCAAAAAAAATATCCGTTGTCAAAAAGGACAATACCAATGTCAAAAAAAGGACAGCTCGCGTGTGGTTTGCTCATTCTATGGCCCAATGATACTGCTGGCTAAGTAAGGGCGGATCCTAATCAAGTTAGGTCGATATCAACAATTCAGTAACTCGAACAATTGGGACTAGACTGGGTTTGGTTTAAGGGCAACTCATTTTCGGGGTAGCCTCGGGTGATCGACTCTTGACAACTGTCAACTCGGCCTCGACACTAGTGAGATTAGCTGTATCCTGATTTGATGCTTGGACTAGTTTGTGGCAAAGGAATCAGCTCAGTGCATCGATTGGTCACCTCAACAACTTCTTGGATGATGTAGAAAATAAAGTAGCTTAGCAAGTCGAATTGGGGTATACACTATTCCTTGGTGCTCAACTCACCTCAAACAGCTCAACAAACCATCTAATAAGTCCGTAGGTTTAGGAGCATGTGATTAGTCCTTGATCCCTATCAAGTCTCACAATTATATCTATTATCCAAGAGGTCCCTTAAATAAAAGAATCCAAGCAGTCTCGAAGTTATGTCAATCTAGAAATTTAAAACTTGAGTTGCTCAACACTAATGTGGCTAGGTCAAGCCTTTGCTCCCTACCATATCACATCATTCAAAAGAAGAAGAAGAAGAAGAGATAACAAGATAATCTTACTACTTTATGCCAAACAATAATGCTGCGTAGTTGAGACATTGCTCTTAAGCACGTGAAGTCTCTAAGATATGCTTCTTACTATCTATCAAGACATTACAAGTCATTAAGGAGATCAAAGCTGCCCCTTCAAGATATTGTGACTTTCAAAGTCTAATGTACTATAACACAGCATTGGGTCCTCAATGTTGTCATAAGGGAATGAAAGGCATCAAGTCTAGATGATTGTCCCTTCTCCATATGTCAATAACTGGGAAAGGAAAATTATAAATGGATATGGTATATGAAGAGATTATTCTTGCATAGTGATGATCAGTACTCATTATGTTTACTTTATGAAACACTCCTTACGTACGATGTTCAATGTGTATGTGTTTTCAAAGTTTTATGCACGTATGCTTAAGATGCTCGAAGCGCACGTACGCACAAGACTCAATGTGCATGCAGCACTCGACATATGAGTGCTTTAGATATTCGATACGTTATGCTGGTTTATAATATCTCCTTTGCCCAATATAAAGGATGGCATTACTGGAGCTATTCATTATACAAGACTACACACATATAATGTTATGTTACCTCCTCCTATTGATTCTTAAAAGTGGTAGCAATGCCTATATGCAATTGCTACCACTTGGGGGAGGTAGAAGGAGTAATCATATGTGAAAACCAACGAAAGTAAGCGAGTTAGTAAAGTGAAGTGCAAATGGGATAAAAATCGTATAACTATACAAGTGAGAAGTTGAAGAAAAAATAACAAGGGCAGTACAAGGAATGAAGCCTTATTAAGAACTCATGTTTAACTAAAAGATTTGGCTCACCCATGTTCATATCAGAGGACTCATGCTCAACTCACATGTTCAACTCATGTACGATCATATATTTGCTTAATGTGTACTTATGTTCAAGCCCCACGTCATGAACAAAGCTCACATCTAAGTCAAGCCTCACATTGTGTTCAAGAGTTATATCACGTCTAAGCCTTGTATCATCTTTAGACCTTCCATCGTGTTTAAGCCTCGCACCGTATCATAATCAAGACTCATGTGTTAAGGCTTATGTTCGACTCATGTGACAAGACTCATATTAAGCTTACATGCTAAGAGTGACATGTTCAGTTCATATACACAACTCACATGTACCCATATCGAAAGAGCCCATGTTAGAAGCCTACATGCACTTGTACCAAAGGGATTATGCTGAATTAAAGTGTTCAACTCTTATGTAGTCATGCGGATGGCTTGTAGACACCTCATTTTTGTCATTTTTCATTTTTATTTTAATTAAGCTAGGTTAATAAAAATAATAAATAATAAATATAACAAAAAATTAAAAAAATTAAAAACGAAAATTAAAAGAAAAATAAAAAAATGGAGTCGTATTGTATCAAATCAAGTCGTATCAAGTCGAGTCAAATTATATCGAATTGAGTCAAGTCAAATTGTTTAGTGTCAAATCAGATAACGGTGTGTGATTAATTTAATAAATTCTTTAGTTGTTAGGGAATTGGGCTTTATTAAAATAATTTTTATCTAATCTGATATAAAATAGATTTTTTTATCTCAATTATGTTGGGCCGGATTAAATTTATAATTTATTAAGTGGGCTCTTGGACTAAATCAGATTAGATCAAATCAACCCTTGAAAAATAGAAAACCCGAATTAAGTAAGGTTTCTAGAAGTTAGGTTAAATCTTTGAAGAATCGTAATCATATCTTCCGTATCATCGAAACAAAAGATACGATTAAGGGTTTATAAATAGCTAGTCGGCATGTGACGTACATAAAGGTTTTTGGTAACAATCCCATAACAAAATCTCCACACCCCCACAATCAAACATAACCCCTCACATTAAATCCAACACGAACAACCAACCTCGACTTCACAATTCAACACAAGCCATACGTCTCTCGCCAACACACCATAGTCCCTTGTTGCACACTCACCGAATTTAGCATAGCCACATCAAAGTTCAATCCTCACTACACACGTTGATCACACAAGTCACTTCAACACCATATCCACAGTCCTCACTACACATGTTGATCACACAAGTCACTTCAACACCATATCTACAACCCACTACATAGTATACACTACGTAAAGTCTACACACAAGCTATACACAATTACATACGACTCGGTTCGGTAAAAATTGTTTTATTTTATTTTATTTATTTATTTAATTAGTTAGTTTAATTATTTTTTACTAATTTATTTTTTGTCTAAGTGTAGGTTTTTTATTATTTTCATATTGCATATTTTTTAGATAATCTCAATTTTTTAATAAATTTAGCTCAATTACATTTTTTAGTAAAATTGCATTTTTGAAAAAAATAGGCGTATCTACAAGATCTATACTTTATATTTAGGATTTAGAAAAGATACGTACCTAGATCATATCTTAATGTATCTTGCAGTTGAGATTTAGAAGGGATACGTATCTAGAATGTATCTTAGGAGATCTTATAGTTAAGATTTAAAAAGATATTTTAACACGTAGTGATTTTAAAAATAAAAAAAATCTTAACCGGGATTTTAAAAAGGATTTAATTAGTTAGGGTTTTCTTTAATTCGAGAAAATTAGATTTCTTAAGGTTTTTTTAAATAATAAATTGATAAATAAACGTAAACTTAACTCGGTTTTCAAAATAAAAAGAATCCACCCACTAAATATTTTATAAAAAAAGAACTATGGCCGGTTTGATCCCGATTAGTGGATACGTAGGCACCTTCGTGGCAATAGTATAAAAAATAAAATAAAATAACTTTTTACCCTTTTCTTAAAAAATTCGTAATAAAAAAATAATAATAATAATTCACTTTAGTTATCTTTTGCGTATTTGTATATATATTAGTATTTTTTTTTTAGGAATTATAAAAATAAAAGCCCATCAATTTTTCTTTACTTTTTACATGATGACTTAGTCTTAATAGGTTAGCCCTCGAACCCGGTTTTTTGGGTTTAATATTCTAAAAATCAAAATTTTTTAGAATATCCGTAGACCAATAGCCAAATTAAGGTTTTCCCACCCAAAAACCCTAATTTCGTTTTTTACCAATTGAATTGGTTAGTGACTCCAATTATTTTTAAATTATTTAGAAAATATTTCCTTAATTTAATGTCAAGTAATTTATATTAAGTAGGCTGGGCTTGATATAAGTTAAGTTAAAGAAATCAAAATAGGGCTTGATAGAATTGGTGACTCTATTGGGGAGTCCTGGTGAGCTAGTTATATAAAATTAAAAATTAATTGATGGACTTCTGTTATTTTTTTTTTTATTGTATTATAGTTGTATTAATAAGTTTTTAGTAATGCAAGCCCTAAGAAAAAAGTTCAACTCAATGGGCCCTATTGGGGAATTAGGGGGGGTTCTTTTTATTTTTTTTTAGTAATCATTTTCATATTTAAATGTGGTCGGACCTTAGCTACCTTATAAACTTAGGACGAGCCGTCATTGTGTAATCCTCAAGTCGCTAGGGTCTTTACTCCTGCCTAGTGGTGACAGGCGAGCCCACTCAAGTTTCAATATAGCCCACTAGGCTTCTTTCCAGAAAGCCTTAGAGCTACAAAGCCTGAAACCCGTAGACCTCCACCCTCTTACATCATTCTTTTTTAAAAAGAGATAGTTATTCTTAAATTATACAAAAAGCCCGATCAATTCGCAATCGGCTAGATCTTATTCTTCAAAAAAAAGAAAATTTAAAAAAACCAACAACCCTTATATATAAGTATTCGTAAGCTTCGTTTTTTTTTTTTTTTCTTATTTTGAACCTACTTATATATAAGAGTACTTTTAGACCGCGGGTTTATCATACTTCCTATAATTTATTAATTACCAACCCTTATTGTATTACATACATATGTAGCATATTGCATCTTTCTATATATTTGATTTTATTTTGCCAATGCTTGTTTCTATCCAATCATTTTCATTTCTTGTATTATATGTGTTTTATTTTTATCGTTTATTGGTGAGTGAAAAGTTATGTAATTTCTAAAAAAATTTTTAAAAAAGCTGGAAAATTATTAATGTCATATTCAACTTTGTTATAAATTTAGCAGTCTCATTGTAAATAATCACATCACTTCGTAGTTTTACGTAATATAAATATGGAAAGTTAGGTCAATATCAACCTCGTGAAACCCGTCTTAGCCAAATTCATCGGCTCATATAGATATAGGATTTGCGTTTTTTTAGAAAGATTAGTTAGGAATATTCTTTTATTTTAGTCCATTGCATAGGTTAGATTTTATGATTGTCAATAAATTTACAGCTTTATTAAATGATAACCTTTATTAATTGCACAGTTTTTTTACTCATTTTTTAATTTCTTAATAGTTTCCTTAAACAAAAACAAAAAAAAAATAAAGAAAAACAACAAGAAAAAAAAAGGAGAGAGAAAGAAAAACTTCTATGTCAACTTGCAAATTTTTTAGGGTATGTAATTATGAAAGTTAGCTACAGTGAAGATCATTATGAAACTGTCATTTTCTTTTTTCAATACTTTCAGAAATTTCTTTTAAAAAATGAGAAATTTCAAAATGATATTTTATGATCAAAAACCAGTTTTATGATAAATATTTACTTGGTTAATTTTTATTGCAATGCCCCACATGTACCATACTATTAGGAACTAACAAAATATTCAAAAAAAAATAAAAAAATAAAAGAAGATTTGATCATTAGATTTCCATTGTGAATTATTTTCCATCTTAAGGTTATTAATCTTCTAAATGTCTAAGTTCTTATTCTTCGTGTTTATCTCTTAAGTTGTCACAGTTCTAATAGAGTTTTCTCCATGAGTCGTCACCCTTGTGTCATTTATTCAATAAGTTTCTCATTGTAAAATAATTTCCACTTCTCCATATCATCCTTGAAATATTATCGTCATCCTATGCCCTTGGTCGTTAGTCCCAATGTTTTCTTTGTTTAGATTCATCAATGTCAGTATTAGGCTTCTATGACATAAAATAAGCATTTATTTTCCAATAAAAGTTTCCAAAAAAAAAAAAAAAGAATGGTTTTCAAAACTAAAACTCGATGCAATGTTACTAACAAGAAGGGATTCTTGCAAGCATTGAAAGATTACTTTTTAAGTGATCTGGCCTAACTTGAAGCCCATAATTACTCATATTCAAAAACAAGATGTCTGAAGCTCTTAAACATAGAATAACCACAACCGAAGGGGTTCTAGGAGAGCATGCGAAGCAAGTTGAGACCATGACCCATACCCAAGCCTAGGAGCTTATTGACATATCATCTAAGACAGACAAGTCTGAAGAGTTGCCAATTTGTAAGCTCAACAATAGCAACAAAGGCTTGGGGAGAGAATTTGTGTCGAAATTTATGAAGATGGAAAAAGAAATCTTCCAGAAAATTGAAGAGAAAATGAGAGTTCTCAAGGATCATGATGTATAGAGTGATTTGGGCTTAAGCAGTGTTTATGCTTTTAAAGACCATGAGTTAGCCAAGAAGTTTAAGGTACCAAAATTTCGAAAAGTATGATAAAACAGGTTGTCCTAAACTTCACCTTAGGCTTTATGTTCACAAGATGGCCCAATTCTCTAAACATGAGCAATTAATGATTCAAACTTTCCAAGATAGCCTAACTGGGCCGGCGTTGATTTGGTATGCCTAACAAGACTTAGTTAAGCTTAATACTTAGGATAAGCTAGCTTAAGCCTTTATCAACGGTATAAGTTTAATGAAGAAGTGGCTCCATTCCTGATAGATTTGAATAACATGAAAATGAAGCTAACAAAGTCCTTTAAGGGGTATGCCTAGAGATGGAGATCTATAGCCACTCAAGCTACAGTATAATTGCCAGAAAATGAATTGATCAACATATTCATCCACACATTAGGTGAACCTTATTATAATCACCACTTAAGCCGTATTGCTTCTACATTTACTGATGTAGTTGCAGCTGGTAGTCGCATTAAAGATGTTATTAGAGTGAGGAAACTGATAAGGAAGGGATCGGCTCCGTTGGATTCAGAGGCCGTTGTGAACACTATAATGTCTTATCTAATGATACGCGAGCTTAATGCCTTAAGCATTGGTCTAAAGCTTAAGGAAAATAAGCTAAGCCAAAAATCACCTAGAAGGAGGTTAACTCATATCTCGATTCCTATGTCTTGGGTATATCACTGCCTAAAAGAAGAGAATCTATTGCATCCTAAGACTCCAATATCAAGGTATAAACCTTGAAAATACAATCCTAATGCGCAATGTAAGTACCACATAGGTCAGCAAGTACCACATAGGTCAGCAGGGGCATGCTATTGACCATTGCTAAGAGTTGAAGAATAAAGTCCAAGATTTGATTGATGAAAAATTGGTCTAATTGGACTTCATTAAGGATCCAAGGCCCAAATTCTACACAAAGCCTACAATTAACATGATACAAGGATTTAAAAAGTTGCCAAAAACAAATTTGAATGGTCAAGTCTAAGAGGTATGTTACTGCTATGGTCTGGAAAAAGGGTTGCAACCCTAGAAGAAAAATTAGCAAAGATAGAAGAAAGCCTCATAGGTACAGAAATGGTAATGGGTTATAAGCTCAAGTAGCTCGAAAGCTTGGGTCTTGGTATGAATAGGAAGTTACAGCCCAAGCATGAAGTTAATTCAATGAAAGAGAAATCAGGAGTGAATGTGTCAATTGGAAAAGCCCAAAATTAAAACAAGCTCGTCCACAACAAGAGGAGGCAATTTACGCAGTTTAAGATTCCAATATCCAAGTATTTAAGCAATTGAGAGACGTAGGACTACTGACATGCAAAAACCTAACAAGGAAATGCAAGCCAAGGGATTGTGACCCCAACAAATGGTGTAGCTATCATGTGGGCCAAGTGGGACATACTACTGAAGATTGTTGGAGAAGATTATCCAACCAAGTTTTCTAGAGACTAATGGGTCGATTAGTAGTGGTATTCCTTCCCCAAGTTTTGAAGAAGCATCAAACAAATAACTTCTAGTATTAGGCATTAAGGATCTTCCACTATCATCTGATAAGGTAGCTCACCATTTGAAGCAATTAGGTATATCTCCAAGAGATCAATTTAACTAAATGGGCCAAGTTCAAAGAAGTGACAGAAATAACAAAGAATTTTAGTTACTACATTTTTTTTAGAATAATCTTTCATTTTGGAGCTTGTAATAGATATGAGTTATTAAATGAAGCAGTTTTCATATGTATTCTTGTTTTTATATGCTATGAAGCTAACTCAATTCAAATAGGGGCATTTCGAATGAGTGAAAATGGATAAAGAAAACGTGAACTCGAATCTTAAAACTTTCCACCTAAGGGAATGATAACACATTACTTGAAAAGTTTAGGATGAAAAGAGGCAACCCATGTCCCAAATACTAACCGTAGACATACATGAGAGAAGAATTCCATCAAGGTGAGTAATTGGGATCATTCCTTAAAAGAGGCTTGTCTTAGACTTGATGCATCTGTCGAAGTGATATTAAGCCTTCATTTCATTATCCTTAAACATGATTATCCCTTGGATCGCCTGCTCCTTTGAGCAAGTGAGCGTTATCCTATTCTTTTTAGGATTGGTTGCTCATGGGAGCGTTACCCTATCTATTCCTTAGTTAGATCGCCTGCTCATAAGAGTGCTATCCAATCTTTTCTAGGATCGCTTGCTTAAAGGAGCACCATCCTACCTATTCCTTAATTGGATCGCCTACTCATAGGAACATTGTCCTATCTATTCCTTTTTAGGATCGCTTGCTCATGAGAACGTTGTCCTATCTAGTGCTTTGCTAGGATCACTTGCTCAAAGGAATGCTATCCTATCTTTTGGCAGATTGCTTGCTCAAAGGAGTGCTATCCTATCTTTTGACGGATTGCTTGCTTAAAGGAGTGCCATCCAATCTTATCTTAGATCGATCACTTAAAAGAGCATTGTCCTTGTCCTTTTTTAGGATTGCTTGCTCATAGGAGTGATATCCTATCTATTCCTTTGTAAGATCACTGTCTTAGTCCTTTTTTAGGATCGCTTGCTCATAGGAGCGCTATCCTATCTATTCCTTTGTAGGATCGCTGTCTTAATCCTTTTTTGGATCGCTTACTCAAAGGAACGCTACCCAGTCATTTAAAAGATCACCTGCTCAGGAGATCGTTGTCTCATGTCGTCTTATCTTGTCTTTAAAAGATCTATCCTCTTCGAATTATCTACTAGACCAAAACATTTGAAGTTTCAAAGAGATCTATCCTCTTCAGATTATTCACCAAAATAAGTTTTTTAAATCTTGAAGAGATTTATCTTTTTTAGATTATCCAAGTCGGGTCTAGCAAAAATAGGTATCTCTTTTGTCTTTGTAGCAAAGTTTTAATCGATCTTCACTACAAAGAGGGGCAGCTATAAACACTTCATTTTTTCCATTTTTTATTTTTATTTTAGTTAAGCCAGGTTAATAAAAATAAAAAATATAATAAAAATTAAAAACATTAATATAAAACAAAAATTAAAAAAAAAAAGCAAAAAAGAAAAATAAAAAAGAGAGTTGTATCATATCAAATCAAATCGTTTTGAGTCAAGTTGTGAAGTATCGAATAGAATCATGATGAGTCGAGTTAAACCGTATTAAGTCGAGTAGAATCGAATCGAGTTGAGTCGAGTCAAATCGTTTAGTGTCAAATTGAATAACGATATGTAATTAATTTAATAAATTCTTTAGTTGTTGGGGAATTGGGCTTTATTAAAATAATTTTTGTCCAGTCCAATATAAAATAGATTTTTTTATCTAAATTATGTTGGGTCAGTTTAAATTTATAATTTATTAAGTAGGCTCTTGGATTAAATTAAATTAGATCAAATCAGGCCTCGAAAAATAAAAAGCCTAAATTAAGTAGAGTTTTTAAAAGTTAGGTTATATCTTTAAAAAATCGTAATCATATCTTCCGTATCTTCGAAACGAAAGATATAATTAAAGGTTTATAAATAACTAGTCGATACGTGACTTATAGGAAGGTTTTTGGTGACAATCCCACAACAAAATCGCTACACCCCCACAATCAAACATAACCCTTCACATTAAATCCAACACAAACAACCAGCCTCGACTTAACAATTCAACACAAGCCATACGTCTCTCGCCAACACACCGTAGTCCCTTATTACACACTCTCCGAATCCCATAAGCACATAACACTATGACCTCTCAATCCCCAACAATCAACAACAGTACGTTACCAATGCCAGCATCTACCAAAGCCCACTTCAATTCCATACAGATCTATACGCCCTTACTTCTCAACCAAACTGCCACAAATGCACCAACCAAGCAACCGCATGTCCCTAAATGTCGACAGCCCCTGCCCCTAACACGAACACATGTCCCTATCAATCTATAGTAGCTGACATGCAACAAAACACAAAACAATTCCCCACATGTGCTGACCTCCCTAACGGTAACACCTAACCGATAGCCAACACAAGCACAGCTTAGACAGCTCCACAATCCTCACATATGCCAAACAGCAGCCACGTCTCATCCTTTTGCCTGATGCCCTAAACATGATACGCCCCTTCACTGATCACACAAACATTCACATTGACCCAAGCTTCCAATGCACATCTTGATCATGCCAACCCCCCTTCAACAAATACCAACCAACGCCAATCCCACACCGACAAACATAACATTTGACCAAGCACTTGACCAACGCCATCCCCACATATGATTCACAACGCGACTCCTTATTGCTTGACACTTACACCACGCTGATTCCTTAGACTAATTCACGCACAGAACACATAATAGCTCCCATACCTACAATTCGATAACCCCCCTGATCGCACAACATAGCCACATCAAGGTTTAATCCTCACTACACGCGTTGATCACATGAGTCACTTCAACACCATATCCATAGTCCTCACTACACGCGTTGATTATACGAGTCACTTCAATACCATATCCACAGTCCACTATACAGTATACACTACACAAAGTCCACACACAAGCTGTACACAATTACGTACAGCTCGATTCGGTAAAAACTGTTTTATTTTATTTTATTTATTTATTTTATTAGTTAGTTTAATTATTTTTTACTAATTTATTTTTTGTTTAAGTGCAAGTTCTTTATTATTTTCATATTGCATGTTTTTTAGATAATCTCAATTTTTTAATAAATTTAGCTCAATTACATTTTTTAGTAAAATTGCATTTTTGAAAAAAATAGGTGTATCTATGAGATCTGTATTTTGCATTTATGATTTAGAAAAGATACATACCTAGATCATATCTTAATGTATCTTGCAATTGAGATTTAGAAAAGATACGTATCTAAAGTGTATCTTAAGGGATCTTATAGTTAAAATTTAGAAAAGATATTTTAACACGTAGTGGTTTTAAAAATAAAAAAAAATCTTAATCGAGATTTTAAAAAGGATTTAGTTAGTTAGGATTTTCTTTAATTTGGGAAAATTAGATTTCTTAGGGTTTTTTTTTTTAAATAATAAATTGATAAACAAACGTAAACCTAGCTCGATTTTCAAAATAAAAAGAATCCACCCACTAAATATTTTATAAAAAAAGAACTATGGCCGATTGATCCCGATTAGTGGATACGTAGGCACTTTCGTGGCAATCGTATAAAAAATAAAATAAAATAAAATAACTTTTTCCCCTTTTCTTAAAAAATTCGTAATAAAAAAATAATAATAATAATTCACTTTAGTTATCTTTTGCATATTTGTATATATATTAGTATTTTTTTTAGGAATTATAAAAATAAAAGCCCATCAATTTTTCTTTATTTTTTACATGGTGACTTAGTCTTAATAGGTTAGCCCCCGAACCCAGTTTTTTGGGTTTAATTTTCTAAAAATCAAAATTTTTTAGAATATCCGTAAACCAATAGCCAAATTAAGGTTTTCCCACCCGAAAACCCTAATTTCGTTTTTTACCAGTTGAATTGGTTAGTGACTCTAATTATCTTTAAATTATTTAGAAAATATTTCCTTAATTTAATGTCAAATAATTTATATTAAGCGGGCTGGACTTGATATAGGTTAAGTTAAGGAAATCGAAATAGGGCTCGACAAGGCTTATAATTAGTTCATGTGTACTTAAGTTATGGACTCGCTTTCAACTCATATGTACTAATGCTTAGGGTTCATGTTCAATTCATATGTTATGCTCACTTAGAAGCTTCTTGTTCTTTTCACATGATTTATCTCACAACTACTCATGTTAAAAGAGGTCGTGTCCAATTCCCATTATAAGTTCACATTCTAGGCTCTTGATCAATTCGCATATTCAAGGCTCGCATCGCATCATGTTTAAGAATCCATCGTCCCATGTTCAAAGACTTACATCATGATCAAAGATCACTTCATGCTCAATACTCAAATCATGTTCAAGACTCATGTTTTATTATTGTGTGCTCAGCTTACAGGTTTGCGTTTGACTCTAATGTGTTGATATTCGAGGCTCATATTTTTATTCATGTGTGCTCAACTCACAAGCTCACATTCTCCTCTCATGTATTAACATTTAGGCCTTATGTTTAGTTCATCTCAGGTGTAAGGCTCACACTCACTTCCCGTGTGCTTGTATATGTATGCCTTTATGACCCGAGACTTGATGGACTACCAACTTTTGGCCATCTCACTAACGCGCACCTTCAAAGCCTTCAATCACTTGCTAAAAGGATTCTCTCTAGTCAACCTATTGAAGATGAGGCGTAGTACATAAAAGAATAGTAGAAGAACTCCTTGAGAGCTCAACTCAGCCATACCCTGCTTTGTGTGACTTCGAATGCCAAACCATACCTTCAAGTGTTGAGGCCAACCTACGAAGTACCGAAGCCAAGGACTTTAATCATACAACATTGCCCCAATCACCAGGACCCCTTTATACTAATGCCGACTTGCAGAGTGATGAGGCCGACTAACAGAGTGTCAAGGCCCCTCTACACCGACTCTTGCTATTTCGGCCCATTATCCCTACTACTACTATACAGCAGCACTTATTTTTCACCTCAGCAATCCTTAATATTACTAACCACATCTGCAACAATGAGCCCAACATGGCTACTTCACCCATAGGCTCCCCAGTATGGAACTAACGTCTTGCTACCACCTATCCTTTTGTTTGACATTGTACTGATTTTCTTCCTTTGTCATTTGTCCTATTTACCCTTTTTCATATGTACTAGAAATCTCTTTCCCTATATACCCTTTTGTAATTCTCCTTATTTGTAACGTTGCCCTAGAGACTTACTATAAATAGTCCCATCTTTTTGTAACCATATCGCCATACATTCCTTTCAAATATTGAACATACTTGTTCTTGCAAGATATTCCTTTCCAAGTTCATTTTCATACACTCTTATCAAATCTTATTGAGTAGCTCAGCATTAGTGGTAGGTAAACCATGGTATAAACTTATGCATTATATCAAATATAGTGTCCAGTCATATTGTGTTCGTTGATGGGTTATATCCTCTAAGTAGCTTGACATAAGCTACTACAATCATTCCACCGACCTATCCATTCTACTTTCTTTGATACTTCAAAGGACCCATCTGGCTCCTATCTCCTATAGTAAGTCCTAACGATTACTAAGCTCCTAAGCATATCATATACTCCTGGTATCAAAGCTTAAGGTTACAACCAAAAGCTGTGAAGAATTAGTTCCTATAGTGTGTTGTTCTGTCATACTTTGTTTTTCCTTAGAAGAACAAAGCAAGTTCGTTGTTCACTATTTGTTCCATATTTTCTATGTATGTGGAAAATCTCTAGATTATGGGGAGTGACCTCTAAAGTTTTGTAGTGAAAATGTTGAATCCTAGTATTCAAGGAGAGATTAACGATGCCAAGAGTGATGCTCATGGCCTTGGTCTTTTGACCCAACAAACACTACGAACTACTAATAAGCAAATACAAGACTTTGCTACTATTATGGCTAATCTAGCTATCTCAGTACAAAGAGTCATAGAGACTAGGCCGTAAGAGAGAGTTGTTGTTAAACAAGGCTAAGAGATGAGAGAAGGGCTAAGAAGGCAAGTAGGTGAGCAACAATCCCTAAAACCAATTCATATAAACCAAGCTCTACCCAGACGTACTAATAGAGTTGCGAAAAGGAGACTTGAGATAGATGAAGTTGAGGAGTATGACAAAGAGCAATAAGACGATGTTGAAGAGCGTGACCTAAGGGCACCTAGAGGAGTTAACCATCTCAAGATATAGATTCTAAGCTTTAATGGGTTTGGTATTACTAATAACTACTTAGATTAGGATAAAAAGATCAAAAAGATATTTGACTTTTATGACTACGAGGATGTTGTTCATATTAGAGTAGTTACATTAGAGTTTTCTGGATATGTAGCAATGTGGTAGAAAAAGTTGCAAAACCCATGCTAGAGAGCATGCCGTAAGATTCAAACATGGAATGAAATGAAGAGAGTTTTGAGAAACAGATTTGTTCCAGAATACTATGAACAAAACACTTTTCGATGCCTCCAAGATTTGAGACAAGGTGTCAAGTCATTGGATGAGTATGTTTGAGAATTCCAATTGCTAATGATTCAATGCGATGT
Organism: Lumnitzera littorea; assembly: GCA_024138015.1. Classification (NCBI taxonomy): domain Eukaryota; kingdom Viridiplantae; phylum Streptophyta; class Magnoliopsida; order Myrtales; family Combretaceae; genus Lumnitzera; species Lumnitzera littorea. Next base: position 35,327,109 of record JAMXBB010000005.1, read on the forward strand.
CCACAAACCCAAGTCCCAAAACATCACACGATTCAATTCTAGACTCAAAACTGAAATTGGTCATATTGTGAAGTTGTAGAGGCTTAGGACTCTGGATGAGGCCATACGAGTGGCATAGAGGTTTAAGAGGCAAAGATAGAACTAGATTAGCCAACCCTAACTACTGAGCCAAAGTAGCATGCCAAGCCGATCCGGAAACAACTGAACACTAAACAATTTTGATGTAGATTGTCGAAGATATGTGTCAAGCCAACCAGAAGACGGCCGCAATAAGGGCAAAGCCAAGGAGCCTAAGGCCTACAAAAGCCAAGGTCAGAGCTTTAGGAGGAAGACCCGAGAAATTAAATGTTTCAAATGTCTCGGCTTTGAACATACGGCTAGTCAATGTCTGAACCGATGTATCATGACCATTAAGGGAGACATACCCCAGTTTGATGTAGAGAGTGTTAATGAAGGTGAGGAGGAAGTGAACAAACAAATGATACAAGAATTTGAAGGAGATCCTGAAGCCATGATCCTACTAGAAGTAGGAGCCAAATATTGCTTTGTAGTGCGATGAACACTCGATACCTTCTCAACTAATGAAAATGAGCAAAGGGAGAGCCTCTTCCATACCAACTGCCAAGTGAATGGCAAATTATGCACCTTGATCATTGATGGGGGGAAGCTGTACCAATGTCATAGCATAAGGAGTAGTTAAGGCCATGAAGTTACCGACCCTCCTATACCTTAAACCCTACAAGATTCACTGGTTGAACGAGAAAGGAGGCCTACTTATTACCGAGTAAGTTAGAATATCCATTACTATTGGTGATAGGTACAAGGGCGAAGTGTTGTACAACGTCCTTCCCATGTACGCATCACACATTTTACTTGGCCAACCTTGGCTATTTGACTTGAGAATATTGCATAATGGGTATAGGAACACTTATGCGTTCCAAAAGATGAGAAGAAGGTTATACTAACCCCTATGAGCCCTATGGCAATGCAGGAGTCACAAGAGAAGATTGCCAGGTCACTACAATGGAAGTCCTTAGTAATTTCCCGTACCCAATTTTCTTAAGAAGTCGAGGCTAAAGAGTGTATGCTCTTATTACTCAGGAAACTCTTAGAGTTGACAGAAGTTGAAAGCTTGCCTACCGAGGTGCAAATATTACTACAAAAGTATGCCAACCTATTTCCTATCGAGATGCTAAAAGGTTTACCACCCTTAAGAGGCATTGAACATTGCATTGACCTTTAACCTGAAGCTATCCTACCAAATCGACCTACCTATAGGCTCAACGCCGAACAGGTCGCCGAGTTGAAGAAATAAGTAGATGAGCTAATGGATCACGGATATGTCCGAGAAATCATGAGCCTTTGTGCCATGACAGCTGTACTAGTGCCAAAGAAAGATGAATTGTGGAGAATATGCATTAACAACCAAGTCATCAATAAAATTACTATTAAATATCGATATCCAATCCTACGACTTGATGATATGCTTAATGAGTTACATAGTGCTTGCATCTTTTCAAAAATTGATCTTAAAAGTGGCAATCAATAGATATGAATGAGGGTTGGAGATGAATGGAAGACGGCTTTTAAGACAAAGGATGGTCTATTTAAGTGGCTAGTGATGCTATTTAGTCTGATAAATGCATGAAGCACTTTCGTGCAACTCATGAATCACTCCTAAGGACACTAATTGGAAAATGTGTTGTGATGTATTTTGATGACATGCTAATCTACTGTGCCAACCTCATCTCTCATGTTAAGCATTTAAAATCATTGTTTGACATTCTCTCAGCCAAGAGATTATTTGATAACTTGAAGAAATGTATATTCTACCAAAGCAAGGTTATATTCCTCAGATATGTTGTTTGAAAGGGAGGAATCCGAGTTGACAAAAAGAAAGTCAGAGCTATTCTTGAGTGTCCAACATCGATTAACGCTACCAAAGTCAAAAGTTTTCATAGTTTAGTGTCATTCTACCAAAGATTTATTCGAAACTTCAGTTCCATCACAGCACCACTGATCAAACTGACAAGGAAGAACTCTAAGTTTAAGTGATTTGAGAAGTCTCAAAAAAGCTTTGAAGATATAAAGTCCAAATTGACATCAGCCCCCATACTCAACCTACCAAATTTTGAGAATGTTTTCGAAGTAGAATATGATACGTCTGGAGTCAACATTAATGCTGTTCTTATGCAAGAGCATCGACCAATTGCTTATTTCAACGAGAAACTCTGAGGAGCTACCCTCAATTATTTGGCGTATGATAAGGAGTTCTATGCCCCTATTCGAACACTACAAAATTGGCAACATTACTTGCCACCAAGAGAATTCATCATCTACTCAAACCATGAATCTCTCAAACATCTCTGAAGGTAACAAAAACTTTCTCGACATCATACCAAATGGGTTGAGTTCCTAAAGTTTTTCTACTATTTTATCTAATATAAGAAGGGAAGCACCAACACTACGGCCAACACTTTTTCTCAACGTCATACCTTCATTACAATAATGTAAGCCAAGATACTTAGATTTGGTACCTTACCCGATCAATATGAGCATGATCCGTATTTTAGGCCTTTAGTGATCAAGTGCAACATTGGAGGAGTCGTGGATGGGTTCTATTTAAGTTAGGGGTTCTTGATGAAGGGCAAACAAGTCAATGTGCCAAGTGGTTTAGCTAGAGAACTACTCATCTAAGAAGCTCATGCTGGAGGTTTAATAGGCCATTTTGGAGAAAAGAGAACAATTGAAATGTGGAGAGAACATTTCTACTGGCCTGGGATGATGAAGGATGTGTGTTGAATTCTTGATAGATGTATGGTGTGTAAATATGTAAAGGGGAGTAACGAATCGTATTGAGAGTACATGCCTTTACCTATACTTTAGCGGCCATGGACTAACATAAGCATGGATTTCATGCTTGGCTTAGCCCGAACTCTAAGAAAACATGACTCTATTATGGTGGTAGTCAATCGATTCACCAATGTTGCTAAACTCTTTTTGTAGGAGATCGTGCAACTACATGGAGTACCAAGAAGTACTGTATCCAACCATAACTCAAAGTTCACGAGCTTCTTCTAAAGAACCCCATAGAAGAAGCCTGACACTAAACTCATGTTTAGTACTTTTTGTCATCTACAGATCGATGGCCAGACTAAAATTGTGAATAGGACCATCAGTAACCTCTTATGAGCAGCAGTTGGGAAGAATTTAGATGGCTGGGATCTATGCTTGCCAATCATAGAGTTCGCTTACAATCGCTCAACTTACAGCTTGACAAGAAGGACACCATTTGAGGTCATTTATAGACTTAACTTGAACTTACCTTTAGATTTAGCTATCAACTCGACCACTCAAGGGGAAAGTCAATCCGCCCTACAGAGTGCTAAGGAGTTCCAAAAGGTTGCTGAACAACTAACACAAACTATAGCCTGACAAAGAGAATAAGGAAGCCATAGAAGAAGACAAGTTGTTTACAGTTTTAGAGACCTTATCTGGCTCCACCTTAGCAAAGAGCATTTCCTTAGGAAAAGGACAAATAAACTATCCCCCAAATCAAATGGACCTTTTAAAATCCTTAGGTGTATCAAAGACAATGCATATGAGCTTGAGTTACTCAAAGGGTACGATGTATTTGCTACCTTTAATGTTGCCGACCTAACACCCTATGTGCTTAATGAAGAAGAGAACCAAGATTTAAGGGCAAATCTTCAACAACCCAAGAGAACTGATGGACTACCAACTTTTGGCCCTCTTACTCGCACGCACCTCCAAGGCCTTTATTCACTTACCAAAAGGATTCTTTCTGGTCAGCCTACCGAAGACAAGGCATAGTATACAAAAGAATGGCAGAAGAACTCCTTCAAAGCTCAACTTAGCGATACCCTGCTTTATGTGACTCCAAATGCCAAACCTTACCTATCGAGTGTTAAGGCTGACTTGTCGAGTGTCGAGGCCGAAGACTTCAATCATACAGCACTACCCCAATCACCAGGACCCCTTTACACTGATGCTGAGCTACCGAGTGACAAGGTCAACTAACTAAGTGTCGAGGTCCCTCCATACTGACTCCTACTCTTTCAACCTGTTACCCTTACTACTACTACATAGTGGCACTTATTATTTACCTTGGTAATCCCCGATACTACCAACCACATCTGCAACAATAAGCCTAGCACGGCTACTTCACCCATAAGTTCCCTAGTACAAAACCAATGTCTTGCTACCAGCTGTCTTTTTATCTGACATTGTACTAATTTTCCTCTTTTGTCATTTATCCTTATCCTTTTTCATATGTACTAGGAATCTCTTTTCCAATGTACCCTTTTGTAATTCTCCTTATTTATAATGTTATCCTAGGGACTTACTATAAATAGTCCCTTCTCTTCGTAGCCGTATCATTATATATTCCCTTTAGATATTGAATATACTTGTTCTTGCAAGATACTCCTTCCAAGTTTATTTTCATATTCTTATCTAATCTTGTCAAATAGCTCAAGATTAATGGCAGATAGACCTTGGCATTAGCTTATGCATTACATCAAGTGTAGTGTCTAGTCATATCGTATTTGTTGGTGAATCATATCCTTCGAGCAACTTTAAGTAAGTTACTACAATCAGTCCACTGACATTTCCATTCTTCTTTCTTTGATATTTTGAAGGACCCATCCAGTTCTTATCTCCTACAATAAGTTCTAGTAATTACTAAGCTCTTAGACACATCATAACTTATGTTCAATTCATATAACAAGTTGCAATTGGTTTTATCAAGATTACAAAAGGTGGTCACACATGACCCAAGCATTATACCTCTTCATTATCACCTACTGATGAAGAGTGATTCTCGTTAGCCTTCAGTTTACAAATGGTCACGTTCCATGCGATAAAGAGTTCACTCTCTTTAAACCACATTAGTTTTGCTAACTAGTATAAGGACAAGATCTAGTGCTCAAGTTATAACCGCAAACTTTTGACCCTTAGTTGGTAAACAATTATGGTCTGGGCGATAAAGAGTCTACTCTCCTTAAATCATGCCAATTTGCAGACTGTTGCTAGTTTGAGATGTGATCCTCAAGCTGCGATCATAAACTTTTGACACTCGATTGCAAGCAATCGCGATTTAAGCGATAATGTGATTCTCTTTAAACCAAGCCAATTTGCTGACCATGGCAAGTTTAAGATAATAATCACTCAAAATGTGATTGTGAACTCTCAAATATTGATTTTGCTACCTACAACACATGACAAATGAAGAATGGATCAGTATTACAACAAAATGTGAAGTATCAAATGATGTACCCAAGAGTTTAGTTATCACTAGGACTTACCATAGCAAATCTGACCAAAATGGGTCCTCCAAAATATTGAAAAAAATTAAAAGGAAATGGTCCACAAACGAACAAAAGTAGCTGACGTAAAGCTATTCGAAGGATGTGACTCACTAATGAACACAACACGACTTAACACCTCACTTGATATGACGCAAAAGTTAATGTCAAGGTCCACCTACTACTAATCCTAAACTACTCGGCAAGATTAGATAAGACTGTATGAAAGATGGACCTGGAGTGGGTTGTCTCACAAGAATAGAGTATTCAATATTAATATCTAAGTTATCTTCGGCTTACAAGAGAAAGGGACTATTTACAATAAGTCTCTAGGGCAACATTATAAATAAAGAAATTACAAAAAAGTATATACAAAAAGAGAATTCCTAATACATACGAAAAAGGGTAAAAAGGACAAAAGACAAAAATGGAAAAGTAGTACAATGTCAAACGAGGTGAATAGGTAGTAGTGTAACATTGGTCCCATACGAATATTCCATGAGCATAGTAGGTGAGAGGGATCAAGATATTGCAGCCATAAAGGAGGGTGGGACAAGAGAGATGGTAGCATGCAGAAAGAAAAATACTCGGCCAGTAAATGAGTCTCTCGGCATTCGGTACTTGGCAAGAACCTCTTGGCAAAAGTTGGTCGAATTTTTCAACATAGGGTCCTCGGCAAGGGAATGGTCAGCATCATCACTACCAAAGGCATAAATCATAGTATGACAATGTGAGGAGCTTAAGGAGTTTAGCTACCTTCCTTCGGTGTAAACTTTCTCGTCATCAGTAGGTTACCAAGAGAGAATTCTTCGAGTCAAGGATTGTACTCTTCAGAGCTATGCATGAGTAATGGGACCGTTGTTGGCAGTTCATCAATTCCATAGGGTTGCCGAAGATTTGCCCTCAAATCTTGGTCTTGATCATCATCAAGTACATAGGGATTCAAATCGACGATATTAAAGGAGGTAAACATACAGAAACCTTTGAGTAGCTCACTCTCATAGGCGTTATCATTAATGCACCTTAGGATCCTGTAAGGTCCATCCGTTTTGGGAGATAGTTTGTTGGTCCTTCTACTAGGGAAGCGTTCCTTACTAAGATGGACCTAAACAAGGTCCCCAGGGGTATAAATGACTCGCCTCCTTCTACAGTTCCCCACTTCGTTCTATTAAGCTACAATTTTGGCCAATTGCTCGGCAATCTTCTAATGTAACCTTTGGAACTCCTTAGCATACTGTAGGCTGGATTAACTTTCCCCTTATGTAGTTGGGTTGTTAATTAAATCCAAGGAGAGGTTCAGGTTAAGTCCATAAACAACCTCAAATGGTGATGTTTTAGTTAAGCGATTGTAGGCAAATTCAATGATGAGCAAGCATAAATCCCAATCACGAGAGTTCTTTCTAACAATGGTGCACAGGAGATTACCGACGGTTCTATTAACTACTTCAATTTGGCTATCTGTCTGGAGGTGGCAAGAGGTACTGAACAGGAGTTTAGTACCAAGTTTCCTCCATAGGGTCTTCTAAATGAAGCTCGTAAATTTCAAATCCCGATCAAACACAATACTTCTCAGCACTCCATGTAGTCACACAATTTCCTACAAAAAGAAGTTAACGATGAATAAAGCATCATTAGTTCTGTGGCAGGGAATGAAGTGGCCCATCTTGCTGAACTAATCAACCACCACCATAATCGAATCGTATCTTCTTGGTATATAGAGAAGGCCAAGCATGAAATCCATGATTAGATCGGTCCATGGCCACTCGAGAATTGGTAAGGGTATATGTTCTCCATACTCCTCCCTTTTGTATACTTACACACCTTATACCTTTCAAGTATTTGGTATACATCCTTCATCATTCTAGGCCAGTAAAAGTGCTCATTCAATATCTCAATTGTCTTCTTTTCTCTAAAATGGCCGGCAAAGCCCCCAACATGAGCCTCTTGAACCAGTAGCTCCCTTGCAGAACCACTCAGCACACAAATCTGCTTAGCCTTCATCAAGAACCCCTCACTCAAGTAGAACACTTCTGTAACTCTTCTAGCACTACTCCTGGCTACTAAGGGTCCAAAATGTAGGTCATGCTCATACTGATCAAGTAAAGTACCAAATCCAAGCACCTTAGCTTATAACATTATGATGAGGGTATGACAGTAAGAAAGTGCATCAGCCATTATGTTAGTGCTTCCCTTCTTATATCTAATGACATAGGAAAAGTTTTCCAAGAATTCGACTCATTTGGCATGACACTAAGAAAGTTCTATTGCCCGCGAAGATGCTTAAGAGATTCATGATCCGAATAGATGATGAATTCTCTCAGCAACGAATAATGCCGCCAGTTCTAGAGTGTACAGATAACGGCATAGAATTCCTTGTCATAGGCTGAGTAATTCAGGGCAGCACTTCAAAGTTTTTCGCTGAAGTAGGCAATGCATCAGTGCTCCTGCATAAGTATAGCACTAATGCTGATGCCAGATGCATCACATTCAACCTCAAAAACCTTCTCAAAATCTAGTAAGGTAAGTACTGGAGTAGACATCAACTTGGACTTCACATCTTTAAAACTCCTCTAAGCCTTTTTTGTCCATTGAAACTCAACATTCTTCTTGGTTAATTCAGTTAACAACACAGTTATGGAGCTGAAGTTCTAGATAAATCTCCAATAAAACAAGGCTTAGCCATGAAAGCTCTTGACTTCGGTAACACTAGTCGGCATAGGCTACTCATTAATAGCTCTGACTTTTTCCTCATCAACTCGAACTACATTCCTCGAAACGATATATCAGAGGAATACAATCTCTCTTTGACAGAACATACATTTTTTTAGGTTACCGAATAATTTCTCAATGCGGAGTATGTTAAACGCCAATCTCAAATGTTCAACATGAACGAGGAGGTTGACACTGTAGACCAGAATATCATCAAAACAAACCACAACGCATTTGCTAATCGATGATCTTAGTGCATGATTCATCAACCACATAAAAATACTCGGTGCATTAGTTAATCTAAACAGCATCACCAACCATTTAAACAGATTATCTCTTGTCTTGAAGGCCATCTTCCATTCATCCCCAGGTCTCATCCGTATCTTGTGGTAGCCACTCTTTGGGTCAATCTTAGAAAAGATGCAGGCGTTATGTAACTTGTCAAGCATATCATCAAGTTGCAAGATCGAGTATCGGTATTTGATAGTAATCTTATTGATAGCTCGAATGTCAATGCATATTCATCATGTTCCATCCTTTTTCAACACAAGGACTCATGCTCTCATAGACATATCTGCGATCTACTATTTCATCCACGTGCTTCTTCAATTTAGCTGCTTGCTTTGGATTGAGCTTGTAAGTGGGTCAGTTTGGTAAGGCAACCCCTGGTTGAAGGTTGATGCAATGCTTAATTCTTCTCAAGGGAGGTAAACCTTTTGATATCAGGGAAGAGGTCAGTAAATTCTTAAAGTAGTTGCTACACTTCAGTAGGTAAGTTCATGGCCTCCTTAACCTCTAAGAATCTCCTAACTAAAAGAAACACATAGTCCTCAGCCTTGACTTCTCATGCAAACTGAGCTCTCAAAATCACCAAGGTCTTCCACTGCAAAGATCTAGCAATCTTTTCCTAGGCTTCTTGCACTTTCTTATGACTCATAGGTGTCAATAAAATTTTCTTCCTGTCCTTTTGAAACATGTAGGTGTTTTTATACCTATCGTGCAACACTCTCAAGTCCTATAGCCACTATTAGCTGAGTAATATGTGAGATACACATATGGGAAGGACATCATACAGCACCTCATCCCTGTACTTATCACCAATGGTAATTGGCACTCTGACTTGCTCGGAGACGTGTAATCCTCCTTTCTAGTTTAGCCAGTGAATCTTATACAGTTTAAGGTGTGGAAAGGTTAGCAATTTCATGGCCTTAACTACCCCTTGCGCAATGACATTAGTATAGCTCTCTCTGTTAATTATCACAACACATGGCTTGCCATTCACCCTGGCAATTCATATGAAAGAAGTTCTGTCTTTGCTCATTCTCGTTAGCCATAAAAGTACTAAGAGATGGTTAAACTACAAAGCAATACTCGACTCTGCCCTCAGGAGGTATCTCAACATCAGGATCTTCCTCAAATTCTTCCAGCATCTGATCAGATGCCACTTCTTCCTCTCCTTCACTTGCACTTTCTACTTTAAACTGGGGCTTGTCTCCCTTTATGGTCATGACTCGGTGGTTTGGACATTAACTAGCTACGTGTCCATAGCCAAGGGACTTAAAACATTTAATTTCTCAAGTTTTCCTCCTTGAACTTTGACCTTAGTCTCTTTGGATCTCAGGCTCCTCGATCTTGCTCTTACCTCGACCCTCATCTGGTCGGCTCAACATGTGACCTCGGCATTCCACCTCGGAACTGTTTGAAACTCTGTCATTCATTGGTCGGCTTAGCAGGCCGCTCCTATTTGATATTAGTGTTCGACTGCTCGAAATTTGGCTAACCTAGTTCCACCGTTACCTTTCAACTCTCTAGGCCATATGGCTGGTTTCATCCAGAGTTGTGAGGCTCTACAACTCTATGGTTTTGCCAATCTCAACTCATACTCTAAAGATGAACAATGCTATAGTTCAGGTCTCAAGCTTATCAACATCGCATCGTATTATGAGCAATTGAAACTCTCAAACATAGTCGTCTACAAATCTGTTACCTTGCCTCAAGTCTTAGAGTCATCAGAAAGTGTCCTATTCATAGTGTTTGGAAACGAACCTACTTCTCAAAACTCTCTTCATCCCGTTCCATGTTCGGACCTCGCGTCGAGTCTTCAAGCGAACATTCTATAGCTTCTTCCACCACATTGCCGCATATCTAGAAAATTCTAACACAACCACTCTAATGCGAATAGCATCTTCATAATCATAGAAGTCGAATATCTTTTTGACCTTCTCTTCCCAGTCCAAGTAGTCATCAGCACTATCAGACCCATTAAAGCTCGAAATCTGTACCTTAAGATGTTCAGCACCTCTTGACGCTCTAAACTTACACTCATCAATCTCAACATACTAGTCTTCTTCTTCTTCATACTCTTCCACTTCATCCAACTCTAACCTTCTCCTCATGACTCTATCGGCACGTTGCGGTGGTGCTTGGTTCACTGTAAAGGCTTCCGAAGCTCACTCGTTCATCTATCTCCTTGGCCTATCTCTCATTTCTTGGCCTTGCTCAGCTACTCTCTCGCATAGTCAAGTCTCTAAGACCCTGTATACTAAAATAACCAAGTTGGCCACAATAGCAACAAAATCTTGTATCTATTCATCTGTAGTACATAGTCTTTGTTAGATAACTCGACTACAACCATGAGCATCACTCTCGACATTGTAATCTCTCCCTGTACACTAGGGTTCAACATTCTCAACACAAAGCTTCAATAAAGACACTTCACTCAGATGCTTCCAACACATACACAAATAAATCAAATAGCAGATTGACTATCACTATACAGCTCTCAATCTTAACCTCAAGCTCTAATACTAGGAAATTATATGGTATGCCTAGGAGCTTAATTATCACTAGGACTTACTGTGGCAAATCTAACTAAAATGAGTCCTCCAAAATATTGAAGAAAATTAGAAGGAAATGGTCTACAGAGGAACAAGAGTAGTTGACGTGAAACTTTTTGGAGGATGCGACTCACCAACAAACACAACACAACTTGACACCTCACTTGATATGACATACAAATTGATGTCAAAGTCTACCCACTACTAATCCTGAGCTACTCGATAAGATTAGATAAAAGTGTATGAAAGATGGACTTAGAGAAGGTTGTCTCACAAGAACAGAGTATTTAATGTTAATATCTAAGTTATCTCCAACTTATAAGAGAAAATGAGTATTTATAAAAAGTTCCTAGGGTAACAGTACAAATAAAGAAATCACAAGAAAGTATATACAAAAAGAGGATGCCTAGTACATACGAAAAAAGGGTAAAAAGGACAAAAGACAAAAATGGAAAAGTAATACAATGTTAAACGAGGTGGACAAGTAACAGTGCAACATTGGTCACGTATAAACATTCTCTGAACACAGCAAGTGAGAGGGATCAAGATATTACGATAATAAAGGAGGCCAGGACGAAAGAGATGGTAGCATGTCAAAAGAAAACTACTCGACCGGTAAATGAACCTCTCATCACTCGACAAGAACCTCTCATCACTCGATAAGAACCTCTCGGCAAAAGTTGGTCAGATTACTCGGCATAGGATCCTCGGCAAGGGAATGGTCGGCATTATCACTACCAAGAGCATAGATCATAACATGACAATGCGAGGAGCTTAAGGAGTTCAGCCTCCTTCATTAGATGTAAACTTTCTCGTCATCAGTAGGTTGCTGAGAGAGAGTTTTTCGAGTGAAAGATTGCAGTCCTCGAAGCCGTATGTAAGTAATGAGACTGTTAGTCGATAGTTCATCACCAAAATTAATCATATCTTAAAGAGAACTCTATTCATCAAGGAGAGTACACAAATTTGAGGGATATCATGAAGGTTATAACACAGGCTCAATTTATCTATGTTCATTTATGAAGCAAGTTTACTCTCGACAAAGAAATTATTTGATAAAAAGTAAAATGAGACAACCATTCGTGAAGCCTAGAAGACATATGTAATCCATTTGCATTTATTCATGAAATAAGCTCATATTTGACAAGGAATTCAAGCAAGGACTACCCCAATGCAATTTGCAATCAAGTCCACAATTTCAACTCTTGTTATTGGAACCGTAATGTGTAAACTCATTTGCTCATTAGAGAAACAAAAGGAAGGGAGTGTAAGTACATTCTTAAAAAAATTATATTTTAATCAATGTTAAAATTCCTCCAAATTCGCAAGTGGAGACAAATTCAAAAAAACTTTACACTACACTTTTGAAAACATTAAGCTATATTTTATTATGTAATATTACCTTCTACCAAATCAAGTTCATAAATTTCTTATTTTTATTATTATTATTTTTTTTTTCTATGAGCTCAAACTTCTCGTTTTTTGTATAGCTCTCCATTTCATGCAAGTCCTACCCCTCTGGACATTGTCGAATTCATCTCTAACTTCATCCATTCTGCCCCTTTCATTCCTTTTCCCTCGAAAATTTTGAAACCTCAACTTCACTTACCTTATGAAAAATACAAACTCATCTTTGGTATCACTACTTTATACACTACACCCATGGTTAAAGCTAAAACCCACCCACTTTTTGATTAATGCACTAAGTTATAAAATGTTGAAGTCTAATTTCCTTAAAAAAGTGAAGAATGATGTACGTAACTACTTCAAGAAGTACAAATCACATGCTCAAGAGGAGTAATGTTCCTTAAAATTGGTGGACACATTTAGATGGAAGGTACATGTTAAAAGATCTTCAAAGCTTGCTATGCCAAGCCCAAGCTACTCAAGCTATCAAGGAGTGGTCTTTTTTTTCTAACCCAGAAATTAAAAATAGAACAACCAAGATTCAGGAAATCAAAGCTCGTGCGCATAGTCGAACGCCAAGGAGGTATGAGATGAAAAATCCAAGACATTGGAAGAGTAGCTCTTCAATTAAATTGAAGACACAACTTGGGACTTAAGATACAACAAGGACAGCTCTTCAATGACACTAATGAGTGTACACAATAGCAAGAAAAATAAGAATTGAAATATATATATATATATATAGGTATGAAGAAGAGAGAACTTACTTAAGCGACATGGTACTCACACTTAGCTTTCACAAACCTACAAAAGAACATTAAGAAGGGTGAAGCTTAATGTCACCAAAGGGGATGAATAAACAGGTAAAGCCTCTTGTAGGTGTTTTAGTGGAAGCAAACCTGATAAAAGACCTCGATACAAGCATCATCCACCTGATTGCACAAAAAGGTAAATAAAATGAAAGGATGCTTGGCACTAGCTTCTTTACAAGGCATTATAAACATAGCGAAACCCTGTTCGAAGAGAGTAAAGAAGCTTAGGTCGACTGAGGTATATTCTTTTGCGAAAGTGACAATTCAACACAAAAATAAAATAAAATAAAATAAAATAAAATAAAAGAGTTAGCCTTGGTCATTTATGCTTTGAATGCTGATCTTTAGCCTTCGCAATTTCGAGCTTGTTTCCAAAAACTGGTCTTTAGTGGTGCCTATTACCTTTAATACTCATATTCTCTAGTGAGTAATAGAAGATGACTGTGGGAAGTTTAGCTATACCTTAATAGTGGGAAGAGAAAAAGAAAAATGTAAAGGGATACTTGTTAGACTCCTAATGGGGGTGAAAATATGCATATGTATATACAAACTATTGTTTACCCTTACCTAGTGTCCTAGTCTAATGAGGTGTTGAGCTTTATATGTTGGCCGAACTAAATTTTCTTCATCCAGTACATTTTAAATGGAGGGTGAATTTTGCTGAGTCTTTTTTTTTTTTTTCCTAATTGTTATTTTGAGGCTCCCTTCCGAATATTTAATAGCCAACACATCATAGACAACATCACTGGTACACTGATGCATTTTTATCTACATGTCTAAGTACATGAAAGCATCGGCTGCCAATCTCTCAATTTTACATAGTTGTTGATCCTGCAAGTATTGCCAAATAGTTGGAGTAATTATTGCTGTTGCAATATACCACGCACTTCAATATGGACAATGTTACAACATAATAACCACAAGTGAACAAGCGGATTCATTATAGGCAAGAATGGAGCTAAGGGATGGAGATTCCTTGGCATTGAAAAAATAAAAAGAAAAGGGGTTAGCCTGTATCATAAGGGATTGAAAATTTCACTTTTCAATTGAACTCCCAAGATATTACATTCAGTTACAATTTAGGTTGTGTAATCGCAATTTAAGGCATTTAATAATTGTGTATATATAAAGATTTCACAAGAATAATTCTTTTGTATCTAAAGAAAATCAAGACAATATTGATACATGGAACTAGCCCAACAAGATCGCTAATGTAAACTTAGCATACAAATTCAACTCAACAAGAGTCAATAAATCAAGAGCATCAAATCAAAAAGACAAATCTATTTCAATAAGACAACTTAAAGAAGATTTACTTTAAAGTAATGCATTAGGGGTAGTGTATAACCTAATTCAACTAAGGCACGACACACAATTAAGAAGTGCTACAAACTCATGCACTAATACAATTCTTAATTCTTAAATGAATTTGGCAACGATGCGGTTGTTCAATAGCACGTATACGCCTAAGTCATTTAAGAGACTCAATCGATGCCCAAACCCTTCAACTTTGTTCGAAGAACTTTGGTTAAGGGGCAAAATATAGAGAGCTAAACTCAACTAAACTACATATATATGTATGTATGTATGTATGCTAGTGATATTATTGGAAAGGATTTTCTACGACCTTCAATTGAACTACCTGGTAATTGTCGTCTCAAGGTATTTATTGGTAGAGATTGGACTTTGTACATTAGGTAAGCTTGCAAAATAAAACATTATGAGGTGATGCCGAGATGTTGTTCGATGTGGTTATTCCGATGCTTAAGTTAGTGTAATGTTTTAGAAAGTAAGGGGTACTTGAGAGTAACAGACAAGCTTTAGTGCATAAAGAGTCAAAAGCTTTACTATTAGGTACTGACCTAGCATTTATAATGGAGTAACGCCGGCAATTCGAGGGCAGTTTGCAAGAGAGATCCTCTCCCGCAAATATGAGAGAGTAGGCTCGTAGTGTCTAACATATCCCACATATGTTGGAGGTGGTTGTTGACTTAATCTCTTATCCTTATCTAGTGTTCTTTAGCTATTAAAGAGCCTCTTGAGCTCCGTCAAGCTGGGCTCAATAGGCTCGAGCCTAAGGAGGCAAACCCTAAATGGTGAAGTACATCAGATTTGGATAAGTCTGAAAGGTCTATGTCTAAAGAGCTCCATCAATAGTAATAATTTAACAAGAAGAAAATAAAATGCAAAAGTTGAAGATGGATAACAAGGATTTTTAGATTCAATAGCAACCAACTTCATCGAATCATCATCGTAGTTTATTATTATTATTATTATTATTATTATAAAATAAATATTCCATGTAGAAACACACCAAAGAGGGGAGCTCCAGCATACATAAATGATAATTCTTATGCTTCTTTAGAAGAGTATTTAGATACTAAAATACAGTACAAATAAAGTCATCAACAAATTTCATTTTATCATTCATGGCTTAATATACTAAAATAGAAAGTGATTTGTTATGATATTACGACACCATAGAAAAACCCTAAAACTATAAGTACAATGCCAAGATTATTTTCTAAACTTTAGATGTTCACTAAATTTTATACCTAGAATTTAAAGTTTTTTAATGCTGTCACTTAATCAAACTTTTACCAATCAAGTTCATTACTTTACCTTTTTTTTTTTTCTCCCTACTTATACTCTCTTGCCAAGAGTATTTCTCCCATCCCTTAAAACAATTGAGATAGTATATTTGACAAAGATAAGGTAATTTGTCCTATAACTTCAAACATTTCGTATATAATCAAACAAGAAAAGGCTTGACAAAGTTTAGAATTTGAAAACCCAACCATCATGTGTAAAATCGATCTATCCACTTTTCAAGTAATATCTTTTACATCGGCCCAATAGTGTAACCATGAGGTATAACCATTAAGCAAAGTCAAGAAGGCCTCAATATATCTTATACATAAGTAGTAGATTGCTTAATTTGTGTACAAGACGAAGTATAGATTACTAAATTTTGAATAAATGAGACGAGGATGTGAATATAGAATAAAATTAACTGGAGGCCTAAGGGTCCACAAGGCTGGGCTGATCACCAAGGATCCCAAAACTTACCATTCTTAAGTCTAGGCTCTAAAATTGCAAAGATATTCATTGAACTCGAAGCCTATGTTGTGATGAACTAAAGGTACAAATTAATTTAAATCTATGCCTAAGTTGCTTCAACTCGAGTTCAATTCAACAGTAATCAAGTCAAATTAAAATTTTATTGAGTGAAGCTCAAACTTCACAATATTTCACTTAACTAGTCAATATGGGCTCTATTTAATTCATCTTTTTTCCCATCTTATTAACGTCTTATTATTGTTTGACAAAAATAAAATACCAAAACGATGAAATTATATTTTTTCAAAAATACTAATTAAAATAATCATTTCTAATTGATAAAATTTTTTTTCTTTTCAAATCCTTTCTCTTAAAAAAATGTAAATTTTCATTTTTCAATTCTAATACTTCAACCACCATTTTTATCATAATTATGAAATAGAAACAAATAAAATATAAATAAAACAGTGATCTAAATATAAAATTTTAAACAGATACAGAACAGATATAGAAAATATATATGAGAAAAAGACAATCCAAACAAGACTGGAATCAAGCTTGAATCACATGTACATCTAGACAACAATTCACTTAAAAGAAAAGTATCTTTATTAAAAAATCTAGTCAAATATTATAATCAAACTAAACTCCATACTTAACTTAAGCTTGAAATTTGAGCCAAGCTCGAGTTTGTCAAGCATTACTTTAAGCCAAACTCAAACCTAAAATTCTAAGCACATTAAGTATGCAATGATCTCAATTCTCAAGTTTTCAAATCTCAAATCAAATTCACGATCGAATACAATATATCTCACAGCCCTAACCGAAGTTTGCACTAACCATCTAATTGCCCTCACAAGAAGCCCCGTGCCCATATGAATTTTTTCTGGAACAATGCCCTACCTGAAACAAAGTCTTGAAACAGCTTACAGAAGTTATTTTTCTTTGGCCAACCAGCTAACAGAAATTATATAATGGAAAATACGTAACTAATTCTCTCTGGGGACGAACATCGTAGTTGCCATAAATTGAAGTACCCCGCAAACGGTATCAATATCGAGCTTCAAGTTTTGAAATTGGATACAATTGATTAAATGCATATACAGCGTTATTATCCTAGACGTAGACATAATGTCAGGAGCTCTTGCAGAAATCAAGAGGATCAACTGATAAAGGTACTCAAAGTAAGCATAAATAACATTACTCAAAATCCCGTACTTACGGAACTCAGCAGCCATTGGATTATCCAATGCAAGGACCCATGTCTTTAAACTTGCATGCCTTTAGAAATCAAAAGTAGATTGATAAAAATGAAAAAAGAGCAAAATTCCTGGATTGATATTCCAAAAATGGACACCTCACAAGCAAGCTACATCAATTTGATGAAGCTAGAAGCACATTGCACAAGGGCACCGTAAGTGCAGAACAATTCGTAAGTTGGTGCAAAGCAACGTTCGGACAAAGATGCAGCGTCAAAATCGAGACAACCATAAACATGAGAAATTCAGGGATTATTTTAATCATATTGGGAGAAAAAAAAAATGGAAAAGAGACCACTCCTACATTATTTGGATTTTGGGGGAATAAAGTTTTAAACCTCGTACCATTCATCCCAGAATGAACTGATTATTATTAAAATACCGTATCATAACTACCCATCCTTTTATATCCCACCCTGCAATTTCTTCTCCATCTCTTGTGATTGATAATTTTGTTATTAAATGAGTTAGCTTCATGCTTTTTTTCACCCCTAAACATCTATAATGTAAGTGGATACATGGCCCTCAAGTATCCTATGAAAAGCACATCATATCCCATAAAAGTTTGAAAGACTGGGCATTTGTGTTAAACTTGAATGGTTCTAAGAAAGATGGATGGCAATCTATCACTACTAAAGAGATGCCAACAAATTACAAGGATTCACAATCACAGACACAACACAACTCCTCACACCTGGAGTTGCTCTGCTTCTCCACTCCCAGATTCCACAAAGGAACTGAGATAACACATGGAACAAAGCAACAAATTTGATTTTGCTTCAAGGGAACGAGTCATGTGGGAAACGAATAAATCTTAACTGATTGAATGGTGAAGCATAAACTTACAGGAACATGGAAGCAAAGGAACTGCTATACAAACTCACACATACCATGAACAAGGGTTAACTTTTATAAAAACCTAACAAATCAAATATTATAAACTCCAGATTCCAGATATTCAAACCATGAAACAAGTTTCTCACAATAGCATCAGATCCTCTTCCGGCTAAGCTTGCAATAAAAAGGGGCACTTTGATTGGAAATGCCTTCGAACTCTGTAAATAGTCAAGATTACAGAACACAAATAGGAAGAACTTCTGAACCTCTCATATATCAAAGTAGACTTAGCTTTCAAAAATGATATAATAGATCTACTGATCACAAGATACATGCACACGATCCATCACCATTAGTTCCGTGCAAATCCATACATCATCTTCTAAGTTCATTGTAAATTGGTAAATAGTTTACTAAACAGAAAATCCATGACCCTTTTTTTTTTTTTTTTTTTTTTTTGCAAATCTAAATGGATCGTTCCAAATAAAATTTTAAATCTAAAAGACACCAGCTTAATAGTTATTTTTTTATTTATATAACTTTTACTTTCAATATTCTTATTTAATACTATTTTTCTTTAAGATACTTCAGATGAATTGTTTTTGTATTTTTCTTTTCTTTTATTTATTTTTCCTCACGATACTTTTTCTCAACCTTTCCACTTTCCTCAACTTTTTCTTTTCCTTTGAAATGTTAAGGAAATATATATTATTACTCTAGGAATGTTTGCTTACAAGTGTAGATAATAGTAATAGTTAGATGTGAGTATCTACAGGATTGGAGAGATGCCTAAGAGTTTTTAGACTTGTAGTTTTTCTAATAGTTTTTCATGGTGTGTTACAACTCTTCATCAGGAGTTTATATAAAATTTCAATGAACCAAGTATATTCTACATTAGATTCCTTTGAGAGAAAAATTGTAAAGATATTACGAAAAATATAATAATTTAAAAAAAATCCACATTTTCTATAGCAAAAGGACAATAATATAAAGAAATCTACTTTTTCTATAGTAAAAAAGACAATAATTTAATTAAGGTTGCTCTATTTAGGAGTAGGAATCTTTCTTTTTCAGAATTTCATTTTATGATTATCCTTATCCTTCCATTACCAAATTTGGGTTTGGTTTTTCTTGTAGATAACCTTCATATCTTTTCATAATGTCCATGACTTTGGTGTCTATTGGTTTCTATGATACTTGTTGATATTTGGAGAAGATGTTGTAGATTTTGTTCTAGAAAATTAGAAAATAATCTTCTAATTGTTCTTGAATAAGAGTTAACTAGTATCTTATCCAATTTCTAATTTGTTCTATCAAGGGCTTTCTACTAGAATGATCTCTCAATACTTAATCTTGATATTTTCTAAATTCTAAACTATATTCAACATCCACATAAATGGTGTGGTATACAGATCTTACATCATATCAGAACCATTCTTAAGGAATTAAGTAGAATGCTATTTTTATCTAAAGCACTCTACCTCTTTCTAAATATCATTATATGATGTAATTGTCTTTATTGTTTCCTTGATTACAAAACTGAAATGTGAATGTTAGAATGGATCAAACGTACCCTTAATTGTGTTTATTAATCCATAATCCAACAAGGTTTATTCTATGAACCAGTATTCTTCTAAAAAAAAACAAAAACTAAAAAAAGTTTCTAATTCCATATCAAATTTATAGATACAAAATTCTACTTCATTATTTTCATTTCTAAATATGTAAGAGGAAATGTTTTTGTCAACAATTTTTAATGCATAGTATTGTATGGCTTGGAATGGTTCCAAGAAATTCCTTTCTGCTAAATTACTATTATACTATCTAAATTTCAATTGTAATCTATCTACATATAAATGTCTTTTAAAGAAAATGCATGCAAATGTTTTTTTGAATGAAATATCTTTATCTTCTTTATGCTTTATGTAATGTCTAAGGAATGCTTGTCTAAATGTTGTCCAGTTGTTTAAAGTTGATTCTTTACCTTCTACCGATGAATTTTTTTTTTTTTTTCTATTTGATGTTTATATTCAGTCACTAATTTTGAGTCTATTGGAACATCTTCATTTCTGAGGAATTCAACCATCTTTTGTATTGCTTCTACAATAGAATTTTAACCCCTTCAAGTCAGACTAATATAATCCCTAATTTGAGGGATCACTTTATACTATTCTTTGTAAATTCCTAAATTGAACTCCTTCATAACCGCATTACAATAAAATTTTCTACTTTGTGCAAAATGTGTACCTTATTGTTTAGAAGAAAATTTATTATTTATTTTTGTAAAATAATTTGATAAAACTACATAAACTTTCAGTTTATTCTTATACGTAGATTAAAGCCTCCAAATGCCATCAATGAGAATGTTTTGGGCATGATCTACATTAGCGCTATTTTATTGCTTAAATTTTAAAAATAAACCTTTTAGATAGATTGGAATCCTATTCCATTAAAGTTTATCAAGAGATATATTATTATTACTACTACTATTGGGCCTTAAATTTATCAACCCTTGTTGGTGGCTTATAGGCTTAAAAGTTGTCAACCCTTGTCTATTTGTTATGTCCATTTATCTACTAAGTATTGAAATTAACATTGGGCTTTGACCTATTGGACTTAGTAGGACCTACCTGTTGTTGTAATTCTTCATGATAAATATATATGCTCAAAACATTAGTTAAGTTATTATTTCATCTTTTATATATTCTATTTCTACTTTATATTAGAGCTATTCATCAAACCAATCCGAATCGCAAAATGCATTTTTCTTATATTTTGATTTAGTTTATAATTCGTTTCAGAGGATGTTCAAATGGTTATAATTCAGTTAAGGAGATTGAACCAAACCGCACCGCCTCTTATTTAAAATTAAAAAATAAGTGACATTTTTTATTTTTATTGTGGATTTTTATTTCTTCCAATATGAGGGAAATTTTCTCATATATATTGTATGTTTTACACCTTTATACTTGTAGGACTCTTTATTACATATGGGTTTTATATGTCTATAATTTCATAATGCATAATTTATATAGATGAGTCTATTTATAATAATAAAAGAGAAAGAAAGTGAGAGTAAAAAAAAAGATTTAATTGGGTATTGAAGCAATATAATCTTTATATGCATAATAGTGTAATAGACAGTTCTTAAAATAATTATTACTTGTGGTTTATATATACTATATTTGTTAAAATTTTATTAATATTCATATACTACCACATACGCGTATGTACAGGCATAACACTTGGTATATAATATTCAATAAATCTTTTCTTGCATAGACATGGAATACTTGCACAGTGTTTGGGATGAGGAAAGGGGATAGAAAAAATGGGGAGGGAGAGGAATTAGAGGGGTCTTGATTATTTTTCTATCATTTAGGAAGGTGAAAAATTAAGAGGGAATGAAATTAGAGAGGAAATAAATCTATGCCCCGTCAATATTTATTCCCTTCCAAGATGGAAAGAGATTTATTCCCTTCCAAGATGGAAAGAGAGTAGAGGGAGTTAAGAAATTTAATTTTATATTGTATCACATTTTGTCTTTAGTAATAGTACCCCTTATATTTGAATGAATTATTAATTAATATAGGTATATGATAAATTAATACTGTATCACTTATTGTCTTTAATAATAGTTAGTTTTCCTGCTTGTTCTTTCCCTCCTCCTCTATGTAAGCATGCACATAGGAATTATATATCCACATTCTTTCCATCCTTCTTATTTATTTTCTTCTTAATTCGGCATATATAAAAAATATAGCACGCTACCCACTAGATCTTTTCTCGCGTCGCTGTGGGACACTTACTTGACTGATGGAGCATCATTTCCCTTATTCTCAGATAATAAGCCGAACGTTGTCGTAAAGTTTTCAACCTTTTGGTTTGGAGTCTAATGAACGCGCTCTTTCTCACATGTGGGGCGGCGTCTCTAACTTCAGAAACTCAGAAAATTAGAATCCTTGTCAACAACCATTCCTGGGAAAAGTACAAGATGCAACACACTAGATTCCTAGTATGACTGTTAGATCGGAATGGAAACGAAACGCCATTTTCTAGGGTCATCCATCAATCAAATCCACCACAAAACTCATGAATGATAGACAAATCACAACTTCAAAAAGAAGTATTATTCGTCGTGTCTTTACATGCCTCAAAACTCATCTAAGATTATCTGATCACGGTTCCTTCTAGAAGGAATAGGATACATGGACGCACTCAAAAACAGTGAATCTCTTTATGTGTGCCTTCTGTACGAGATTATTTGCAAGAAAGTTACTGCGGGGTTTAGTACAGTCCTTTTTCCGGGCCGGTAATCATGCTATGATGTGTTCTACATGCATTTGATTTTTTACGTTTATATGTAGACACGGGACGAGCTAAAACGTAAGTGTAATCGGTCAAAAAGCAATAAAAGAGAACGATATTACTGGCACTTTTGTCATGATTAGAGATGTATATTGCGCCATGTAGGAGGACTCTTACAATTTTCGTACCGGTCCATCATGCCTGTATCGGACCGGTCGAGCAGATTATCTCTGTTTCATTCCTGTGTCAAATCGGTCCATGGTAACTTATTGCCCTTCTCTAGTCCATCCACCATAATGTTTATACCGACTAAAAGGAATAAATAAATCTATTAAAATAGGGTACTATAATTAAAATCATTATAATTTGACAATCTGCGTAATAATCTTATAATGGGATATATCAAGTTAGAATTTCTCTTCTTTAAGCTGTAACATAGCAATTATTTTTTGTGTAAAGATAGGTTTTGTAAAAGCTTTTAATAAGGAAAATGTTAATAACATACAAGTGATGTTCTTCATGTTGAAAATTTTAATTAGATTAATCTTAAAAAATAACCGATGTCTATCATCAAAATAGAAATAAAATCGTGATGGGAATTTTGTAATCAAGAAAAACTAATTTCAATTAGCAAAGGATTCAAGTCATAAAATTATACATTTTGCGATTGAACTTCCATGTGTGAAACTATTGCGGCCAATTTTCCGCGGTCAATTCGGGAAAGAATTTACTTTCTTTTAAGATGTAATATCGTTGCGGATTCCATTGAACGTTTATGTTCGTTGCTAAATGAACTTTTATATTCGTTGCTACATGGAATTCGGAAAAATCACTTTTGCAACAAAGTTTAATAATGGAATTTTCGTATCCAACGGTGTTCTGTGAGCAGACACATACTTTTAAGGACATAAATTTATGTCTCTAAAACCCAAATGAATGTTTAACCCTAAAGGAATCCAAAGTATACTTAAAACGGTACATAGAAAATAATAAGGTGGGGTCAAAAGAGATTGAGCACTCAAGTGCAATTTAGAGTAAATCGAATCGGATGCCCCCTCACACGATTAAAATTTCCAAAAACATGGGATCTCCTAAAAAGAAAGGTTAACATTTACTTAGTTAAGTATGTTTATTATGAACATGACGTGAAAGAAAATTATTCGAACATCTATAATAGACCATATAATCTCAACAATATGTACTGATATATATTATTTTAGAGCACACATCATACATTAATATAATAATCTCCACTATGTGCATAAGATATGATTGATTGTTTTGCCTCAGTCTATAGCCTAAGATTATTTTATTGTGACCATCATATGATATAACATCGAATTAATTAATGTCCATGGGTCTATATTTCTCAACCTTTCTATTACATATCATATAGATAAAGCATCAAAATAGCATCTATATTTAATATTTAGAAAATACTAAGGGTTGCCTCTAAGTTATTACTACATGTCTAAAATCAAATACATACATACATATATATATATTTATGAAGTACCAAGTGAATCTTTTCTATTATACCTATAAGGACTTAGTTATAATTGGTTAATGGTAAATTATATTATAAGTGGTGACCTTAGCAGATCACTAATATGTTATATAAATTAATAAATCATGTATAAGTACTAATGATAATTAAACACGTAATAATAAATATATACGTTTTTTAAAAAATTATCTATTATATTTTTACATATTAAAATTTTATTGATATTTATACATCACTCATCAATCAATGCAATATATTAAAACTATTCAAACTTTTCTTACTTTTAAATATATGAATGATAAGGTAATGAAAAATGACTATGGTAACCATTATACAAGAATTTATCTATCTTGGGACAGCTTTAATTTTGTAAAGCTACAGCGCCCATGACCCATTCCTTACATGCCAATAAGACACTATCGAATTTGTTTTTATATTTTGATATCCCACAACTTTGTGAGAATCAATATTTATCTCAATCTTTTTAATTATTTGTATATGATTTGTATCTTTAATTTATTTTGTAAATACGGCAGGCTACACAAAATACTCTCAAATAATTACTTTCCTTTTACAACGACATTTCACACTCACTTTTTGTCTCCTTCATCCCTTACCCATTAAAAATAGGCAATCTAGTAAATTCGTCTTTTCGTAGACGGTTTCCCCAAATTGGAGAAGCTTATCACCAGTCGAACTAATTAATATCCCTACATATACAGCAAGTAATTCATTTTGCGTCTCCTCGAATTTTCCTCCTTTCTACTTTTGCTGCCTGTAAATAACCTATAAAAATCGGATCATCAAAGATTTATAATTGACTGGTAATGGTACAACTCTCCCTGTGCAACGACAACAATAGTCGACCACAGTCGATTATAACTCGGGAAGACTTGAATCTGTACCATTCCTGTGTAGAAGGACGGCATTTAATAACTTTATCGGGTCATAGACATATACGTTATATTTCAAACACTTGCTATCACTCCCACACTCTCCCTGTCCTCTCAAGTGTCCCTCTCTCTACTAGCTAGAGTTATTATCATTACTTCTTAGCCATACCTTTATGGAGAATGGTAAGCAACCACTTCTCTCAGCTAGGGAGGTTGACCAAACTGTGGAAGATGGCCATGTCGAAGCCGCAAACGTTCCGGCATCCAGCGGGGGCTTCGCTTTCACGGCGGCTGCCGAAGACATCCCTCCTATTAAAGGACCTAGAGATTTTATCAGCGAATTCTCAATCGAAAGCAAGAAATTATGGTACCTTGCCGGACCTGCCATTTTCACATCCATCTGCCAGTACTCCCTCGGTGCAATCACTCAAGTCTTTGCTGGCCATGTCGGCACACTAGACCTCGCTGCCGTCTCCATCGAGAACTCTGTCATCGCCGGATTCTCCTTCGGCGTCATGGTATTATTATCCTCACAAAATCTTTAATACTCATTAACAGTCGTGCATACATAGCTTTAATTTGTCGATTTTGTTTATTTATTTATTTATTTTTAATTCTTTTTCACGATATGTATTATAGCTTGGAATGGGAAGTGCCCTAGAGACACTTTGTGGGCAAGCGTATGGAGCGGGACAGCTCGACATGTTGGGAATATACATGCAAAGATCATGGGTGATCCTCAACACAACAGCTCTTGCCCTGTGCTTTCTCTATATATTCGCCGCGCCGCTTCTGAAACTAATCGGTCAGACCGAGCAGATATCCGAGGCGGCGGGTGTTTTCGCGATATGGATGATTCCGCAACTTTTCGCTTACGCGGTCAATTTCCCCATAGCCAAGTTCTTACAGGCATGTATTAGTAATACATAACCACTGTTCAATCACGTATGGTTTTAGTTGATGATGTAAATTTTGGTGATGAAGGATTAAAAGAGTGATATATGATGATTTCTTGCAGGCCCAGAGTAAGATTATGGTAATGGCGGTGATATCGGCGGTGGTGCTGGTTCTGCACACGGTGTTGAGCTGGTTGTTGATGTTGAAATTGGGGTGGGGATTGGTGGGAGCGGCGGTGGTGCTGAACGCTTCGTGGTGGATAATAGTGGTGGCGCAACTGGTGTACATATTCAGTGGGACATGTGGGAGGGCATGGACAGGGTTTTCGTGGAAAGCGTTTCAGAATTTGTGGGGATTTGTTCGGTTATCCTTGGCATCCGCTGTCATGCTTTGGTAAGTAGCAAGTGGCAACAACTAACAGCTACCCTCTCCTTCACATGCAAGCCATGTAATGAATCGGGCTTTTTTTCTTTTTTTCTGTTTTTTTTTTCTTGGGGCAAGTCTTTTGTTGTTTTGCATAAAATATTTTATCATCCTTAAAATTTTGCATGTTTATATGGTCGAAACAGCCACACAAACTCGAATATTTGTATGGTGCACCGGGAAACAAAAACCTCATTCTAGAACCCGGAATTATATAATATACCACTTTTTCGTATGTAGATGCAATCATCCAGGTTTAGGATGCGTTTGTAAAAGTCACAACTCGACCCAATAAGTGTATGGGACCCGCGTGCTCTAATAACAACTAATAGCCCTACATAGTATCTAATATAATCTAAACCTATCATAAAAATTAAACATCTTAGGAAAAGATAATGTTTTAAATAATAGCACAAAACAAAAGTGATTTAAAATCTCACCAAACATCAACGAAATGTTTCAATGATAAGAAATAAATATCTAAACAACTTTTTGGTTATTGAGTGAAATTACTTTTTTATCCCTATATTAGTATGGCATTATTATTTTGTCCTTTATATTCCAAATCCTAACATCCCGTAGGTTTTAAAAATTATGGTAAAAACTGATCCAAGCTCTTTATGGATTTGGGAAAAAGATTTCCAATACTCACCCAAAAACCCAATAGAAGATAATGTATAGAGCTATGATTTATTTTAACCGAATATCTTACACCATTCAATCCGTCCATCAATTGTGCCGTGTGATTGATTTTATACTTTTTTTTAAATACAATATAATAATTGTGATAAGGTCCTTACAATAGTGGTTTCAAATTATAAATATCTGTTCACTCAAATCTGAAAAAGTAAAAGTTTTTTTTTTTTTTAATCATGATTATCATTATTATCCACTTCGTTCTTTAATTTGGTAATAATGATTTCATTGAGACATTTCCAAATGTAAAAAGCGAAATGTTATTCATTGTAGGTCTTATACGGTATGATCACTTATATAGTAAATCATATTTATTAATAATAAAAATGAAATTATTGATAATAAAAATGAGATTGTCGATAATTTTCTTTTACTATTAATGGTATACTTTTATTGTAAATCTGAATAATTTATCAAATTCAAAAATGATCATACCTTATAATCACTTTCAAATGACTATTTCATAGAATTTTTTCTATTAGTTATTTCAAATTAATACCTAAGAAGCATCCAATAAGGAATCCTTATAAGAACACGGGGATAATAGAAGCTTGTTGAATCAGCTATGCTTTGTTTCCAAACAATATTTCAATGAGAGATAAATGACTCACTTCTTGATGAATTTACATGAATCCTGCAGTTTGGAAGTATGGTACTTTATGGCACTGATATTATTTGCTGGGTACCTGAAGAATGCTGAAGTTTCAGTTGATGCACTTTCCATATGGTAAGTTTACCTTTTTCTTCTCTAATGTAAATTTTTCTTTTTGGTATTATTTTAATGTAAATGTCCCACACCAGACAACGCGACATGATATATGACCCCATCTCAGTTTATCTTCTCGAACATAGAACAACGAGAACCACTAGCTCTGACGTCCGTTTTCTCGAAGAGACTTGGCACCAACCTACCCAAAGACAGAATAATAAATATATTGCATTTTAATATTCCAACCTACCACGTTTTTGCTAGCGTGAAAGATTGACCAACCTAAGTAAACAAATTGTAAACAAGGAAAGAGAAATTAAGTTTTGTTTTTCTTCATAGTTCACTCATTACCAAGATTTATTTTACTTATCATCTATGTTATCAGGGTTATTCTACGCTCTCATAAATGCCACAATCCAATCTGATATCTAGCTTTTTAAAATCTCCATGACATTAATTTCTTTAGTCACCTCAATAGTCAAATAATAAATTAAACAATTTCATTTATAGGAGTATAGACATCTCCAATAAGATTAATGCTATTTTCTCTTTTCATGTTGGAGGAGAATATCAATCACATGTCGATGGTATCCTTGGGCCTCGAGCACTAGCTTATGGCAAAAAGGAAAAAAAGAGAAATTTTTACATTTTTCCAAATATTTGTTCTTTCGTGAAGAGTATATTCAATTTTTTAAAAAATAAAAAGTTTTCTATTTTGTCTTTATTAACTAGTGGTCATAGATACTCATTAGTAAAATTGTATTTATAAATAATAAATAGATAAAAGTTCTACACTTATCAAGCCTTAACTTGACATTAGAAATTGTCTTTAATTTTTATGTTGTCTCGTTACTAGATAGGGGAAAACAATTAAAAATATAATAAATAAAAAGCTAGCACTTCAATTTTCAATGTAAGAGTTAATATAGATTATTATAAAATTAGACATTATCTTTTCACTTTCCTACAGGAAATTTTCTTAAGAAAAAAGAAGATTAATTGTGGTCCAGAATAATCAAACTGTTCTGCCTGGCATTATCTTAATTTGCAAGATATAAGATTAATTTTGCTTGCTATGTTGTTTTACAGCATGAACATTTTGGGATGGACAATCATGGTCGCTCTAGGGATGAATGCCGCTATAAGGTTAGTCATGTCGCGATAAACTCGAGTAACTTTATTACATCAATCGTTTAACACTTCCAACTGTTCTTAATTATTTCCCTATAAAATCAGTGTGAGGGTATCCAACGAGTTGGGAGCAGGGCATCCCAGGACAGCCAAATTTTCGCTCATGGTAGCCGTATTGACATCATTCATGATTGGTGTGGCCATTTCCATCATTCTAATCTCCTCCAGGGATGAGTATCCATCTCTATTTTCTAGTGATGCATCGGTAGAAGAACTTGTTATTGAGCTCACACCATTGCTTTCTTTCTGCATCATCGTCAACAATGTCCAGCCGGTTCTTTCAGGTTGAAATCATACTTCAACCTAACTCAGATCCATTGGAATCTACCTACAATAATGTAAGTAGAGATTAACACTTTTGCATTGTTAATGCAGGTGTGGCAGTGGGAGCCGGGTGGCAAGCCGCGGTGGCTTATGTAAACATAGCATGCTACTATCTGTTTGGAATTCCCCTAGGGCTCATCATGGGGTATAAGCTGAATTGGGGTGTTAAGGTAAACTTATCGACCAAACAATGTAGATTCTATTGTCTTTTTAGGATTCAAAATTACAATTCACGTTTTTGCCTCAATTTTTTGCTTTAGAGAAACAATAGGGATATAATGTTCTAAAAATGGTGATTTCTAGGGAATATGGTATGGGATGGTATCGGGAACAATAGTGCAAACTTGTGTCCTATTCT
The DNA here is from genome assembly GCA_024138015.1 of Lumnitzera littorea. Lineage (NCBI taxonomy): Eukaryota > Viridiplantae > Streptophyta > Magnoliopsida > Myrtales > Combretaceae > Lumnitzera > Lumnitzera littorea. The sequence goes on from JAMXBB010000005.1 coordinate 35,356,663, forward strand.
TCATGGTTTACAGAACAAACTGGAACAGAGAGGTAAATCCTATTTCCCACCTAAACCTAGTCTAAATTAATGTTTAAACAAAACTAAAACTCTGGAATAAATCATGTTCAGGCTTCTATCGCGGAAGATAGGATTAGGAGATGGGGAGGCCAACAAGACAATGAAACCACTGAGAATGATCCAAAGAAATAAACACATCTTTTAAGGCTAAAGCATGAAGGAGATGGATGTGGAAACAAGTTTTTCAACAAACCAATATGACTTACAACAAGTGTTACAAGAAAATAGTAGTCTAAACTTAGAACAACATAGCAATAAAAAGCCCAAAGAGTTGGGTACAATTGGGATTCTTGAAGTTTATCACACCATCTTTAGATTCTTCCCAAGAAAGGTTCTTGCATAACATATAACAATGGAGTTAAGGAATGCTACCATGGCAAAGAAGCTTCGTTTTTGTTTACTACATTTTTTGTTATTCTAAGAAGGCCTGTCTGAATCAAACTCATTTGTTTTTCCTTTCAAATGGCTAAGTAACCAAATTCTTGATTTCAAATTAGGGTTTCTAATTTTTACACTACTTTCTCCTTAGCAACTTATAAACCACCAATTTTGGGTTGGTTCCAAATCTAAAACAAAATGCAGCAGAAAGTATGAACATTGTTGGAACTCGTGAGAGGTTGTCAATCAAAATAAAAGTGTAGACACCTAATTTTTGCCTTCATATAATCCTAATTTTTGTTTTTTAAGAGGGTCCTAATTCCAAAATAAAAAAATAATAATAATAGATAATAGAAAATAAAAATGATAAAAATATAAAAAAATAAAATAGAAAAAAATTATAAATATTTTAGGAAAATAGATTTTTAGAAAGTAAATTGTTTTAAGGTAAATCGATTTAGTTTTAGCTCAGTTCAAATTGTTTTATAAAGTCACGTGATTTAAGTATAATTTAATTGTACTAAATATCAAAATATAGGCCAACGGCTTAACAATTAAACATTTGAGTATGGACATTGGATTAGCTTAAGATCACAACTTCGAATCTCACTGAGCACAAATGTGCTTTTTATTTTTTTACTTTCTTTCATTTTACGAAAATCAGTTAAGCATACGAAATTTAAATATAGTTTTAAATATAATCAAATCTTTTGAATCTAATATGATAAAGATTTAAGAGGATTTAAATCTAATTTGATTTTTTGTATCAAATTAGATTTGAATCGATATAAATGATTCCAATCTAATTTTATTTTTATCAAATCGGATATAAAGTAATACAAAAGATTCGATTTTATAGGATTATAACAATTTGTTCAGGACTTTATAAATACAGAACGAGCAGCATAAAAAAAAAATTGAGACACCCGTCCAAAAGCTCCCTCTCAATTAGTTCTTATTCACTATCACATAAATTTTCAACCCCCGTCTACCGTCCTATATATATCAAGCCAACAATAACACGAACTGCACAAACCAAACACATATACACACTCCAACTTTCAATTCATCGTTACAATTGTCCAATGTGCTACCGAACGAAATAGCAACTACAACTCAACCCTCCCCTTTGCCACAAAGACCCAACGCGATTGATGGCACGTTAGACAACTGACCGATAGCAACCATATATGCTCGAGCACAGCCATCCACGATAGCATAATAACCACGAACACACACTCGACCACATTATTGCATGCGCAATCAGCACAAACAAATCACACAAAGAAAAGTTTAGTCCCAACGTCACTAATCTAACCCTACACACATAGCAAGTCCACTGTATAGACAACTGACTAATCTGCAACTCCAACAACACTTCGTCTCTAATCCATATGCCATCTCTAATGCTGCAGTTCCCTTATTTGTAGGACGACCAGCTAACTATGATCACCAATTTAACATACATCTATCCACGCTTCACTCGCAATAGCACCGAACCAACCCCCAACGTCTTCATTTACGCATGTCATTGAAGCTTCATGATAGCCTTTGACCAAGCTACACATAGCACTTGTCCAACACTACAAGCTACGCAATCATGTAATAGCAAACACGTCAAACTCTACTGCAAATCTTGCAAACACCCCCAAGCACACACGCTCACATAGTCACAACATCGCAGTCCATCATCCTTATCTGACATTGTCACAAACTCGAGCTACAATCCGAATCCACTATCGCACTACACTTCACACAACACATACACGAAATCAACTCCCCATCACCACTCCCTACACAAATCAACAATACAAAATAGCAGTCTCACACAATAAACACATGAGCAGTACGTATCATCCACTAACCAGCGTCGTGACAGCTAAATACACCCACGCAATCACCACTACAGCTCCCCATCCAAGCTGCTACACATGTGATAAACATAAACAATAGTACATGTTGTCCACTACTGCTCTATCCATGCCGACGATCACTCAATCCACCACCAAATCGTCAACATTCAGTTGAACACTCCATAGTAATAGTAGGCAATTCCTTAACCGAACTAAATAACTCAGGTTCGATTCTTTCTTTTTTATTATTATTGTTTTATTAGTTGGTTAATATAATATATAAATTATGTGTACATTAGTCTTGGGAAATTTTTTAGCAGTTTTATATGTGAAATGTATTATATGATATGATTTTACTTAAATAGATAATTGTTTAATAGTAGAGATATAGATGTATATATTAGCTTAGGTATTTTGTAGTATTAAGTTAGTTTCTTAGGATCTCTCACTTAGAAAATTCATTTTTTTAAATAAAAATAATTAAAAAAAAAAACCTTTTTAAGAAGATAGGATTTTCGGAGAGTCTCTTTATAAAGTAAAAATACTCAACAGTTAAGACCACTTTAGATTTTTTTTTAATGAATTAAATCAATTAAAATGTAAATCCGATCGGTTTTTAAAATTAAAATCAATCAACACATCAAAGTTTTCAAGAAGGAACTACGGTCGTCTAATCCCGACTAGCAAATATATAGGCACATTCGGGATAACATTAAAATCCATAGAAACTTAGGTTTTTTTTATTTTTCTTAAATATATATAAAAAAGGTAACTGTGAAAATAATCCTAATTTTGAAAAATAAATAGTGATACCAATTAAAGTTTAATAGGTTGGTCTCCGAATTCAGAACCCTTTAGTTTTTTTTATCAAATTAAAGTTAAAAACCGGTAACTAAATCGTAATCAATCCATCTAATTGATTATGATTTCTTTTTTTTTTTCCCAACTCCACTCCAAAAGTTTTTTTCAAATGAACAGAAATTTCCCAATTTCTTTAATTGAGGATTAATATTAAATAGGTTAGGATTTGGTATTAATTAAAAAATAAAAAATGAAATTTAAAAAAAAAACCGAAAAATCAGGCTTGATAAAAAAACAACTACAAGTGTAAGGAAAAAAGGTCTATTTATAATTTCTCGATAAGACTATCCAATCTATCATATAACTATTGAAATACCTATTATATTCATTTTTATAGTCATTTTAACAATTATGGACTATTTATCATTACGGGAACTAAATCATTTTAGAGATAAGAGAAGAGATCATCAATGAAAATAAAAGACAACCACAAGTTAAGAGAAAAGTTTATTCCTAATTCTTCTATGGAACTATGCAATCTATCATCTAATCATTGAAGTATCAATTGCACTCATTTTTACAGTCATTTCAATAATTATAGACTATTTATCAAGGTTTTCAACACTAACCAATGTCACCAATTCGGTCTTTAGATATTAATCATGACACGGTGTAAATAATGAATGATGTAATTGATGTCTAATTAAGAGTCTCCAAGCAAGGTTCCCAAAATGACATGTCAATCGATCCAAATCTAGGTCAATTGAAAACCACATTAAAGAGGTGATGTGTTAAGTAGATATGAGAGGATACATTTAACATTTACTCATCTTCTACTACAGAGTATGATCTAATTATTTCAACCATTGCGAAACCAAATGATGTGGCAATTTATACTGTCCCACCATGCTTAGATTTTATTTCACATCAAACTTTTTGTCAAAAATGAATAATGATACATAATTTACAAAAGAATTAACATTGCAAATTACAATTTTTTTTAATAACTATCTCGTTCATATTTCTTATCAATAATGTTGTAATTTGTCCTATCATTCTAGATGTATGATTCAAGTAACTTGAGTTCAAACTCAATTAAACTACAGATGAAACTTATTCAAGTAGATACCTAGCTAGGTGCAAGTAATCAACATGTGATGTAAATTCATTTACTAACCTAATTAGCCTCTATAAGATCTTCCTTCGAGAGAGTAGTTTTTGCTTTTCCTTTTTTTCCCATCCTAGGTATATGAAATTATGTCAAATGTTTAGCCTTATAGATCTTCAACACAAACAACTATGGTCTAAATTACAGGAAGTCGAAGGTAAAGGTTAATTGTTTCCTTTTTTCCCTTTTTCTTTCTTTCTTTTTTTCTCTTTTTTTTTTTTTTTTTGTTTCTTCTTTCTTTTGGTTGTAAACTATTATTGCAAAGTGAAAACCCATTTTCCAACAAATTATAAAATAAAATCAAGAACTAATTGGCTAGCCCAAGCTCAAAACAAAGAAGATATATGCAAAGTTTTCATTCTTAAACCTAAGAGTTAAGTAGAAAATATGAGAAATACATAGATAAATCCTTGGAAACAATACTCATTGTGTATGTGCATGAGACCAGGTTGTGTCGAAAAAGGGCCTGTAAGAACACACTTTTATGGTTAAACATGAGACAATCCTTAATTCGATGTAACGAATGAAACTAGAAAAGATCAAGCATTCGCCTTAATCAATTAATTAATATGAAGAATTTATAAAACAACACTAAGAATTAAGGATAGATATAACTGTTTATGTACGGAAAGATGCTTGAAAAGTTTGATCTCAAGTCTTTAAGGGTAAATAAGGAGAAAAATAATTATTATTATAATAAAAAAAATTTTAAAAAATTGTATACTTCATACAGTAACTTGTCAAGTCTTGTATACAATTAAAGGGATCGTTTGAAAGGCAAAACAAAGATTATTTGAACAAACCAAGCCAATAGGTTTGCTCATGGTTTAGGGGCCACATTATCAAATAGAGCCCTCAAGGTGCAAAGGTTTACTAGCTTACTTTAGAAATTAGAGGATTACTTTGCTCGAATACTCCTAGGGGAGCATTTAAACAAAGTGGCTTAATAGTTCATCAAGTCACTTCTAACAAACTACATCCAAAGTATAGGAAAGGCATTTCAACAAAGCGCAATTAATGTCTTGTTCTCACATGTAAAGTGATCCTGATGTGCTCTATCTAAGCTCAAACTTCCTACTAGTATGGTGTGTGATAAATAATACTGTAAACATGGTCTATCTTTCTTCAACAATTCTTTAAACTAGATCAGTAAATCCATGGGCTCTAACTTGACCCAAAAAAAAAAAAAAAATCCATAGGCTTTAACTCTATTGATTGGATTGGTAGATATCATAAGAAGAAAACTTTAAACCAAACTATACACGGAAATAGATCAAAATGAAATCACGATTCATGATTTTATTCCCTTTTATTAATTATTATTAATCAAAATTATTTATTTAATATTTAAACTAATTATGACATTCAATAATTAAAGATATTTTCAACAATTGCTACTATATACATATTTCGTTGAATTATAATCTATTCCTTTCTATCCACATTTCCAAACATAAAAAGAATCTATCATTCTAATTCTTATTCTTTTTCATTCCATTCTAAAACACTCATGCACCAAACATAGGGTAAACATTTAGCCTTCCAAGCCTAAAAGTGTCTAGGCTCAATTTTCTCACCAATAGGATGTAGGAAAAAGTATGTGAAAACCTTATTTATTTAGATTGGGACCTTAAACTATTAATAAATTTTATTATTTTATATCATAAGACTCATCATAGTATGTAAAACAAAATAGGACCTTATTTGTTTGGAATGGGACCTTAAACTATTAATAAACTTAATTATTTAATTTCATTATGGTTTATTATAGTAAGTAAAATAAGAGATTTGCATTTCTACACGTTAAGCCTATAACAAATATTCATAGAGACGAGCTCGAAAAGCTTTTCCATCAAGTAACCAAAATAGAGATGTGAAATTATATACATATATATATGTATATTAATGATAGTATTGAAAAGGATTTTCTACGACCTTCAATTGAACTACATAATAATGATTTAACAAGAAGAAAATAAAATGCAGAATTCGGAGATAGACAACAAGGATTTTTAGACTCTATAGCAACAACTTCATCGAAATCATCATCATAGTTTATTATTATTATTATTATTATAAAACAAATATTCATTGTAGAAACACACCAAAAAAGGGACCTCCTACATACATAAATGATGATTTTTATGCTTCTTTGGAAGAGTACTTAGATACACTAACATATGAATAAGCCACAGAGTCACCTAACTCCACTAAGTGGTTTGGTAGAAATCAACTTTATTAAAAAGAATCAAGTTTGGGTATTATGTAATTTACCGGGAGGAAGGAAAGTTATATAGGTATTTAAAAGAAGTATAAAATCATTGAATAATCAAGTTTACAAAAACTAATAGATCCATTTTAATCACTTTAATCCAAAGATTGCAACCTTAAAATAATAAAATATTCATCACCATAATCTTATAAATTAATATCAATATCTCTCATAATCTATATGAGATTTCACTTTAACAATAAAGTATCATATAGACAATCTATATTCAACCAAGTAAAAGGAGAAAAATAAAAGCTTAAAATAAAATAGATTATTGTGTCCATACATCTAAAAAGTAACGATAAACACTTAATGAGGTCACTATAGATTGATGACATGTTTCTTAGCGGGCAATATTGCAGAAATGAAAGGGAAAGTAAAACAGTCAAATGCAAAATTATAAGATGAAAGAAACTGGAGAAGCATCCAACACTTGAAAATACAAAATAATAGAAAATTGAAATCATTACTGATAAATTAGGAAAGATATTTAACATCTTTGTTACAAGGATTAGAGATACAAGACTATGGGAAATTCTATAATAATATTACGTTATTATAACATTGTGGTAAATTCTAATCGATTTCAATAAATTATGCATATGAATAGTAAAATAAAAACCACCAATAATTTTGTTTATATCGTCGATGAACATAATTACTAAAATCCAGTACAAATAAAGTTGTCGATAAATTTCATTTTATCATTTATAGCATAATATATTAAAATAAAGAGTGATTTATTATGACATTAAGATAACGTAAAATCACTATAGAAAAACTGTAAAACTATAAGTATAATGCTAAGATTATTTTCTAAACTTTAGATGTCTACTAAATTTTATACCTAGAATTTAAAATTGTTTAATATTATCCCTCTATGAAATTTTTACCTATCAAATTTACTACTTTACTTCTTTTTTTTTTTTCTCCCCCTTCCTACTTATACTCTCTTGCCAATGAGTATTTCTCCCATCACCTTTCTCAAAACAGCTAGGATGGTATATTTGACAAAGATAGGTTAATTTATCTAGTAACTTCAAACATTTGGTATATAATCAGACAGGCAAAGGCTTGACACAGTTTAGCATTTAACAACCCAAACATCATGTGTAAAATTAGTTCAATAGCTTTCCAGTTAATATCTTTTACATGAGCCCAACAGCGTAACCATGAGGTATAACCACTAAGCAAAGTCAAGAAAGCCTTAATATATCTTATGCACAAGTCGTAGATTGCTTAATTTTGTGCACACGACAAAGTATAGATTACTACAGTTTGTACAAATGAGACGAAGGATGCGACCACAGAATAAAATTAACTGAAGGCCCAAGGGCCCACAGGGCTGGGCCTCTAGAATTGCAAAGATACTCGTTGAACACGAAGCCCATGTTGTGATGAACTAAAGTTACAAATTAATTTAAATCTATGCGTAAGTTACTTCAACTTGAGTTCAATTCAACGGCAATCATGTCAAATTTATGTTTTATTAAGTAAAGCCCAAAATTCACAATATTTCACTTGACTAGTCCATGTATGCTCCATTTTGATTCATCTTTTTTTCATCTTATTGAAGTCTTATTATTATCTACTTAATCTTTGTACTTAACAAAAATAAAATACCAAAAAGATAAAAGTATGTCTTTTCAAAAATACCAATTAAAATAATAATTTTTAATATATAAAATATTTTTTTTAAATATTTTCTCTTAAAAGATTATAAATTTATATTTCTCAATCTCATACTTCAATCACTATTTTTATCATAATTATGAAATAAAAATAGATAATTTATAAATAAAACAATTATCCAAACAAGTACAAATCAAACATAACTCAAATACAAATAAAATACATACAAAAAAAAAAATCCAAACAGGACCTAAATCAAGCTCAAGTCACATATACATATGGAGAATAATTTCCTAAAATGAAAAATATCCTTTTTGTTAAAGCAAGTCCAGTATTATAATCCAGTTAAGCTTGTTAAGCATCACTCAAAGTCAAGCTCAGGCATCACTCAAAGCCAAACTCGAGCCTAAAATTCTAAGAACAATTAAGTATGCATTGATCTCAATTCTCAAGTTTTCAAATCTCAAATCAAATTCAAGATCGAAGCCGATATTGTATTTTCCCATCTCACAGCCCTAACCAAAGCTTGCACTAGTAAATGCTAATAACCCATCCGATTGCCCTCACAAGAAGAACCGTGCCTATATGAATTTTTCCTGGAACAATGCCCCACCTGAAACAAAGTCTTGCAACAGCTTATGGAAGTCTTTTTTCCTCTGGCCAACCAGCTTACAGAAATTGTGTGATGGAAAATACGTAACTAATTCTCTGTGGGGACGAACATCGTAGTTGCCATAAATTGAAGTACCCCGCTAACAGTATCAATATCGAGCTTCAAGTTTTGAAATTGGATACAATTAATTAAACGCATATACAGCGTTATTATCCTCGACATAGACATAATGTACTAAGAGAATTTTTATATCCTAGGAGGAGATATTGCAGAAATCAAGAGGATCAACTGATAAAGCTATTCAAAGTGAGCATAAATAACATTACTCAGAATCCTGTACTAATAGAACTCAGCAGCCATTGGATTATTCAATGCAAGGATCCATGTCTTTAAATTTGCATGCCTTCAGAAATCAAAAATAGATTGATAAATAAGAAAACAGGGCAAAATTCCTGGATTGATATTGCAAAAATGGACGCCTCACAAGCAAGCTAGATCAGTTTGATTTGAAGCTAGAAGCACATTGCACAAGGGCACCATAAGTGCAGAACAATTCGCAAGTTAGTGCAAAGCATCGTTCGGACCAAGATGCAGCATCAAACAGGAGACAACCATAAACATGAGAAATTCCGGGATTATTTTAATCATAAGGAAAAAAGAGAAAAGAGAAAAGAGATCCCTCCCGTATTATTTGGGGTTGAGGGGAATAAAGTTTTAAACCTCTTACCATTCATCCTAGAACAAACCGATTATTACTAAAATACCCGTATCATAACTACCCATCCCTTCATATCCATTCATCAAATTCACAACCCTGCCCCAACACCACCTCTCCAATTTCATTTCCATCTCCTGTGATTAATCATCTTGTTATTAAATGAGTTAGCTTCATGCTTTTTTTCACCCCGAGACATCTATAATGTAAATGGGTACATGGCCCTCAAGTAACCTATGAAAAGCACATCATATTCCATAAAAGTTTGAAAGACTGGGCATTTATATTAAACTTACTATGGTTCTAAGAAAGATGCATGGAATCTATCACTACTAAAGAGATGCTAACAAATTACAAGCATTCGCAATCAAAGACACCACACAACTCTTCACACCTGTAGTTGCACTGCTTCTCCACTCCCAGAGGCCACAAAGGAACTGAGATAACATATGGAACAAAGCAACAAATTTAATTTTGCTTCAAGGGAACAAGTCATGGGAAACGAAGAAACTGCTATACAAACTCACACATACAACAAACAAGTGTTAACGCTTGTAATAACCAAACAAATCACATATCATAGACTCCAGAATCCAGATATTCAAACCATGAAACAAGTTTCTCACAATAGCATCAGATCCTCTTCTGGCTAAGCTTGCAATGAAAAAAAGGGCACTTTGATTGGAAATGCCTTTGAACCCTGCAAATAGTCAAGATTACAGAGCACAAATAGGAAGAACGTCTGAACCTCTCATATATCAAAGTAGACTCAGCTTTCAAAAATGATATAATAGATCTACTGATCACAGGATACATTTACACGATCCATCACCATTAGTTCCATGCAAATCCATACATCATCTTCGAAGTTCACTGTAAATTGGTAAATAGTTTACTAAACAGATACAATGAAAATGTGAAGGACAAAGCAAGAAAAGTCCTTTACGTCAAGCGAAGCAATAATGTAGTCATCAATACCTGAAGCCTAAGTGAAACAGATAAGCATGACAATAGTAACTAAAACCAACATAACAGGCACAGACAATTGTCCAATTAAGCAAAAATCAGCGCACATGCTCACGGTCCATTTATATTCTGCAAATTAGAAAGAATCTCTTCTTCATTTAAAAAAGCTCCATTTTCATTTACTGATCTCTGATATTGAAAACACCCATATACAGTTTTATCAATAATTGACTAGGCTTAAAAATTAAGACCGTCGCAAATCACCAAATACTGGTTCAGAACCATAATACGGTAGAACATCCTATTGTGTTCTGCCCATTGCATACTGATTCTTATGTGGTTGGCAAGGACACAACACAAAATTCCACCTGATGGCGACCACAGATTTAATTCAGCAATAAACATAGCAAAACAAAATAAATACATTCATCACCAACTATAAAATCCCTAATTCACTATAAATCACAAACTAGAAAATCCCTGTCAGATTCATCCATCAAATAGATAACCGCAATGAAATGAGAGCAACATAACACAATTAAAACCAGAAATCACGCATAAAGTGTATCTTAAGGAAGCACATCTCAAAATATCTTAGTTTTCAAAGACTGAAGAACACTTAATACAAGTTCACTCATTCAAATATAATTCCGAAACCCTAAAAATAAACCCTAACCAATCCTCTATGCCGTGAGGACAACGGCGCCACCGGCCTCCTTAATCTTCTTGTCAGCGATCTTTGAAACCAACTTCGCCTTCACTGCGATGGGCTTCCCTTCCGGCAGAACTCCTTTCCCCAAAACCTTGAAGTAACCGAACTGAGTCACGTCGATCATCGGAACATTGTCCTTGGAAGCTTTCGCCTTCACCTCCTCTGGAATAAGGGACCAGAGCTTGTCGATGTTGACGATAGGGCAGTAGAACTTGTTGCGGAGCTTGTGGAAGTACCTCATACCGACCTTCCCGAAGTATCCAGGATGGTATTTGTCGAAGAGAATGCGGTGGTGATGCATGCCTCCGGCGTTACCACGACCTCCGGGATGTTTACGGTGTTTCCCGATACGACCATGGCCGGCACTAACGTGGCCACGCTTCTTGCGGTTCTTCTTGAAACGAGTGGTCATTTCCGATCCCTCTCCTTTCTCTCGCTCTCTGTGTACCGGAGCTAGGGTTTTCGAGCGGCTTAAGATGAGGCTCAAGAGATTTAGGGTTAGGGTTTGGTGGGATTTTATAGGAGTTTATTTTACGATTTTGTCCTTTAGGGTTTTGTCGATTTGCACGTGTTCTGGGCTTGCCGCGCATGGCTCTTTAGTTGGGTCTCCAATGCTTTCCTTAAATGGGCAAATATAGATCCACTTTACTCTATCATAGCCATCCATGCTATCAAATCTGCTCATTTTTTAACATCAAAACAGTAAAATTTTTCAGTTTTAATTCTCGACAGTGAGAAATCGAAATGATACAAATAATTGTCGAATTAATGTTATATTCATATCTGAATTTAATCTAAAATTACAATTTACTACCTAAACTTTGAAATAGTCAATTAACTATTAATCAAACTATCTATGATCAATCATACTTCTTGATATCCATGAAAATGTTGATATGGTATTTACATGCTTACATGATGATTATGTAGTATTTTCATGACCTAAACTTTGAAATAGTCAATTAACTATTAGTCAAACTATCTATTATCAATCATACTTCTTGATATCTATGCAAATGTTGATATGGTATTTACAACCTTACATGATGATTATGCAAATTTTCATATCTATATAGTACTATTTATTATTATTATCACAATAATAATAAATACCATGTAAACATTATATAAGTATGCAAATACCACATCATCATTTACATGGATATCAATTAGTATGATTGACCATGGATAGTTCAATTGATAATAAATTAACTTTTTCAAAATTTAAATAGTAAATTATAAATTTACAAAAGTATTGAATTTGACATTACATTTTTGTCCGAAATAGAGTAATAATTTTAAAAGTGACTTGGCTTTTACTTTTTTTTTCCATTTTGGTGCCCAAAATTAAATTTTCTTTTTGTTTTGGAGTCCGAACGCTTTGCAGTGAGATATATAATTGAATCATATGTAACCATTGTTTTTAAAAATAACAAAAATTAATGAAATAATGATAATATTAAGAATATAAAGGAGAAAGAAAAAATGATATATATATATATATATATTATGTGTCCTAGAATTTTAAACGTATGCAAGCAATGCATGAATTTTGCTTCATCTCTTAAAAAATCCATGACTTTTTTTTTTGTTTGCAAATAATATGTGCAAATCTAAATGGATCGTTCCAAATGAAATTTTAAATCTAAATGACACTGGCTTAATAGTTATTTTTTATTTATATAACTTTTACTTTCAATATTCTTATTTAATACTATTTTTCTTTAAGATACTTCAAATGAATTGTTTTGGTATTTTTCTTTTCTTTTATTTCTTTTTCTTCACAATACTTTTTTCTCAACCTTTACACTTTCCCCATTTTTTTCTTTTCCTTTGAAATGTTAAGCAAATATATATTATTACTCCAAGAATATCTAATTACAAGTGTAGGTAGTAGTAGTAGTAGTAACCAAATCTAAGTGTCTATAAGATTGGAGGGATGCCTAAAAGTTTTTAGACTTGTAGTTTTTCTTATAATTTTTCGTGGTGCCTTACAACTCTTCATCAAGAGTTTGTGTCGGACTTTAAGGAATTAGGCATATCCTTACATTCGATTCCTTTGAGAGTAAAATTGTAAAGATATTATGAAAAATACAATAATTTAAAAGAATTTGCATTTTCTATAACAAAAGGATAATAATATAAAGAAATATGCTTTTTCTATAGGAAAAAAGACAATAATTTAAATAAGGTTGCTCTATTTAAGAGTACAAAATCTATCTTAAGGAATCTTTCTCTTTCATAATTTCATTTTATGATTGTCCTTATCCTTCTATTACCAAATTTGGGTTTGGTTTTTCTTGTGTGAGATAATCTTCATATCTTTTCATGATGTCCATGACCTGTTGATATTTGGAGAAGATGTTGTAGATTTTGTTCTAGAAAATTAGAAAATCATCTTCTGGTTGTTCTTGAATAGGAGTTAACTGGTATCTTGTCCAACTTCTGATTTGTTCTACCACAAGCTTTCTACCAGAATGATCTCTAAGTACTTAAATCTTGATCTTTTCTAAATTCTAGACTATATTCAACATCCACATAAATGGTATGGTATGCAGGTCTTACATCGTATTAGAGCCATTCTTAAGGAATTAAGGGGAATGTCATTTTTATCTAAAAGCACTCTTACTCTTTCTAAATAATCGTTATATGAAGTAATTATCTTTACCACTTCCTTGATTACATAACCGAATTGTGAATGTTGGAATTGATCAAGCATATCCTTAACTATGTTTATTAATCCATAATCCAACAATGTTTGCTCTATGAACCAATATTCTTTTACAAAAATACTAAGAAAAGTTTCTAATTCTATATTAAATTTGTAGATACAAAACTTTACTTAATTATTTTCATTTCTAAATATGTAAGGGGAAATGTTTTTATCAACAGTTTTTAATGCATAGTATTATATAGCTTAGAATGGTTCCAAGAAATTCCTTTTTGCTAAATTACTAATATGTTGTCTACATTTCAATGGTAATCTATTTATATATAAATGTCTTTTAAAGAAAATATATGCATATGTTTTTTCAAATGAAATATCTTTATCTTCTTTATGCTTTATGTAATGTTTAGGGAATGCTTGTCTAAATCTTATCTAATTGTCTAAAGTTGATTCTTTTCTTTCTACCAATGGAATTTTTTTTTTTTTTCTATTTGATATTCATGTTCAATCATTAATTTTGGGTCTATTAGAAAATCTTCATTTCTAAGGAGTTCAACCATCTTTTATCTTGTTTCGACGATAGAATTGCATCCCCTCTAAAATAAACCAATTGTAAATCCCATAAATTTTACGCTTTAGACTTAGAGCCAAATTTGAAGAACTAATGGTATTCCTTAGGCTCAATCAGATTGAAGAAATTAGAATTGAGAAAATTTTAAATCAAAACCTTAAAAAACGAACTAAAAAAAACCCCTAAAGATAAAGTTCTATGAACCCTAATAGTTTGCAAAGACTCTAAACCTAAGTATGCGTAACCATAAATTAAAAATCCGAATTGACTAAAACTCTAAACCCTAAACCTTAAAGTCGTAAAACCTCAAATTAAACTTCAAATGCAATGAAAACCCTAAATTGAAATATTTCACTTGAGTTACGTAAATCGCATAAACTTAATAATGAACGGTAAGAGATATGTACAAATAATAACGATCAAACAAATTAAGTCCATTAAGCTAATAAGATAATGGAATTACTAATTTATCTCGAATGATACATTTTCTCCAAAAGTAACACTAAAATTGTAAGCGTAACTTCAAAGCCTTTAAACCCTCATAAAACTCTAAAATGAAAGAAGCCCTAAAACAAATTAAAAAATATAATTTAGTGTCAAAAGCCTTAATTTAATTAATAAACTCTAATTATATAGCTACATTATTAAGTAATTACTAACAATTTACTAAAGTGCTAGAACAACCCCAATTTGCCTTCTAAAATCGTAATTGATTAGTGATAGTCAATTCTAACCCTTAAAAGCCCTAAATGAATTAGATAAAATGATCTAATGGGCTTAATTAACTTAATTAAATATGAAAAACCTTAAACTCTATCTAACTATGGTCATTTACACTAGTAATTAGGGTTATAAGTTTAAATTGCAATCTAATCATCTACATGCATTCATGCATCACAATTAGCTAAAGATAATCACAATTAACTATATAGGACAAGATAATTAGTTGGAAAACAAGGGATCACTCACTTTTGGTAGAAAAACCATTGTCTTAATTGACAAAAATCATAAAAAGCAAATTAATCCCCACTTGTGCTTGTACCACGTAACCAAGAGTGGAAGGGATTTGTTCCCCGCCACACCTATTCGTAATTAACTCCTTTTTAATCCCTCTATCTACATTTTACTTCATCTTCTTCCTTAAAATAAACCTTAGAAACACTCTCTAAACACACAATTCAAAAATAAAGGAAAAACAAAAAGGAAGGAAACAAGAGTAGCCTTTTCAGACTCAACTGCACACCCGAACACCCTAAGTTATAACTCTCCACCACTACCTCCAAATGACACAAAACCACTTGCATTTGAACTCCCCTTCATCCTTCTTTCTTATCGACAAATATGTTTTACCAAAGGAGTTCGTTTCACTTTTCCAAAACAAAGTGAAATGAAACCCTTCAAATTTCTATCAAAGTAAACTTGCACCTTTTTAACTTTCATTCTAGTTTGAGTTTATGAGCATGGTTTCTCAACTTAATAACTAAGGAAAAAATTATTAAAATGCCACCTTTGTTTACCATGTTTACATGCTCATACATGTGCATTTTCTTATATTTGTAGTATAGTAAACATGTTACATATAACTTTAGAAGCACATAAGTTGTAAAAAGATGATAAGTTAAAGGAAAGTATAAAAATCAGCATCATATCTTCATTCTCATGCTAAAGCCAAAACATATGTATGTATATCCCCACTATATTTTTTATTTCTCTAGTTTATTTCAGTAGAAAATGGTTTTAGGTGCATTTTAGTAATAGTTTGATGCATGTTTTAGCAAGTTAAGTACATAGTGTGTAGAAAGTCATAGGAGATCATCTTAAAACACCCCAAACATGTTGAAAAACTTGCTGTAAAATATCTATTAATGGGTTAATCACATGATTAATAAAAGATAATTGGGATTTAGGACTTGATCTTACAAGATAAGAGGTTAAATAAGGTCTATAGTGAGTAGTTAAGGCTAAAATGAAAAATAGGTTTAGAAAAACCCACTTAAGACCCAATGAACCATTAGTATTAGATTTGGAACTCATGATAAAATGGGCCATTTAATCATTTTAGTAAACTATTAGGCTCATTAAATTAGAGTAAAGTCAAGATATAAGCTCTAGGAAATGAACTATGCCTAAATTTAACTAAAAGGCTCACAATCCGAGCCTTAAGCCCACCTAATCACTTATGACCAAATCTATAACTTTATGAAAAGTAGACTAAACTTAAGACCAATAATGAGCTTAAGTCCAAAAAAGTAAGTAAGATTGGGCTTAAGACCCTAAATTGCAAAATGATTCCAAAGAGCCTTAAAAACACCAAAATACAAGCCTAAATAACACATGATCGGATTTGCACCTAACTTAAAAAGACTCAAAGGAAGATATTTAAAAAGCCCACTAAACATTAAGGCCTTAAAATGCAAGATAAGCCTCAAAACTTTTTAAAGAACCAAGAATAGAGCCCAATAACTTAACGACCAGATCTAATCCCTAAATTAAAAGACTCGTATAATAAAATATAAAAAGCCCATTAAGTCCAAATGCTCATTAAATCTATCCCCCATAGACCCGTTAGCAAAGTTAAGGCTTTAAACTAGTAAAAATGGCCCATTTAGGCCTACAAGAGCAACACCAAGGCTTAAAATCAAAATTTAAAGTGTTAAGCAGGAAAAGTCTACTTAAAATACTTAAAAGGAAGCCCAAAATATTAAGTCCAAGACTCAAAATCAAAAGCTAAGCTCAAATCCCAAAACTATGCCAAAGCCCTAAAGTGACCAAACTTACCATTTGGTTCCACAAAGTTATAAGGCCCAAACTGAAACCATGTTGATGCAAAAGCCCAAAATAACCTCACCAAATGGGAGAACACTTGAAAATGATAAAAATCAACTATAATAATATGAAATTCTGACTTAAAACAAGAAAGTTATGACTAAGATACAAAATAAGCAGAAATAAGGAAATTATAACGAAGCTAGTGAATAGATTTCATTTAAGATAAGTTTTATTTACTTTAGTTACCTTATTCAAGTGAATTGAGATACCAAGTTTGAGACTACCAAGAACTATTGGGAATACTTGACTTCAAGGATGAGTGAGTACAACACCCCTCCGCCTCCTATTTTACTTTGTTTTATGCTTGTATTTAGTGCACTATCTAATTATATAT
The DNA here is from genome assembly GCA_024138015.1 of Lumnitzera littorea. Taxonomy (NCBI): domain Eukaryota; kingdom Viridiplantae; phylum Streptophyta; class Magnoliopsida; order Myrtales; family Combretaceae; genus Lumnitzera; species Lumnitzera littorea. Next base: position 35,374,235 of record JAMXBB010000005.1, read on the forward strand.
GATAATTGAACTTGATACATGTTGGGGTATATGGGAACTTGTGTATGCCTGTTATGGTTTAAATATGCCTACAAACTATCTTAAGATATTTCAAACACCCTTGTTTGCTGCATTAGAACGTAAAGCATTGGAATGTTTAGAATATACTTACTTGACCATCCCATAAATTCAAAAATTAATAAATATTCGACTTTTAATTAAACTAGACACACATTACATCTTACAACATTAGTTAAAGGGCATCAAAACCATGCAGTAAAATAGGAGATCATGCTTAGATGGATCTATATCTATATTATGTATTGTAATTGTTTATCGTACGATGTGTTCTTACCTCAGCCCTCGACCTTTGGGAACTACTCAACTCCAGGAGTGCCGTCTTCTACTTAAGGCCAAGCCGTGTCTACTGCTGAGGGTAGTTATATTGTTAAGAGATTTTATATTGGACATGGATGCCTAGTTCTTAACGTACCTAAATACTTCCCAACCCGAGCAATGATGGGCGTTAAAACCGTATTGTATATAGTTACTAGCCAACTGTATATACTATTTGCATTCATATGCTTGATAAATAACTAGCTTGTAATTGTCTGATGGTAAGGTAGGAAGGTTATTCACTAAGCTGGATACAATTTACCCCTTAATAGTTTCTTTTGCAGGTCTTACAAAGTTGGGGCTAGGTTAGGATTCGAATGCAAAGTCCTTCATCGGGCTAAGAAAGTAGAATATACGTTTAGAAAAGTAAGTGGTATAGTTGAATTTAACTTTTAAGGTATTTAATGGCATTATGATTATCAAGATGTAGCTACCTTTTCTTATTATTTGGTATCTGATTCCGACTCTCTACGGTCCTTGTGGACTGTAAATTGTTGGGTTACCCTAATTGCTTATATAAATAAGTAAATATAAGTAAAATGAATAAGTACCTTTAGAAACTTAATAGTTAGAGTCTTGCAACCTCTAACTTGCAAAGTATTCTTTATATCATTAATGTATACATGATATAAAGATTTTAGGAAAAATTACTAAGTCCCCTTATAGGGCATTACACTAATATAATCCCCAATTTGAGGGATCAACTTATACCATTTTTTGTAAATTCCTAGATTGAACCTCTTCATAATTGCATTAGAATAAAAATTTCTACTTTATGCAAAGTGTGTACCTTATTGTCTAAGAGAAAATTCATTATTTATTTTTGTAAAATAGTTTAATAAGGCTATACAAACTTTTAGTTCATTCTTGTTTGTGGATTGAAGCCTCCAAATGGCATCAATGAGTATGTTTTAGGCTTGATCTACATCAATGTTGTTTGATTACTTAAATTCTAAAAATAAACCTTTTGGATAGATTAGGAATCCTATTCCATTAAAGTTTATCATAGAAAATATATTACTATTACTACTACTGGGCCTTAAATCTATCAACCTTTGTTGGTGGCTTATGGGCTTGAAGGTTCTCAACCCTTATCTATTTGTTGTGTTTATTTATCTATTGAGTATTGAAATTACCGTTGAACTTTAACCCATTAGACTTGGTAAGACCTGCCTGTTGTTGTAATTCTCCATTATAAATATACCTGCTCAAAACATTAGTAAAGTTATTGTTTCTACCTTTTATATATTCTATTTCTACTTTGTATCAAAGCTGTTCATCAAACCAATCCAAATTGAACCAAACCGAACCATAAAATGCATTTCTTTTATATTTCAATTCAGTTTGCGGTTTGTTTTATAGGATGTTCAAATGGTTACAGATCAGTTTAGGACGTCGAACCAAATCAAACTTTTTCTTATTTAAAATTAAAAAACAAGTGACATTTTTTACTTTTTAACTATATTAATATTTCATTTTAACTTTATTTACATTTTTTATTGTCTTTCTTCTTACACTCAGCTTTTACTGTCAACTCCTTCTCTTTCAACGTCGTTTTTCATCTCTTAGGCAAATTTCCATGTTTTCACTATCACCTAAAATACGATATTATTGTAACGTAATCATACATGGCTTTAACTCTTGTATAATGTTCCTCATTTTAAACATCAGTGTTTAGTTAAAAATTTCAATAACTATTAATATTATTAAATATAACAAAATAATTTTAAAAGTAATTTAAACCAAACTGAACTAAATCAAACTGCATTTGAAGCGGTTCAGTTTAAAATCTTAAACTATTAAAAGCGGTTTAGTTCGTTAAAGATTTGAACTGAACTGTAAACACTCTTACTTTATATCAACTATTGATTAAAATGTCTATAAACTTTATCCATCTCATTTGTAACATAATTTTATTATTATTATTTTTGTAAAATTTTACAATGGTTAATAAAAAATAACCTAAAACTATTTAGTCCATATACGATAGTAAGAATTTCCATGACTATACTACTTATTAATTCTTTTTCTTTGAATGTCACGCTGTTGTATCTATAAACTTTTTCTTCATTTTTTGGAGCATATTTATTAGGTTTTCTTTTTAGAATTGCACCCCATCCGTCTTCACAACTATCTATTTCGATAATTAAATAATTATTGTCTAATGGTAGTCTTAAGAGTTTAAAGTTGTTTGCCTTAATTGTTTAAATTCCTCCCAATTTAAGAGTTTAAAGTTGTTTATTTTCTAGTATAATTACTTTATATGCTTTCCTAAGTCCTTTATGAATGGTCTAGCATAATTATCTAATCCCGGAAACTTCTATAAAGTCTTTTTATCAAAATTTTCACTAAATTCCAAAACTTTCTTAGAAATGTGATGTTATAGTTTAATTCTTCCATTTCCTATTTTTATACCTAAGAATTCTATATTTTTATTTTATAAAATTAGGTTTTCTTACTACTTATAACTATCCTACTTTTAAGAAATTTAGATAAAATAATTTTTAAATGTGATGTACGTTTCCTTTTTGTTTTGGAATGCACTAAAATATCTTCTATATATACATAACAAAAGGGTCTTTTGAAAAGATTTCATCCATCTTTCTCTAAGAAACTAACGGAGTATTTTTTTTAAACCAAACGGCATTACTAACCATTCAAAATGTCCAAATGGACATATAACTGTTGCCCATGAGATAGATTATTCATGCATTTTTATCTGCTAAAATCCTTATTTACAATCAAATTTACTAAAAATATTACAACTTTACATTCTATTTGTCAAGAATGTCATATATATTTGTTTTTGTATTATCATTTAAGCATCTATAATCTATTACCATTCTACTTTCACCTCTAACAATTTCACTATATTTTCTAACAATAAATGATGAACTTCTCTAAGAACTATTAGATCTTCTAATAATTTCTAACTTTAATAATTCTCTAATATGCATGTCAAATTCTTTCTTATCTAAATTATCACATTCTATTTTCTTTGATCTTATTTCTAAATCTAAATTGAGAATATCTAATTTACAATATATTTTATTTTTATTCCATAGTTTTATGGGGTTTTCTCCTATGACTTCTTCATTTTCTAATTTACTGATTATATTATCTATCTCTTTTATCCCTGTTTCTATGAAATTATAGATGCTACTATAATTAAGCAGTCATTTATTAATTCCAAATTTTCATAATTTTCTATTATTTATTTATATAATTCTTTTTCTATCTTTTTATCTACTATTTTTATTGTACATTTACCATGTGTATTACTTTCACATTTTTCTTTTAAAGTAGGCACTATAAGAAAAGCTAAAAGTGTCAATCTTTGCATATTTAAACTAAATGCACAATTATCATTTAACAAAAATTGTAATCCTATTATACATACCTGTCTGTGAAGTTTCATATCCCTTATATATGTCCTAGAGTTGTATAGATCATTTGTCCACCCTTTTTCTATTTCTAAGGCTATTTTATATTTAACTAATATTTCATAATATTGGTGTAATCTTTCATCCATCTGTTTTGCATATACACATTCATTAGTGGGTAATTTTTTAATCAAGTATTTGAGAATTTGTTTACTATCTATACAATTATTGGATGCTTTAGTATTTATTGTGTTTCTAGAATAAAATCTCATATAATGAATCTTACATTTGTTATTTGAGATCCTAAATTGTTATTTACTTGTTTTCCAAAATATGTTTTAGCTATGTTTAAATAGCTATTTTCCAACTTATCTTCTAATTTTTCTTCTATTATTATTCCTTTCCCTGTTCTTTGTTTAAGTTTTAGTTCTGTATTCTCTCCTAAGTCTAATTTATCTTCTATTCTTTCTACCCTTTCTTCTAATTTTAGTATTCTCCCTTCTATTAAAATATTACCATCTTCTTTTTTGAAAATCATTATTTTAAACTCTATTATCTCTCTTTGATTATCTAAACAAATTTTACAAGCTTCAAGTACTATTATATTGGTACCTAAGGTTTAGCTAGGGATATTTGTTACAAAATTTACAAAGATGGTCGTCTGATCTTGAACCTTGGTTCTAAACATGATTACATCCTATTCTATCATATACAAATTATTGAAAACTTATATTATCTAAAATTTCTTCTACCTCATTTATCTCCTACGATGTGTCTATTCCTCTTTCTGCTCTCAATATTTCTTGAATAAAATAATCATTTTATTCATCACTACCAACTTCTTCTTTATCTTCAATGCTGACTATACTATATGTGATTTTAGTACCCTCCATAAACTCATTTCCTTCTACATAATTAATTAATCCCGCATACTTATCATGAATATTATAATGTCTATCACATTCTTTAGCTAAATGTCCTTCTCTTTTACAAGCAAAACATGTAATGTATTCTTATAATTTCTATCCTTATTATATTTTCTTACATGTTTTTCTTTATTTAAATAAGATTTCCTTGTTTTACTTCTTCTAAGATAATATCTCTTTACAAGTCTCTTTTGTCTAAGCCTATATCGTCTCCTTCTTGGTTTTCTACTTTCTATATATCCATATTTTTTAGGTGTGTATATATTTCTGCAAAAACTATATTCTCCTTTTAATTGTCTTTTTATTTGTTTACTTATACATGTTTCTACTAATTTTTGTAGAACAAACTATACCCTTGTTCTTTGGATGTTTAATTCTATAGGCAATGTTGGTTCTCTTTGTTCTTTAAAACTATACCTTGGTAATTTTAAAAATAATTTATCTGCTTTATTTATTTCATAATAACAACCAGCTATATTGCAATTGAAAAAAAAAAAATCATTCAAAATTTTTTTTACATTTCTACAATCTTTCAATTGTAATTGCTCTGAGGTTCTCATTACATTCATTTGTACTTCATTACCAACATTTGGATGTGTACTCATTACTAACATGGTAATCTTATAAGTAAAATTATAAGGATTAGTTTCAAATTATAAATCTGCTTGAAATTATTTAGGAAATTTTCTTTTATAACTTTCCTATAAAGCTCTAATGCTATTTCTTAAAATTTTTTCTAATAAATCATACATTGCTATGGCATTATCACTAACATTACTATTTTCCCATTCCTTGGTTACTAATTGAGTCCAAGTACTCAGTACTTGTGGCCAAAGTTGAGGATAATTGGTTGCTAAATTAATTATCCTTCTATTTTTACTAAATTTCTTTTATCAAATGGATCTAAAGGCATACGTTTTCTCGAGCTTTTATATTCTCTTTCTAGTTCTCTATAATGTGTATAAGGAGTTCTACTTGGTTGTTGTAAAACCTAAAATTTAAATAAAAATATAAAATCAAGACCTAGGAATTAATATGGCATGAGATTTTAAAGTCTTACAAAGGGTATTTTTGTCATGAAAAAATTTTAAACCAATACCCCCCACTCCCGCTACCCTTACCCCTAACTTTTGTTATTTTTTGTTATCCCACTTTCCCTTACCCTTCATTTCACAATTCCTCCTTTGCTAAAGCAAAAAACTTACAAGAAATCTATCGAGGGCATTTTAGGGTTTAGATTTGAGGAGTTTTATGCATCAAGGGTGAAGCAAACGCAAGAAATAACAAGGAAACAACATCTTAGGGTAAGTATATCATTTATATTTGTGAGAAAAACTCAAAGAAAATTCTTTTTTATAGAAGTTGAGGAGTTAAAGTTGTAGGCTTGAGTATCCTTGCATCGAGAAACATAAAGCAAGTTATTCTTGAAACCTTTTTAATATCAAAGTTTTGTTCTTATGTTATTAAAGGGTTAGTTATCAGTTGGGTGTTGTATTTCATTTTGGTTGTTTTGGGGTGGATTGAAGGTTGTTTGGTGGAGTTTAGGGGTAGCTAAGGTTGAATCTAATTTATGTGAAGGTTTTGTAATTTGCAAGGATTTTAAGTGTTGTTACTTAAGGGTTTAGAGTGATTTTCAAAGAAGAAAAATCATGTTTAAGGAGGATATAGCCAAGGACCATGGGTATGGTCGTGACCATGTTCTTTCCAGGGGGGGTTCATAATGCATTGAGCGTGGAAGAAGAAAGAAATTTTAGGTTAGAGAGGACCACAACCAAGGTCCATGGCAGTAGTCCTTCCTATGCCTTAGAAAAGGAACCATAGTCTTTGTTCACAGCCGTAATTCTTAGTCGTATACCTATATTATCTTTTATTCCTTCTTTTTCATCCTAAAACATTCCTAATGTGTTTTTAAAAAAGTTTTCTACATAAAAAATTTTATAAAACTTCTTTCCTTCAAAAATTGATTTGTGAATCTTTTTAGAGGCTTAAAGTGTGGACGAAAGCTTAGGGTATAAGGTATGAGTATTGGTGTTATTGGTTAACTAAGAGCTAAGTTGATTACTTATATGGTTTCTCAAGTTGTAGAACTTTAGGCAATGTACTAGAGTCAAGTACAGGATACTTGCTTGTATGGTTATGCTTATCAAGTTAGTGAATTAAATGGACTTAATATATATCTAGCCTAATCATTAATTGTGCTTGCTTGTACTTGACTTTGACCACTCATTGGTAAGGTCTAGTGGCTTTGGTGAGGCACTTGATGATCTTTGTCACTATCTCGAGTAAAGTCTTACACTAAAAGGACAAAGGTAAATTTAGGTTAGTGATCGATTACTTAGGTGTTAGGTGGACTCGTACCATACTATACATGTATTTATATATATTTCTGGTGTTCGGGGTTATGAGTTATTCCAAGTCTTAGGGCACTAAGACTATGTTATTTGTTGTACTTAAAGGAAAGATAATAAACCAATGTTTGTTGCCTTTTGATACTTGTTATGCATGTGGGTTATTTTTTGGATTTCATGTGCCTACACTTTCGTTTTTTTTAATGGGCATAGCTCACCCTCTGGAGGTTGTCGTTTTTTAGTTGCAAGTTTAGGTTAATATGATATTATCGAGATTTATGAATATTAGCTATGATTATTATTATGAAAAGGATGAAGATTACTACTTTAAGGATGGGTTAGGTTACTCGTAGAATAGATGATAGGCATGGATTGAAGTTAGGATTTGGTTTTACTGCTACTTGTAACATGTTATTTATATTGCCTTTGATTTGTAAGGGTGGAATTGCCTGTGACTTTTGTTAGTTATGCATTTTATGTTACATGTTAAAGCTATGAAATTTCTTAATTAAGATGCTACAGTTATGTTATACTAGGTAAGTTATGTAAGCCCTGTAATTTTACGTAGTTGTTTGAGCGAATAATGTAAGGAGTTAGTAAAACTAACCCAAATGACCTAAAAATTTATGAAAAGACTTGAGATATTAGGTGAGAACACTCCGCAGACTTAGATATTAGAAATATAATAAAATAAAAATAATATAACCAAAATAGTAAAAATTTAATTATATCATATATTATATATCAAAATCACATAGAATAGGCTTCGATAGCCAATAAATATTTAGAGATAAATTGTATTTGTAATAAAAATATTATATGATATAAAATAACATATAAAGTAATTATGTATACCTTGTATGTAATTTTTGTATAATAATATATACTCGTAATTATCCAAAACACCTAATTACATGCAAATTAGGGTAAAATAAACAAAGGAAATTAGAAAAAAAATTATTGAATAGGTGGGAATTTCCTAGGAATGGCTTGTGGAAGGAGTGGCCAAGTGTTGGAACAATGACAAACCAAATCATGCAAAGAAAATAGTATAAAAGCTCTAATTTTGTAAGAGAGAGAGATATAGAGAGAAACATCGTTTTACACTCCAAACAGTTTTGACAAATTTAAAAACACTCTCCAAAGTTTCAATTAGGTAAGTAAGGATCTAGTAAAAATTAGAGTGTGTTATAAGGATCAAAGAAGGAAAATAGGGAAAAATCACAAAGTCAATGTACGATCAAAGCAAGTGAAGGTTTGTGAACTTAAAAAGTTTTTGGAAATCAGTTGCAACTACCAGGCAATAAGGGAGGTCGCATCTAGGTATACTGATAAGGAGGTGGCTGCCATTGGTGGCCGGAGCTTCACTTTATAGTGAGGGCCAACTTTAATCTGATTTTCAAAAAATTACAAAAAAATATTAAATTTCTCTTGAAAATTCCACAAAAATTTATTTCTACATATTTTCATGTATAAAATCTAGAAAAAAATATTCTTTTGTAAAAATTTAGTATTTGTAATATATATGCTTAAGAAATCGATAAAACCGAACACTTTTCGATATTGAAATAAATAAATCAAATGATGTAATTTTAACTCTGAAGTTTTTCTCTAAACTTTCCTATAATTATATTAAAGTGCTATCAAGAGATTTTTCACAAAATTATTTTCTATAATTTTTATGAACTTTTTAGCCTTAAGTCATGATTAAAGTCATGTTTTTGGTAAAAATTATTGTATCTTTCTTGAAGACCCCACTTGGATTCTGAGTTCCACTGGTCATTGAAGTATTTTGTAGTGGTTCTATTAAGAGAAGTTAATAAAATCAAGTATAAGCCATTTATGTGAATAATTTAGTGATATAGGATTTAGGGAAATTAGTGAGTGATGATGTGATATACTAGGAATTTGGATGTGATGAAGCTAAAAAAAATGGATTGAAGTGTTATTCTATTTAGTCTTGATTGGAGTTAGATGTAAAGTGACCAATGAAGTGATCATAAGGGAATTAAGTGAAGATAGATGATAACTTAGAGGATTTTAGAAAGGAGTTTTGAACTAGATTAATACTCAGAGAGTAAATCGGAAGCAAAAACGACAAATAAAAGGTAAAAATGGGGGAAGCAAAGGATTAGTTAGAAAATGATTTTATTAAAGACTCTATAGCTAACAAAGTCAAAGGGTATCTAAAAATAAGTTAGGGGGCATATATTCTATTAGATAGTTACTCGGAACCTAAATTAGAGGTAAGAATATAAGTGAATGATAAAACAGGAGAACCACAAAGGCTAAGTTAGAGGGAGTATTTATAGGAACTTTGAAGTGGTATGTCTTAGAGGAAAGTTCAGAGGATAGATTCCTTGAAATTATAAAGTTGATTGAACTCATATGATATCTCAAAGGGTTTATGTTAACTAATTTAAATTCTAACGGATGCAACAACTTAGTCAAAAGATAACTTAGAAGCTTCCAGTTTAAAAATTTTAAGGATAACTTAACTCAAAAATTAGCTCAAACAGTGTTTATTGAAAATCTTAAGGATTTACTAACCTTAAAAATTGACACAAAGGATGAATTTGTGGTGGATTTCAATGCTTAGGTAGTGTAGAGGATATCTCAAAGGCTTTTCTAACAAATATTTCAAGGACATCTTAGCTCAAGAGATAAATTAGAAGGTAACATAAACTTATAGTACTATTTTAAACTTCTAATACTTAAGGCATAGGTTAATGAACCAATGACTAATCAACATAATTCTATTATAAATGAGTAAATTAGCAATATTTCCTAATTCATATGTAGAATAGAGTACTACATCAAGGGATCACTTATAAGAAGAAGTGAACAACTAAGTTAATGAGCGATTGAGTTTCAGGTAAGTGAGATCGGTACTTTACTGTACTTTGGAATATTGCTTGAGCATGCTTGGAGACCTTAGTATGTGTTATGTTTGTGATTGTAAGTTATTAGCCGGTGCATGTGTATCACGTGTGTTTAGATATTGCATTGTTGTTATGGAGTGCTAGACTTAATGTATTGGTTGCCTTATGGTATTACATGGATCGAATTGTATAAAAATTGCCTGATCACCTTAAGAGACAAAATAATTCAAACTTGACCTAACTTCTAACCAGACCTGGATCACAACCCATTAGGGGAATCGACTAGGATTCTCGAACCACATATGGACCATTTGATGAGGATAGCAAAAATAGTCTTTTCCCCACCCTTAGTTGAACTAAGTAACAAAAGAGGAAATCGTGGCAAGGTTAGGGAACATGGTCTGAAGTGAAGTCTCGAGCATAGCATGTTTCTTCATTGCATAAACCTCGGTTTAGTTCTGATTTGCAAAGTGTACGATGTCAAACTCCTCAAAACCTGAATTAAAGCGAACATAATTTCTCTGATCTTACGACGATTAGTCAACGTCGTACGATAATATTTGCTTGAACATATGTCAAGCCTGAAATGGTTTTTTAGTTTATTTTGTTTTCCTTAATTTGATTTAAATCAAACCTTAAGCCTATTTGATTTAAATCCTTAATTGAAATTAAGAAAAACCTAATTTCTTATTTTTGAACATAAATGGAGTTGCCACCTGGTAGAACTGAGATAAAATGATCAAATTAGAATCAATTAGGTAGATTAATTTTAATTTGGTCACTAGTTTGCAATTTTGAAAACTTTTCTAGCAAAAGTTTAAGGTAAACCAAATCATCGAGTATCAGGGTGACCTTATTTAAACCCTAATCGAGTTCCACCTAAATTGTTCCAAACTTAGTATTTATTTTTTGAAATATCCTATTTAGGAAATAAAAATTGTACCTATTTACCAGAAAATTCAAAAAAAAAAAACGAAGATAATTTTACAAAAAAGTAAAAAAAAAAAATAAACTTTTTCATTTTTTAAGTCGTTATAGTGGTATCTTCATACCTATTAATTAGGATCATACTTATATAGTTCATTTTTATGAAACTTTAATTTATTGATTGGTTTTAATTATAGAAATGGTCAGCTATAAATTATTTAACCATTTTAATTTTATTTAAAAAACTCTCTAAAAAGGGTCCTAAATTTGGAAAGTTATAAAATATCCTATTTTGAAAAGAATTAGTTTTAATAGGTTTTACTTATTTATTTATTCATATTTTTATTTTATTTTATGTACTTATATATTGAAGCAAAAAGACATAAATAAAAAAAAACAAAGCTTCTACACCCCCCCCCCCCCCCCTATTTCCCCTTTATTTTCTCTTTCTTTTTTTCTTTTTATTTTATTGCAATTACATCAAAATAGGAATAAATATAATAAAATAAAATAAAAATTATAAAATAGACAAGTAGGGATGCGTAGGTCAATCTTCTAAATCTAGGTCATGTCCTAAGTAATCTTCAAGAACAGCAATAGTAGAGGCACGATTTGGCTACTTTTGATTACCAAAATGAGTGGGAGAGGGAACTTTCATGTGTTTTAGATTGGGATTTAAGGGGGTGGGTAAGATGAATGCCACAGTGGTTAAGGATCGTTTGGGTGGTTTGCGAAGAAGAAGGGACAACAATGGTGGTTGTTGCCCCTTGTGGTGGTTACTGGAGAGGAGATGGGTATCGAGTTTTAGGTTTTAAAACACCAAGAATTTAGCCATGGTGTTAGTTTAGTCTAAGGAGTGTTGGTTCAAGGTGTTTAATGAGGGTGGTGCGGTGGTTAGGGTTTGGAGTTTAGGTGTTCGATGAGGGTGATGGAGGCATAGCAAAGCTTATGATTAGTGGTGTTAGAGAGGTTGTGTCATAGGGGATTCAGTCGTAGTGGTTGCGTAGAATGGAAGTGATTATGGTGGTTTGAATGGACAAAGAGAGAGAGAGACGTTGGTTTTTAGAGAGAGAGTTTCGAATTGGGTGTTTTTTAAGAGATTAGAGTGAAAAATCATGTTGGGGAAAGGAAGATGACTGCCTATTTATATTGTTTGGCATGAATCAAACTTGGAAAGCTACCAACGGAGGCTTCAAATCAAGATTGTATAACAAGCACAATCTTCAAAATTATCTAAGTTGTAATTTGGAATTATTAGTTGATATTCTCGCTTAAATTATCAAAATGCAGCTTCAACTTGCTCTTTATAATGTGAATTCGTCATACCATTTACTAGCTAAAATCTCGTATTCTCAATATTTTTTTAGTTTTCAAGATCCGATTTAGGTAAGGAAATAGATTAATGCGGACCAGATTTGAGCCTTGATTGAGAGTTGACCATGTAATCTTCATAATTTTACCATTAATTTGGTAAAATCGTACCAAAAATCCAATTAAAAAATCACCAAAAGTAAAGGGCACTAAGTTAGGAACCCACGAGAAAGGGAAGGAAAATTCAAGAAAGAAGAGGAAAAATTGGGGGGAAGAAAGCTGACATGGTGCTAATTTGGTACCACTTCAACTAAGTGATCAAATGGCATTCTGTTAAGTATCTTATCAAGACACGTAGCTGAAATACATGGTATTTTTGCCATGTGTCAAATAAGTGACCTTGTGACAGGCATGTGGAAAACTTTTTGTAAAGAAAAAGAAAAAGGCACTATGTGCTTATTGCAAGATTCGAACCTAGGATCTCTATATCTGATGCCATGCCAAGTTAAGTATAGAACCATTAGGCTATTGGCTTATGCCTCATTCATATATGTAATTAAATTACATATATAGATTAGGTTGGCTTAAGCTAGCTTTAAATCTAAGCCTAGGCTTAGAATCCCTTTTCTCTTTTTATTATTTAAGGCTTGAAATACTAAAGCTAAATTAAAATTTCTTATTCTATTTTAAAGTATCTATTTTTTATTTTTTAATTTAATCAATTTTTTTCTTCTTCTTTTTTTTATATTTCCTTTTTTTTGTGTAAAATTTCGATTTTTTTCTTGTATTTTTCTAATTTTTTTATTTTTTGTGATTTTCCTAAATTAGGACCCTTCTTAAAAATTAAAAAAAAAAACTCTAAAATTATAGGTTGGCAAAAATGGAGTGTCTACAATTGCTCCTATTTATAGTGAAGTTTGAATAAAACTTTACCATAAAAACAAAAAAGACATCATTTTTGCCTTAGGAATGGAATTGTCTTAAAAAACGCTACAACTACGCTACAACTAGCTAGTTGTCTTAGGTTTGATCCTTTGAAGATTTGGTGAATGATAAAAGGTGAAAGAGAGAGAAGATGCTCTAAGAGTTGGTGAAAACACAAAAGATGATGAAAGAAGGTAACGCCCCCATGGACCGACAAGAACCCTAAAAAAACTTTGAAAACCTAGTCATGCCCCCTATGAGTTAATTAGCCTAAGTGAATGGGTAAAACGCTCCTTAAGCTAGTTAAGACCTTAAATGAGAACCTGAAAATACTCCTTTGAGCTAACTAACCTAGGTGTGGGTGAAGTGCTCTTTAAGTTGGCTAAGACCCTAAATAAGAAACCGGTTGTGCTCCTCTAAGCTGACTAACTTAGGTGAATGGGTGAAGTGCTCCTTGAGCTAATTAAGACCCTAAATGAGAACTCAATTGTGCTTCTCTAAGTTGACTAACCTAAGTAAATAGGCTAAGCGCTCCTTGAGTTAACTAAGACCCTAAATGAGAACCTGCTTATACTCTTCCAAGTTAATTAACCCAAGTGAACGAGTGAAGTGCTCCTTAAACTAGCTAAGACCTTAAATGAGAACCTGTTCGTGCTCCTTTAAGCAAACTAACCCAGGTGAATGGGTGAAACACTCCTTGAGCTGGCTAAGACCCTAAATGAGAACTTGGTCATACTCCTTTAAGCTAATTAACCTAAGTGAACAGGCGAAGTGCTCCTTGAGCTGGCTAAGACCCTAAACGAGAACCTAGTTGTACTCTTCTGAGTTGACTAACCTACGTGAACGGGCGAAACACTCCTTGAGTTAGCTAAGACCCTAAATGGGACGAGACATAGGCTAGTACTCCTTAAGCTGGTTAGAACCTTAAGAGAAACAAGAAGCTGGATAACGCTTTTTGAGCTAGCTAGCACCTTAAAGAATATGAGGTTTAATGCAAATGCAATGTTTAAAAACCAACTTAACTTTATGCTTAAATGTATAGAAGCACTTACCTAACTTCATCAATGGTGCCCAAACAGTCAACCCTTTTCTCAAAGTCCTATCAAAATCAAAGACTTAACCTTCAAAAACCATTCTAAGCTTGAAATGGCATGCATAAAGCTCTGCTTGCCACTAACTTTAAGTAGTCATGTCCTATACATAAATCCTCAATTTTTCAACTAAACCGTGTCTTAACTTCCCCAGGTCAGACCCTGACTTTTATCGAGTGAAGAATATCTGTCATGAATGTGGTTCTACCTTGAAAAATAGAAAACCAAATGTCCCATCAAAAAAGGTGAATCTATAATAAAGAATTTTAAGATTTTTTCATTAATTATCATTGTTCCAAAGCTTGCATTCATCTTCTCTCATTTCTATAATATATAGGATTTCTTTGAGTGGAGTAAGAGAAAAGGACCTTTTGAAGTATTAGGAATAACCCAATGTTGACAACCACTAAAGATAATAGCTTTGCTTTTAGAGAAATGAAAATTAAACCACAGTAATGTTTAAGATTGCTAGCATTTCATGCCCTAAGTGAAAATTCCATTGATTTTTAAGGGTAGTACAATTTGATTACATTAGCATTTACGGGGTCCCTCAAACCTAAACCATCCATCTGTGACAAAATTAAAGCCCCTCTTAGCAACACTTTTTTTCACAATATAAGGACCTCTGTAATTCAAAGTAATTTTCCCTCTAAGGTCCTATACATTGGGGAGAGTCTTTCTCAATACCACATCACCTTCTTTGAAATTCTAAAGTCGTACCTTCTTGTTAAAAGCTCAAGTTATCCTCTGCTAATAGCATTGATTATGACATAGGATTGTCAATCTCTTCTCGTCAATTAAGTTCAACTGCTCGATGCATTTCTTTACCTAATCAACCTCGTCCAATTGAATTTCTGATAGCACTCTAAGAGATAGGATTTCAACCTCCATTATTAATACTGCTTCAATGCCATATACTAATGAGTATGGCGTTGCCCTTATCGATGTCTTATTAGAAGCTTGATAGGCCATGAGTGCAAATGGTATCATCTCATGCTAATCTCTATACGTAATAGTCATATTTTCAATAATTCTCTTAAGATTCTTGTTGGTTGCTTCGATAACCCCATTCATCTAAGGTTAATAAGGGGTGGAATTCCTATGGATAATTTTAAACTATTGATACAACTCTATCATGAGTTTGTTGTTGAGATTTGTGCCATTATCAGTAATGATTGTTTCTAGAGTCCCGTATTGAGCCAAGATATCTTTCTTAATAAACTTGACCATTACTCCTTTAGTAACACTTGAATAAGATGAGGCTTCAACCCATTTACTAAAGTAATCAATGGCGACCAATATGAAACAATGACCATTGGATGCCTTTGGAGTAATCAAGCCGATGATCTGTATACCTCACATTGAAAACAGCCATGGCATAGATAATGTATGTAATTCTTGAGGCAGAGCATTTATCTTGTTCTCATAAACTTGACATAAGTGAAAGTGCTTAACATGCTTAATGCAATCACTTTCCATAGTTGACCAATAGTACCCTAGTCCCATAATCTTCTTCACGAGCATGTAGCTATTCATGTAAGGGCCACACATTTCCTCATGTACTTATTTCATCAAAACTTAAGCTTTACTATCATCCACACACCTTAGGAGCGTACCATCAAACGATCACTAGTATAAGGTAGACTTACTTATTAAGAACTAAGTAGCTAGCCTCCTAATCATCTTTCCATCTCTTTTCTTAGTATTATCAGGATATGTGCCTTCTCGTAGGAACACTTTGATGCTAAGGTACTAAGGCTTTTCATCATGTACGCCTTCTATCGCAAACAGAAAGCAAGCTTCTCTTCAACTTCAATTTTGAGTAGCTAAATTTTAACCCCACCAGATATCTAGATCATGAATGCTAAAGTAGCTAATGGGTTAGTAAATTGGTTTTGGGTCCTCGAAACATATGTAAATGTAACTTCTTCAAATCTCTCAACTAATTCAATCAAATGTTGGTGGTAAGGTACCCATTTAAGATCCTTCATTTTATATTCTCCTTAACCCTAACCAATAATGAGTGAAGAATCCCCATATACTTTTAGTTCTTGAATCCCCTTTTACAAGGTCATTTTGAGTCCTATAATACACGCTTCATATTCGGCAATATTGTTGGTATATGGGAAAACGAACCTTATAGGTATTAGAAACTGCGTACCTTCAGGGGATATCAATATTGCCCCAATTCCATGCCTAAACACATTGGTAGCTCCATCAAAGAATATCTTCCATTTCAGGAGCTCTTCATCTTTATCTTCATTAGAATCACCTTCAGCTACTAAGATATCCTTATCAAGAAATCCGATTTTCACCCCTTAGAGAGTATCTTGTAGGGGATTCTCTATTAGTTGGTTTGGTAAGGCTTGCCCCATGACAAAATTTTAGCTCACATATGTGATGTTGAATTCTGATAGTAACATTTGCCACTTCGAGACTTTGCCAATCAAGGCTAGTTTTTCCACCATATACTTTAGTGGATCATGTTGAGTCAGCAATTCAATCTGTTAGTAAAGTATGTATTATTTGATCTAATGCATGACCTGAACTAAAGCACAACATGTTCTTTCACTTTCATAATATTTTTGTTCCTCTTCTGTAAACTTCTTACTTAAGTAGTATACGACCCACTCTTTACCTTTCTCATCCTTTTGGCCAAGCATACACCCCATGAACTTCAATAGTTTGGTGAAGTACAGAAATAATGGCTTCTCAAGTTTAAGAGCTACTAGAACTGGAGGGTTCATGAGGTATTCCTTGATTATTGTGAAGGATTCCTCGCATTCTTCATACTAGTTTATCTTGGTGTTCTTCTTTGGTAATTTAAACAAGGGAAGACATTTATCTATAAACTGAGATATAAATCGAGCTATGTAATTCAATCTACCTAATAAACCCTTAACCTCTTTAAGTGTATGTGGAGAAGGCATGTCAAGTATTGCTTTGACTTTATCAAGATTTACTTTGATGCCCCTTTGGCTGATTATAAAACCTAGCAATTTTCCTAACATCACCCTAAAAGTACAGTTCTTTAGATTCAATTTCAATCGAAATTTCCTCAATTTGTCAAACAGCTTCCTCAAATTGTCCACATGATTCTCCCCTTTTTTAGACTTTACAATCATATTGTCAACATATACTTCCTCTTCTTTATGCCATGAAAGATTGCGACCATTGCCCTTTAGTATGTTGCCTTGATGTATTTGAGTCCAAAGGGCATCACCTTATAACAAAATGTACCCTAAGTAGTAACAAAGGTTATCTTGGTTTTATCTTCTTCAAACATTCTAATTTGATTGTATCCAGAGAATCCATCCATGAATGGAAGAGATGATTTTTGGTTATATTATCTACTGAGATGTCGATATGGCGCAAAGGAAAGTTATCTTTAAGCATTGCTTGATTGAGGTCTTGAAAATTTATGCATACTCTAACTTTCACATTCTTCTTCATCACCGGTACAATATTGACTACCCACTCAAGATAATCAAACACTTTGATAAAACCAACCTCAAGCAACTTCCTGACTTCCTTTTTAATTTTCAACAAGACCTTTGGTTAGAATCTTCTTATCTTTTACTTTTTAAGTTTAATATCTTCTCATGTGGGCAAGCGATGGACCACAATTGACGGATCTAATCGGAGCATGTCCTCATAAGACCATGCAAACACATCTTGATATTTGGATAATAGCTTGGTTATTTCTACCTTCTATTCTTCTTTTAAATTCCCTTTAATCTTCAAATTCTTCAAATTATCATCGGTCCCTTTATTGATTGTTTCAATTGGTTCATCAATGGAAATTCTACCTAGTTCATGTTTATGCCAGCTTTCTTATATTTCGCTATGATCATTAACATCAACCTTGACGACTAACCCAATAGAGCTGAGAGAGATATTAATATTTTTATTGTGTACTTGCACGAGGTATCCTCGGCTTTCATTTAAAGCATTAGATCTGGACAAAAGTGTATAGAGGAAACAAATATGAGTGACAATGAATAATGGAAGAAAAGGGAATTTATATTTTTATTAAATATTGGAGGATTTCTCATGAGTACATCAAGGGAACAACAATGATTATTGAAAATTCTTAAAAAAAGAACTAAATTACGGTTCACCCTTTACCCTAAGGAAGATCTATTGATGTTCACAAGGACGGAGAATCAATTATTCAGGTGCTAGTATTCGCAACATAAGCTCGCTAATTCCACTTTGCTTAGGAATTTCTCTTCAATAGATTCAGGGGTCTAAGTGTCAACCCGAACAAATGTTTCGATCAGCAATGGAAAGGTCATTGGGGCATAGTACAGTCTATCACCTCTTTTGCCCCACACTTGCTTCGATTGAAATTCTTCAATTGGGGTTAGAACATAACTTAGGTCATAGGTACTAATCTATCCTTTCTTGAACTTCACCCTTTCGATCTTTCCTTTGCTAGGGTCAGTAACCATGCATACCTTATCGAACATTTATAGGCCAATGTCATCCTTCTCCTCGATACTTATATAAGGTATGGTCATTTCCTTATAAATAACATAGTCTTAATCTCTAAGAATTGTTATCACTTGGCCATTTCAAATAAACTTAACCTTCTAATGTAAGCTTGAAGGCATGGCTCCTACTGAATGGATCCAAGGTCTTCCCAAAAGCAAGTTGAAGGATCTCGAGATGTTTAGAACCTAGAACTGAACACTGAATGTTTGAGGGCCAATATCAAGTAGCAAGTCTGATCTATCAAAAGCTCGAACTGTAGTAGAACTTGGCTTGATTGCAGTGGTATTGACACCCAACATGTCTAGGGTAGCAAGAGGACATACGTTTAGTGATGATCCATTATCAATGAGGACTCTGGTTATGATCATGTTGTTATTTCTTACTATTATGAAGAGCTTGGTGTATTGGCTACCTTCCTCACCCAATTCTATCCTTTCTTAAACTTCACCCTTTCGATCTTTCCTTTGTTAGGATCAGTAACCATGCATACCTTATCAAACATTTGTAGGCCAATGTCATCCTACTCCTCGGTACTTATATAAGGTATGGCCATTTCCTTATAAATAGCATAGTCCTCATTTCTAAGAATTGTTATCACTTAGCCATTTCAAATAAACTTAACCTTCTGATGTAAGCTTGAAGGCATGGCTCCTACTAAATGGATCCAAGGTCTTCCCAAAAGCAAGTTGAAGGATCTCGAGATGTTTAGAACCTAGAACTGAACACTGAATGTTTGAGGGCCAATATCAAGTAGCAAGTCTGATCTATCAAAAGCTCGAACTGTAGTAGAACTTGGCTTGATTGCAGTGGTATTGACACCCAACATGTCTAGGGTAGCAAGAGGACATACGTTTAGTGATGATCCATTATCAATGAGGACTCTGGTTATGATCATGTTGTTATTTCTTACTATTATGAAGAGCTTGGTGTATTGGCTACCTTCCTCACCCAATTCTATCCTTTCTTAAACTTCACCCTTTCGATCTTTCCTTTGTTAGGATCAGTAACCATGCATACCTTATCAAACATTTGTAGGCCAATGTCATCCTACTCCTCGGTACTTATATAAGGTATGGCCATTTCCTTATAAATAGCATAGTCCTCATTTCTAAGAATTGTTATCACTTAGCCATTTCAAATAAACTTAACCTTCTGATGTAAGCTTGAAGGCATGGCTCCTACTAAATGGATCCAAGGTCTTCCCAAAAGCAAGTTGAAGGATCTCGAGATGTTTAAAACCTGGAACTAAACACTGAATGTTTGAGAACCAATATCAAGTAGCAAGTCTGATTTGTCAAAAGCTTAAACTATAATAGAACTGGCTTGATTGCAGTGGTATTGACACCCAACATGTCTAGGGTGGCAAGAGGGCATACGTTCAGTGATGATCCATTATCAATGAGGACTCTGGTTATGATCATGTTGTTATTTCTTACTATTATGAAGAGCTTGGTGTATTGGCTACCTTCCTCACCTAATTCTTCGTTCGAAAAAGATTTCTAGTCGATGATGAGGATATAATTGATGATTTGTCCCATTCTTTCTATTGATATTTTGCGAGGGACCTTAACCTCCCTTAAGGTTCAGAAGAGAGCCTCCCTATGTGGTTTAGATGCCATCAGCAAGCCCATTAAAGATATTTACATTGGAGTTTTAGTGAGTTGATCCATTATTTTGTACTTGCTTAACTTTGTCATTTTAGTAAAGGTAGAACATCCTTCCTTACATTCAGCAAGTTTGTCATTTACCTCTTCCAGCACATTTTTCTTCTTGAGATCTTCTTTTGGATCATAAACTCTTCCACTTTGGGTAATCTAACCTACTAATGAACTTGATCTCTTTTAGTTAAATTCTTGATAATTGAATGGGGCAACCTTATAATTCTCGAGTGCTACCAATAGAAGGTGTACTTCTTAGCGCTTGAGGCTTGCTCATTCTTATAAAATCGAAAGACTTTAGGCTTCTTATTTGAACGAATCATGTTGATTATAGGATCTAATCATCAAAAATCATGTTGATTACAAGGCCATGATTGAACAAGCGGTTATTATTGACATTTAGAGCCGAAGTTTCTATGAATTCTAGTTAAACTGAGCCTTTATCAATCAAGTCTTGGATCTTGTTTTTCAGTCTCTAACACAAATCAATCAAATGCCCTACTTGCCCCAAATGATATTCATATTTCTAATTAGGATAAAAAAATCCCCAGTTTGTGTCTTTCACTAGGGAGCTCAAAGTGAATCGAGTTGTCTCTTTATAGCTTCTCAAAAACTTGGCTGAGAGGAATCGGTATCTTAGTGTACTATCTTGGAGCCTTATTAACTTAAGGTTGGTTTATGAATGACTGTTGGATTTGAAGAAGATTTGCCTTAAAAGAAACTTGAGCATTGGGCCTGGTGTTTAAATTCACTACACTGACCGTAGCTTCTTTAACTTCATTGGCTATTGGTCTGGGAATGATCGATCAAGAAGATGGTCTTCCATCAGATGATTTCTAAAGTTTACCAAAGGAGATAGGACTTTCAATTCCGCATCTTGCCACTATAACCTCTACAAAGCTGGATGAAGCATGCCCAATCAAATGGGAGAAATAAGGCTTATTAAGTGTATTGATGAAGGTGGAAGTGAGTTCTCTGTTAAACATTAGGGCAGATACCCTTACAACTAAGGCTCTCCACCTTTAAGCATACTCTTTGAAGGATTCGTTGTTCTTCTTCTTGAGATTCACGAGATCGATTATTGTTGGGCCTACTTCAACATTGAATCTATACTGCTCGTAAAATGCCTTAGCCAATTTCTCCCATATGTTCACTTGGCTTATGTCGAGCTGAGCATAGCGAGTCAATGTTAATCCTGCCAAACTATCCTAAGCAATTTGGACGATGAGTTAATCATATTGGACATATTTGGTCATTTTGCGTACATACAATCTAGTGTGCTACTTAGGTATCCCATCCTATTATGCTTTTCGAATTCTAATAATTTAAATTTCTCAAGATAAGCCCTAACATCATATGTGGAGAAATCTGTGATACCAACTTGCTTAAATCCGTCATAGCTTCCAAGTGCCTTCATCCTTTCTATGATTTATTGGGTCAACTTTCTTTCCAACTCTTTTAAGTTGTCTTAATTGGGTCTTAGTCTACTGTTAACTGGGAAAGAATATGTGTTCGGCTTAAACATCGTATTAGGCTTTAGATAGACCCTTTCTATTTCAAATGGTCCCAATTTTGGTTGAAATTGTGGATAGCTTTCTTCAGGATGCGGTACCTCAACATTCTTTTCATAACGGGCTTTTGAATGCCCCTCGATTGATGGTGTTGTAGCCCTAAGCAAGATGATGCTATAGCATCGATTAAAAAATTCATCTATTTTGCTATTTTTCACTACAGTTCTTTTTAAGGAGCGAATCCTCAACTTTGTAGGACCGGTACTTTTAAGGTTGATGCAACTATTGTTGTTGTCATTGAGCTTGTCATTGTCATCTCACTAGCTAGCCATTCTAGTGAGTGAACAAGTTCTGATAGAACTTCTTTGAAAGGTTCGACGTTTAGGAGCTATCTTTGAAGACTTGGAGTAAGAACACTTCACAGTAAGTTAGCACAAGTATTTTATTTTAGTTTTTGTTTTTTTTTTCTTTCATTTTACTAAGATAAAGGAATGAAAAAAACATATGCAAGGATATATGGTACATAGATGTAAATAATTTTAAGTTTGGCAAGAGACTCATAATGTAGCAAAATACTTCTTTTTATTATTTCTTGTAAACTGTAGGCCTTACATTATTTAAGAGAAAAGAAAAGAAAAAATATAAGGCCTAAGTTCTCTTCTTCTAGTGATAACTTAGCTTAGGTTTATCCTTTCTTCTTTTCTGAATTATGGAGGCTTTTAACTCTTAAATTTCCCCCCTAACCTTCTTGAGCTATGCTTCTAAGGCCCTTATCCCGATATGGATTTGTAGATGAACACATAAATCCAATATCACGTGTGACCAAGAGATGGGTCCGGGCTATAAGATGACTCAAAAAGTAAATGATAGTGAAAGGTTGAGCAAGGGTTCCCGTGAATTGACATTGGATATAACACATCGATACCTCACACGAGCCTAGGATGTACTTATATGACGTACAAGTATGGTCGAAGGTTACTTGCCACTAATCCATGCTCAAAGAGTTAAATAAGAATAGCTCGAGAGTAAGCAACAAAACACTTAATTCAAGAGCGTATATTCGAAAAGTTCAATCTAATAACTGTTGTGGCTCTTACAATATACAAGTATTTATATGACTCAATTAAGGTGAATTTTAGGTGAGAGTAAATTATAAGAAAGATTCCTATTGGTAAAGGAAAAAGAGAATATTTTACAAGGGTATCAAGGTAATCATGTAAAAGAATATCTGTTAGCAGCAAAGATAATATAGATGCCAAAAAAGGACAATGCACATGTAATTTTACTTATTCTATGACCCTAATAACACTGTGAGCTGAGCAGGAGTGGGCCTTGATTAAGTCTGATCAACGTTGATAGTTCAGTCGACTCACATTCGAGTCTGCTTAGGGGTGACTCACATTTGGGTCAACCTTGAGTGGTTGGCTCCTAGTAGCTGTTAGCCTTGCTTCAGTAATGATTAGGTTAATGGTATTCTAATTCAATGCTGGAAATGTTACATGACGGAGAGGTTAGCTAGGCACATTAGCTGGTCACCTCAATAGCTTCATAGATGATGTAGGAAGCAAAGTTGCCTAGCGTGTCTAACTAAAGTAAGCACTGCTCCTTAGTGCTTAACTCACCTTGTAGAGTTTAGCGAGCCATCTGAGTGAGCCCTCGAGTTCAAAAGTGTGTGATTGGTCCTTAATCCTTATCCTCTATTAGTATTCTTCGTAATGGATTTTTAGATCTTTCTCTTTTGTTTTCTCTGGTGTAGTTCTAACTTGGTCTTCTTCTTTTTCCTCCATCCCTTCCTTTGCCTCCAATTTCTAAAGTTGGTTGTAAACAAATTCTTTAGTTATTCAAGATTTTCTAGGTATCCCTTTGATGATAGGGGTAGTTATCCTTTTACACCAAGGAGATTTGATGTTCAGAAGTTAGGCCACTTTATCAGCCAAAAGGATATGGTTGTCTTGAAAATTAATTTTAACGAGCTCAAGTGTGGGGTTTTGAGCCAAAGCTTAAAAGGGCCTAATTTGCTAGGTAATTATGGCTAGATAGTATCATATGTAGGTGTTGAACCCAATTAGAGGAACTGCCTTAAAGCCCTTGCATCCTTTAATCATCTGGTTACTTAAATTCCACCTAGCTATCAAGAGTATTTCTTCAACCTGCGTGTTCTAAAATTACTAAACCCAATGGCAAATGGCAATATTTTCGGGTAAATGGATCCATTCCTCAAAAGATTTGATAAGATTATATTGTTGTATGAACTTGGCCCAATTAAAGTCTACCTGGTGGCTTCTCATATGACTAATAAACTAAACCATAAGTAGGACTATGTTAATTTTTAAATCCCCAAACCCCTTACTCTTAAGATGGTTCAAGAAATGGATTTTCTTAGCCAAGAGGGTAGGTATGCAGGATTCACCCTCTAAGAATTGAGATACCAATTCAACTACTCTAAAATAGATACGGCATGACTCATCCGAGAATAAAACAACACTAAATACCACCAAGATATAAGCATTTACTCAATGTTGGTGCCAAGTTTTTAGATTCACACAAAAGATATCCTATTTCTCCTATTATCTCATTTCAATGGAGAACCATAAAATGATATCATCCATCCTAAGTGCATTTCCTGTAACCAAAACTTTGCTTATTTCTATTTTCCTCAGTCCCAACAGCTTATTGAAAATCTTTAGTGTAGCGATCTCGAGGTCTATTACTTAAATGTCATCAGTGATGTGCAAAGCCTAAAGTAACTAGGAGTATTCTTCTATGGTTAGGCTCACCTAGTTTGGGCCAAAACAGAAGGTGACACCCTCAAGCTCCCAAAAAATGCACCAAGGCCCATATCAGAGCGATATTAGGATTGATGCTCTATAAAGATAAGATGGGCCCAATTTTGCTCTTGAGGAACTCCTGCTTATTGAGGCTAAAAAGTCGAAACCAGTTCTCTAATGACTTTTGACACTTACAAAGTGGGTGGAAATGGATCTTCTTGAAAGCATCTTATGCAAAGCTAGCTATTTCTATAAGAGTCAAATTTACATCAAAAATCTATCATAAACATACAATCTTTATAAGGGTATTTACAAAAATATTTACAATGGCTCCATAGTTACAACTAATTTTTCTCTCCTTTGCCACATTATGGTTTCTTACCAATCTTTGAAAAGGGTTTCATGCATACAGTAGGATGTGTTGCAAAGGTCCTCAAGTTCTGTAACCTCATGCGTTTTCAAGGAAATAGTTCCTTAGTCACATCAAAACTTAAGTGAAGTGGCCTGATCAGCCCCGAAAAGTGGTTGCCCCATAACATTCAAAGCTTACATGATGGTCTCCTTCCTAAGATCCTAGGATAGCCTGGTTTTTATCATATCTACCATACATATGATTCACTAAAAAATAAAACCTTCGCCCCCTGTGCCCCTTCCCCCCCAACCCAAGATAACCTTGTAGGTGAACTGAAAGGATTAGTATAGGTATAACAACAAAAAAGAAAATTTACATGATCAATATACAACTTAAGTACTTTTTGAAAAGAATAATCCTAATTTCAAAACATTTAAGTGGCTAACTCTTTTGACGTCCCTAGTGGAGTTGCTAAGCTGTCAAGCTTGAAATATTTTTTCGGTTCATTTTGTTCTCCTTAATTTGATTTAAATCCTTGACCGAAACTAAGAAAAACCTAATTTCTTATTTTTGAACATAAACAGAGTTGCTACCCAATAGAACTAGGATAAAATTATCAAATTAAAATCAATTAAGCGAATTGATTCTAATTTGGTCACTAGCCAGCAATTTTGAAAACTTTTCTGAAAAAAAAGTTTTAAGTAAACTAAATTATCGAGTATCGGAGGTTACTTTATTTAAACCCTAATCAAGTTTCACCTAAATCGTTCCGAACTTAGTATTTGTTTTTCAAAAATATCTTATTTAGAAAATGAAAATTATACCTATTTACTAGAAAAGTAAAAAACGAAGATAATTTTATAAAAAAAAAAGGAAAATTTTTTTTTTATTTTTTAAGTCACCCTAAGAGTGCCTACGTACCTATTAATCATGATCAAGCTTTCATAGTTCATTTTTATAAAATTTTAATTTATTGATTAGTTTTAATTTTGGAAACGGCCGACTATAAGTTATTTAACCACTTTAATTTTATTTAAAGAACTTTTTAGAAAGGGCCTTAAATTTGGAAAGTTCTAAAATATCTTAATTTTGAAAAGGATTGATTTATTTTTATTCATTTAAAAAATAGGTTTTACCTAAGTGATAAAACTCACTTGTTTACTATTTATTTATTTATATATTTTTAATTTTATGTACTTGTATATCAAAGAAAAAAGAAATAAATAAAAAATAATAATAAAAACAAGCTTCCCAACAACCCTAACCCCTCCTCCCCCTCACCTACACCCCCCAGCATTTCTCCTTTTTTCTCTCTCTCTTTCTTTTTTCTCTTATTTTCTCTATTTTTTCTTTTTTTTTTTATTTTATTACAATTACATTTGAATAGGAATAAATAAATAAAATTTTAAAAAATTACAACAATAGAAAAAAGAATTGGACTAAGTGAGGATACGTAGGTCAAACTTCAATTGATGCAAACTAGGTTAAGTCCTAAGCAATCTTTAAGAACAGCAATGGCAAAGGCGTGATTTGGCTACTTATGATTATCGAAATGAGTAAGAGAGGGAACTTTCATGTGTTTTAGATTAGGAATGGGGGCATAAGATGAATGCCACAATGGTTGAGGGTTGTTTAGGTGGTTTGCAAAGAAGAAGGAATGACGATGGTGGTTATTGCTCCTTACAACAGGGTTGGGCAAAAAAACATCGAACCATGAATCAAATCGTAAACCGAACTGAAATTTTTTTTTTTTTTGTGAACCGTTTAGTTTACATTTCGATTTCGATTCGGTTCGGTTATACATAAATGGTTCACAGTTTGGTTTAGGAGAATGAATTGAACCATACCGTTTTGAACTGAACCGTTTAGTTAAATAAAAAAAAAATTTATACAATAATTTTATAAATTTTATCAAATTTTTCATATCTTATTTTTCTTTATTATAATTTTATAT
The DNA here is from genome assembly GCA_024138015.1 of Lumnitzera littorea. Taxonomy (NCBI): domain Eukaryota; kingdom Viridiplantae; phylum Streptophyta; class Magnoliopsida; order Myrtales; family Combretaceae; genus Lumnitzera; species Lumnitzera littorea. The sequence continues at coordinate 35,401,142 of JAMXBB010000005.1, forward strand.
CGGTTATTAAGATTAAGTTAAGTAAATTCTATTTAAAATTTTATATTTGTTAGAGATAAAAATATTTAGTAAAAATTTAACATAAATAGTTCGAACCGTAAATAGAATCAAAGCAAACCAAACCAAACCAAACCAAACCAATTTTAATTAGGTTAAAAAAATTTGTAAATTGAATCGTATGGTTAGGTCTGACTTAAAAAAAAAAAATGAACCGTTATATTAGGTTCGGTCTAACAAAGGGGGACGAATTGTATCGAACCAAACTATGCTTACCCTTACCTTAAAGTAGTTATTGGAGAGGAGATGGGTGTGAAGTCTTAGGTTTTAAAACACCATGAGTCTAGCCATTGTGTTAGTTTAGTCTAGGAGTTTTTGTTTAGGGGTGTTTAATAAGGGTGGTATGGTAGTTAGCATTTCAAGTTTAGATGTTGGTCAAGGGTAATGGAGGGACAGTAGAGCTTATGACTAGTGTCATTAGAAAGCTTGTGTCATAGGGGATTCGATTGTAGTAGTTGCATAATGTAGAAGTGGTTATAGTGGTTTGAACAGAAGAAGAAAGAGACAGTAGTTTTTAGAGAGAGAGTTTTGGATTGGGTGTTTTTTGAGGGATGGAGAGTGAAAAATCTTGCTAGGAAAAGGAGGATGAGAGCTTATTTATACTATGGTGTGAATCAAACTTAGAAAGCTATCGACGAAGGCTTTGGATCAAGATTGTATAATAAGCATGATCTTCAAAATTCTCGATTCGAGTTGTAATTTGGAATTACTCATTGATATTCTTGCTTAAATTATCAAAATGTAGCTTTAACTTGTTTGTTATAACTCGAATTCGTCATACCATTTACGAGTTGAAATCTCAAATTCTTAATATTTTTTTAGTTTTCAAGATCCAATTTGGATAGGGAAATGGATGAATGTGGACCAGATTTGAGCCTTAATTGACAATCAGCCGTGTAATCTTCACGATTTTACCATTAATTTGGTAAAATCGTGCCAAAAATCCAATCAAAAATTGCCAAGAATAGAGAGCACTGGATTGGGAACACGTAAGAAAGGGAAGGAAAATTCGAGAAAGAAGAGGAAAAGTTAGGGGGAAAAAAGCTAACATGGTGTTACATTAGCCAAGTAACCGAATGGCATCGTGCTACATGTCTTGTCAAAACACATGGCCGAAACACACGTGTCAAAGGTATTGACATGATGCCATGTCAACTTTTCATTGCAACCAAATAGTGCCATGTGTCAAACAAGTAGCCTAATGGCAAGTCGAAACGTAGTAGTTTTTTTGTAGAGAAAAAGAAAAAGGCATTATGTACCTGTTGCGAAATTCAAAACTAAGATCTCTATGTCTAATGCCATGCTAAGTTAAAGTGTAGAATCGTTAAGCAATTGGCCTATATCTTGTCCATATATACAATCAAAGTACATATATAGACTAGGTCAACTTAAACTAGCTTTAAATCCAAGCTTAGGCCTAGAATCCCTCTTCTCTTTTTATTATTTAAGGCCTAAAGTAGTAAGGCTAAATTAAAATTTCTTATTCTATTTTAAACTATCTACTTTTATAATTTTTAATTTAATTAACTTTTTTTCTTCTTCTCTTCTTTTTTATATTTCCTTTTTTTGTGTAAATTTTCCATTATTTTATTTTTCTAAATTTTCTATTTTTTGTGATTTTCCTAAATTAAGACCCTTTAAGGAAAAAAAAAACATCTTTAAAATTATAAGGGGGTGTATGTTAAGGGGAGGAAAAAATGGAGTATCTACAACATGCATTACACATAATTAACCTTGCTTAAAAACTCTAGTTACTTGATGACTAATACGTGTTATTGTCTTCATCTTACTTACTAAGTAAGTTATTACTCATACCTCTATAACTATTTTGTAAGTTTCCAATACAATCATCAGTATTACACCAGGTTTTACGAAGACTAGAGAATAAGGTTGAGGAGTAAGATTCAAGACTAATGAACTGTGTTCTTATTTATTTGTCAGCTTTACTAATAGGAAAATTAAAAAGGTCTCTACTAGTGATCCTCCAGTTTTCAATTGTGAATACCATTACTATGCTCTATTAACCTGTAGTCTTTTATAAACCCTTTATTAATCACTCTATTTCCTCTTAAATCCATTTAGTTTTTAGAACTTTTTGTTAAAAGTAAGATTTTATACTCTACATAATTTGTAATGCTTGATTTTATCGATCAATTAAGCCATAAGTTTATTTTCTGGAAGCTATTTTGAAAAAATTACATCACAAGTTGATGTCTATTAAATTTAGAATTAGATGGCTTAAAGTAGGGAAGTGGTAAACACTTTTTGTAAGCTATATCTACGTTGACGGCTAAAATAACTACTTTTTATCTTAGGTTGGTTTACACGGAAAATTTGTTACGACTCTTTGATTTGAGGCGTAGTAGGTTAATGTCATATTTTTATGTAGTTGGAGATGAATGGGCATTATGCTACTCTTTCATTAATGATTGAGGAGTTGCCTATACGAGAGTTGGTATATTATTATTAGTCACTTGTGGATTATAGATAAGATATAGGTTCCTAAACGCCTTAGTGTGTAACCTTTAAGAATGACACATGGCACGTTATATCTCCTTAAGTTCTGAGGTATTACAGTTGTCCTATAGGATTTTCTAATCTTATGTTAAATATTGGTGTATTATTTATGCTACTAAAGGTTGAATCATTCATAAGTTCTAATGATTCTCTATTATACGTATAATTTGATGTTACTAGCTCACTTTCTAAAGATTTTTTTACTTCTCTTACTATGTCTTCTAAGAGTTCTAGTTCTTAGGAATCTATGAAGCAACTATCTAAAAAAGTTTTCACAATTTTTTTGTCTTCTTTCTTTATATCTTATTTATTTTCTAATTAAATATTGTATCTTTCTGCTATTTCTAAATTCTCTGGATGGTTTAAGGCACTATGTTTTATGTACATCTTTCCTCCTAGAATACATTTATTTTCTACAAAATAATATTTTTCTTTTTCTCCTAAATATCCTCTATTTCTTAATTCTTTTATTGCTTCATTAATTTCCTCCCAGTTTTTAATTAGAAATCTCCAATTTTTTGGACTTTCTATAATTTCCCAACATCTAGGTCTGCTTCTACTAACATTTAACATTATTTCTATTCTATTTTCTAAATTATGATTAAAATTACTTATTGATTCTTCTTCTTCTTCTTCTGATATTGCCTTGTCTTCGTGATCTATAAATCTTAGTCCATAAGAACCATCAAGATTCTTATACATTAAACTGTCTTTGAGAAGTTTCCTAACACTAGGGTTTTCTAAATGTTTAGTTATGTTCCATCATGTCCCTTGTAAATCTTTGCTCCATATTTTCATGGATTGGATAAATTTAATTCCTATACTAGCTATTTCTTATATTATTCCATTTATATATAATTTATACTATGTATTGTTTCTGTCTATTGCCTTTTTCCTATGCTTATTAAATTATTTTTTCCACTATGATCTTTATATCCTTTATCTTGTAATCCTATTTCTAAATTTTTAATATTATTTATACTAATCATGAAATTTAGGGCACAATAAAATATTCCTTTATCATTATTCATGTCTATTTCTATCGTTCCTATTATTGCTATTTTAATAGCATTTTGTTAAGATTTGTCTATTATGACTAATAATAGTTTGGCACCTATTGTTTTCTAACTAATTCTTTTATTCCAACTATTATCATTCCTAAATGTATCGATCTCTTACCTTCTTGTTTCAGTTTTCTAATAACCATATCACTTAATAGTTTTATATTTACTGGTTCTATAGTAACTGAAATAGTTTCTTCTCTTTTTGTTTTGATTATCCTATTCTTCCTAAGTTAAGCCTTTCTACCCTATATAATATCATATGATTTAATAAATCGATATTTTTGTTATCATAGATTTCTACGTCTATATCTATATCTACTTAAAATTCCTCCGCCTATTGATGTCTCTTCTCTAATTAGATTGTTTCTAATAGTCCTACTATTTCTAATAAAGAGGATAGTTTTAGTTCATGTAGACATAGTTTCTTATAAATACCAAAAATATTTCTAATTTTCTTTATTCTTTTTACTGGTTTTTCTTAAATTTTTATTTCTTGAAGTTATGCTATTCTACTTTTTAATTGTAGTGAATAGTCTTTTGTTTTTTTTTTTTTTTTGCCTTTCTACTTTATTTTTGTTTTTATATTATAATTCTATCTTATCTAACCTCTTATATAAGGATAATAATAACAAGATTATAACATTATTTTGTTTGATAATTACTTTGCCTTATTCTATTGGAGCATTGTAGCATGTAAGTTCTTTAAGATTTTCTAGATACTTTCTACTCAAGTCCAAGGCTTCTTTATAATTGGGATTCGATTCTACCTCTACTATAAAACTATTATTCATTAACCTTGTACAAATTATGATCCTTTTATAGTTTTGCTATATTTCTTTAAACTTTTGATCTATTCTTATATGTTCTTCTTGTAATTTCATAATCTGTATATCCTCTTTTAGTTGATTTAGTTTTCTTATTCTTGCCTATCAAAGACCCTTGAATAGTCTTCCAATAATTAAAATTAAAATTTCTTGCTTCTTATTGAGCTAGTGATTCCGCTAGGATTGTAGATCTATAATATTATTTAATTGCTTATTACTACTATGTAATTGATGCTTAGCTTGTTAAAAATAGCATGTATGTTTAAATTGTCTTGTCTTTTATATATTTTTTATTTAGATTATATATTTCTAAACCCAACCAATCAAGTTTCTTTATATTTTCCATTTTTATGTATTTAAGTCAAATAACTATAATCACTATTAATTAATCTGAATCTAATTAATAATTTTCAAACTCAACAAGAAACCTTTCATCAAATGAGTAACTTTCCTCTATATAATCTAAATATCTGTGTTCTAAATATCTAAAAATTAATGTCGAATAGATGATTACTACTATGTCTATAATTCTAATCATGACTTAATATTTTATAATCTTCTAATATATCTTCCTAAAGATGTCGAATGATTGCTTTCTAAGTTCCTTAGATGCTGTCTAAATGCAATTAATAATAAATGATAAAACCTATCCCCAGTTATAAAGCTTGGAATTTGTATTGTTTCTTCACCTTCTTCTCTTACTAACTTATTGAGTTCTTCTAAATTTGTACGTATTTCTTCTTTTATTAACTACTTCTATCCTTTATAATTGTAATCCTTTAATGTAATTAATAAGATTGTCTATTAATAGGATTCTGTAAAAGAGACATAATTACAAACAAACTCTTGTTGTGTTATAACTACAACATTTAATATGCATTTTAATTGATTCTAACTCACTATTTGCTCTATCTAAGAGTAAATATACTTCTGTGACTAAATTATTATATATATATAGGGTTTTTAACAAAGTTTTTCAAACAAATAATTTGAGTTTTTATCTTAAGTTCTCGCTCTATAAACCTATATATTGCTTATTTTTCTATATATTAATATAACATAAAGCATTACTCATAACCACTATATTTGATAAGGAAAATTATAAACTTTAGTAAACTTAATGAACTTTAATATTACTCAGTACTATAAACATTTATCTCATAATACTTTATATCTTTCGTTTTTTCTTCTTTCTACTTTTAGCATTTTTAATTTCCACTTGTTTCTCTTCTACCTTTCCTTTAATGTTCTTAGTTTCATCACCACACTCAAGTTCCCGTAAACCAAGGCTTCTATTCCTTGGTAAAACCATCTATCCCAAGCTAACAAAGAGTCCTACAAATACCATTCCTTGGCTACAAAGGGGCATAAAAATGGTTAGGTCTTGTAGGCCTTATCAAAAGATTATAAAAACCAAATATAGCTCTACTATCAAAATAGAGAGGATCAAAGAAAGAAGACAAAGAAAAAGAGATAATGATAATACTAAAACCGACTAATAAATAAGCAAGGAAAGCATAAAATATTAATAAAAAAAATAACCTAATTCTATTTCGCTAAAACCCAAAAAATAATAAGATTGAACGTTGAGAGCTTACAAAGTAAGAAAATATATATCAAGAAAATATATCATTACTCAAGGAATGTTTGCTTACAAATTAAGATAGTAGTAGTAGTAGCTAGAAGTGCGGTTATATGTAGCACGAAATACATGCTAAACATGCATCACCTCTAGGAATCTTTTCATTTATATATTTTAATATTATGGTTTTTTGGGTATTAGCAGCTATATTATAGCTTTTCTATAAGCCAATGCATCAAAGTATTATTGGATTTTTTTTCAAAAAAATTCGACACAAGAAGGAAAATATCATTAAAAAATATATACATATATAAGTAGAAATTGTACACAATTGCTTGGTTAGCAAGACAAATTAACCCAGTATTTCATTTTTGGAAAATGGTACATACAACCCCAAACTTAATTCAATAAACTTTCCATGCTTTGCCTTCAGCTTCACAACATTAAAAAATCCGGATATGTATTCCAAATCGTCGCTAAAAACTTCCTACATTTTGACTTTTAGCGATAACATAGGAATTAAAGAAAATTTTTCACAAGTCATTCGAAAACGAGTCTATAATTCAAAAAGATGAAGGGTTCATCATATTTGAAAAATAGTTTTAAGAAGTTTGGAGTTTCAGAGTTTGAGCAACTTAAAAGAGTTATTATGCCCATCGTTTTTCTCTATGATTGTACCGTACCATGCGCTTCTTGGGTCGTGCTCTAATCCCACGATGACAGGACTTGGAGACGTGGGAGTTCTTCACCGGTTGCGTCTACTATCTGGTATTCCAATTCATTTCGATTCAACGGCATCTCCGTTTCATCTTTATTTCATGTGAGGTACACTTGTCTCACTCTGGGATAAAACTAAAAGTACTGCCCTGGTTACTGTATAATCGATCATCGATCGACCGTAGACCCCTCCCACTTTGCGGCTTCTGGCTACCCAGCAAGATTCGCATCTATTAATATGGTGAAATAATGTCAGTCAATCGAATCGATGAAAAGTTCTCTCATCCTTCAGATTGAATAACTCCATAATGCAACTAGAGAGAAATATCGTGTGCTGCTTCTGGTCAGAAGCTGCACCACTTATTCGGGACGGCACTATATATCTTCCCCTGCTATGATAAGGATTATCCTATTTGTCTCTCATCTCTAATGGTTTCCTGAGAAATGACATCTAGACCTTCACAACTTGATGAGCTTAAGTTTATGATGTTTATATTACATTGCTATTTCGCTACACAAACAATTGAATAAATACATTATCATTAATTTATAAACAGCAGGGAACATTTGTATCCATCAGTATAGTGGCTTATTTCTGAAGGATAAGAGCAGCTCCAACTAAAGCCAACCAAAATGTCAAACCTATCCAGAAAGCTTGACTTTTTTCAAGTCCAACCGGAGGTCGCCACTTGAGGAAGTCCCCTAAGTAATCTCTTGATGATGGAAGTTGGTTGGTTGTCGTGTAAGTTCTGTTTTGATCTCGGTCTTTGTACTTGTCAGTCCACGTTGCTGCATAACTGCAACAACCACACATAATTCCATCAAGAGGGACAATTTTTAAGTACAAGCGAATCAGAGATATCTACAGCAGAGAACAGTATGAGTTTGCAGATAGGCGTTCCAGGCCCCCACTGAAATTAAGGGAAGCACTTGAAAGACGGGAGGCTTTAGAAATGAAGTCATATGCTGAAAATCAACACAACATGATGGAAAGCATATGGTAACTAAAGATGGACTTTCAGTGTGTACTAACTTTCCACAGCAAAAGAAAACTCCTAATTCCTCAGGAGCCACTAGGTTTGCAAATGATTGGATGTGAGAGAAAAGGGTATAATCAATGCATATTCACAACACCAGTGGAAAGGATACTAAAGCTTTCAACAAATACAGTAATTTTACAATCCAGGAGAAGAGCTTCATCATATATCTTGAATATTGAACAAGATTCAAGACCAAACTATTGAATCTGCGCTGAAACATCTTTTTGTCATAAGGACCCTCACAAGAATTATTACAGGCCTTAAAAAATATTTATACATTACATGGAATGATAAAATTTGGTATCACTTTTGCATATAGCTATACTTGTGACTTTATGCAGCAACTTAACTAACCACTCCCAAGTTCCAAGCCCCCACCCCCAAAATAAACCAACGTTTATGCCCTGTCCAAATAATACAATTTTTTTTTTCTTTTTTTTTTTTCAGTTTTCTTTTGTCTATAGCATATTGGAATGGTTCATTTCTCATAAAATTTTTTACACACAACACAGGTGCATGGTCCTGCTAGTCTACTAAGAAAGAGGAATAACATGAAAAATAAAGAAAATCTGATGTTCCCAAGCATGATACAACATCCATTGCACATATTAACTTTATTATATACCCTTCAATATATGCCTATCTGTAGAGCAACCAAGAGATGAGGATCATTTTTGCTTTTCCTTTCCTTGATTGAGCATGAGTGAAGGAATTTACTTTACTTTCTATATCAACACTTTTGCTCTCATTATGCATCCCAACACAGCTAACACAAAATCTTAAAGATGATAAATTACCTGTCATAGCTGGATCCTATCAATGGAATTGTAACCATTTCCTCTTGAGATATTTTCAACTTTGGTGCTTGCAGGATGTAGCGAAGCTCTGCAGCCTGCCGCCGAATGCTAACACTTGGATGCTTCTTCTCTAATTGCTGGTAAAGATTGATGCAATCTTGATGTCGATTATTCGCTTCATACGCCATGGCAAGCCATATTTGTATCTGAAGAAGCAATTGAATATAAGTCACCATAAAATCATTGTTGGTGGCATCATAAGTACTCCAATTCCTGAAAATACTTAAAAGCAACAGCACTCAAAAAATTTCAATTTATTGGCTATAAACCAACCTCACCACCAAATAGAGTCTGCCTCGGGATGATTGTAAGGGCAGCTTCTAAAAATTCAATTGCCCTTCCATACGTTCCTCTGCCATAAGCTCTCTGGCCTAATTCAAACATCAGCTGAGCTGTGGCTCTCCGCTCTGCCTGCTCTTTAGCAACCTGATACCACAACACAGTATTTGTCAGAGCCCTGGTCCAGCCCACACACTATACTAGAGAATTCTTCACAACGTTGGTGCACTGTCAAAACACACCATTTGTACATAAGAAAACTCTAGATATTATTTAAGTCTCTAGAGTTTCCCCAGGTACATAGGCCTTATTTCTTCTCTCTCCCCAGCAGTCTAGTCAGGTAATGCATGAAATCCTAGCCAACTTTCTCTAATTCTTTACTTTTGCTCCTGCAGTTTAGATGAATGCTAACTATTGTTTATGTAATTTTGGGAGGTAATAATAATGGCAACAATAAGTATGAGCCACTTCCAGCTGATGAAAATGCTCTGGTTATTCACTGTTCAAAAATTCTTGTATAGGCATTTCATACCTAAGAAAGGTTAAGTGGAAAAGGTAGAGATTTTTAAGGTAAAAATTGTCTGACCCTGTTTTCAGTGTTTCTTTCTATATATTTGCTTTGTTTCTGTTGTTACATTTCATGAATCTTGTGTTACACTACGAGAATTATTGAGTAATTTCCAGCCTAAACTATTAATTGACAAGGAACACTACTTGGATTGCTGACATGAACTTTGTAGTTTGTTGCTCATCTCTGTTATTTCCAGCCTTTTGTGTCCATAATCTTGTGATCAAGTCTTGTTTAAATTTTAAATGGTCCATATAATAATCCCAATGTCACTAAGGCAAACTCCTGCATCTTTTAGATCTGTGCATAACAACATTCCAAGTCCTCACTTCATAAGCAGCAAATGATTCACTAATAATTACCGGGGAAAAAGGGTAACTGCCATACATATAGCACATAAAGCTAGTATCGAAGGATTATTTTGGAAGTCATCATCCTAAATCCTGAGCCTCTTATCAGACGGTAGTCCCATAAATAATAAGGAATAAAATGTTATATATATGTGGATTTAGATCTATAAAGTTGTCTTTTCTAACTTTATATAAAGTTATTCCTTTAAAATGTTGTCACGTATAATCAATAGTTGAGTTTAAAAGAAGAAAGACGATATCATATAATGTTTTAAAAATTTAGATAATTTCAACTATTGAATTTATAACACATACCTAGTACCACCCACACAAGCAATAATAACATGACTTCTGTCAAAATTTAACTTCCTAGATATCCTACGATCTGAGCCACACTTGCCATGAGTTTTGAAAAATTATTTTGATATAATTGAGCTCAAAAACATTCAATGAATTAGCAGGACACAAAAACAGGGCAACTTCCCTCTGGATCATGTCACCACATTATCCTGGAGAAAAGTTTCAATCACACTAACGTGTCTTGTGAATGGATGAGTGGCTTGCAAATACTAAAAAAATTCTAATACATGAAAATATGAATAGTAGTTTCTTAAAAAGTATGTATTATCATAAGTACATATATGTTATTCACCAAGATGCATGACGTGTTAATACCAATAAATCTTTGTTCACTTTCCTAACTTGTTTCAATTTCATCCATAGAGTCAGAGGCCTATAACTGGGAGCCACATTCAAGTCCATGCTAGAGCTATCAAATAACTCTTGTTCTACAATTAAAGTCCGTGTTACCTATTCTTTGGGGCGTGACGATAACCCCAACTCATCCATGCACGACATGATATGTATATTCCAAAATTAACACCAACATAATTATGAAAACAAATTACTTTTCCTGGAATAAATATTGGAGAGGAAAAGAAACTTGAATAAACAGATAATTTTTTTCTAAAAGAAAAATCACCTTTTCGAGCTCTCTCCTCACTCTCATCTTCTTCTCTTCCTCAGTCTCCTCCTTCAAACCACTCTCTCTCCCCCTTTCATCACCTTCCTCCTCAACTTTATTCTGCAACTCCTCAGCTTTCTTCTCCAACTCCTTCATCTCTTCAATCTCCTTCATTCTCCTCCTCATGTCCTTCTCCCAGTCAAACTCTTCCTCCTCCTCACCATTATCACTATTATTTCCTCCTTCCTCATCGCCCGCGTCAAAGTCCACTCCATTGTTCACCTTCGAATTCGACTTGCCTCGCGCCACGACTTTCCTGTGGCTCCTCGGTTCCACTTCAAACTCGAAGCTCTTCAAAGAGAGAGACTGTGAACATTCCGATCGCTTGTGGAGGTTGAGTATTGCCTCGAGAAGTAGAGGACGCGATGGTGCTTTTCGGTCAGAAATTGGAGTTAAGTTTCGAGGAGATGACATATCGAGGAGGAGAGATAGGTTGCCCGTGACGGTGGCCATGGTGGAAGCACGGCAAGGAGAAAGTAAGAGGGGAGGGCAATATGGTTTTGGTTTGGGTTGCTTTTGGTAGTTTAGCTTTCAAGTTGAAGTGACGAAGCAAGACCTAGATATTTTGGAGAGCTGAAAAGATCAGATTATCCTTGCGAGTTGAGTAAGGTTGGAAATGGCGTCAAGGGTACTTTGGTCTTTAAGACTAAAAGGTACGTGGCGTACCGATGACAAGAACCGTGTGCCGACTGTTGGTTGGTCTAGAGTTGCCTCTTACACGGAAAGGAAAGGAAGTTTGGAATGGGAAGGTGTCAAGCCAGGAAGGGTTTGCTGGAGTAATTAAAAGGAGAAATTATTAGGATAAACGAGTTATTATGTTATATTTTGTATCTACAATATAATGGAATGAAATCTTTTTACGTTTGAAAGCATATTTAAAAACTATAATTATGAGTCCATGAAATTAATTATTCTAATTTGAAACAGAAATTCAATTTCACTTTTTTAAAACAGAATCAATGATTCAATTATTTCTTCATTTATTACTATTAATTAAATTACTTATTTAACCTTTAATTTAATTTTAACATTTTCTATTTAAAGGCATTTTTGACAATTATTACTATATATATATTTAATTGCATTCCATTCCATTTTATAGATATTTCTAAAAATAGGAAAAAATTTTCTATTTCGCTCCCCATTCCTTTCTTATAAAACCCAAGTGAATAGTTAAATTAATAAAGAAATTCAAAAAAGTAAAAGAGTTTATTATTTTCAAACACGATGTGGCTTATAATTTAGTAGAGATAGCAAAAATAATATTATCATAAGAAAATATTTAAATTTCCAACTATCCCTTATCTTAAATAAAAATATTAATGAACCTTACATTTTTCCCTTACGAAAACACCATGTTACTTTTTCTCCACAACTAGAAAACTTCACATCCTCAACCAAATACCAAAACCCTAATCAATATTCGTAATAATTAAAAATAAGATTCAATAAAAAATCAATCTTTATGTATTTTTCAAGTATGTTTCCTTCGTTTATTATGTTTTTTGTAAGTTATATTTTCTTTAGTGTTTTCTTTAAGTTTCAAAAGAAAGTATTGTAATTGTCAATATAGTGATAATGGTGGTGGATAGTAATTGTTGGTTGTGTGATGTTGCGTACACGTACAAATAATGCATCAGATGTTTAATTCAACGTATGAGTATGGAATGTGTGTATGTATGTATGTGTGTGTGTGTGTGTGTGTGTATGCATCAGATGTGTGTATGTGTGTACTTAACGTATGTGTTTGTGTGTCGAATGTACTATGCTATGCTTTTAGCACGTGTATGTATGTATATGTAAGGAAGGGATGAGAGAGAACAACTGTATGTGCACACATATATGTAAGACATGTCATATGCGTATGTGTGTGTGTAAGATGTGAAAGAGGGGAAGAAAAGGGAGAGATGGAGAAAGATGGAAGGATGAGAGAGAGTGAAAGTGATGTGCGTGTGTGTAAGGAGGGTAGCGGGGGGGGGGGGGGGGTTGTAAAATTATATATATATATATATATTTTATATATGTCGATTGTATGTTAGAAGGAATGTGTCCATATTATGGGATATCGAAAAATAAATAAGAAGATACATAAAAGCATGTAGAAGGCGATTTGGAAGCTCAAGCATGAGGCAACCATTTAAGTTAATGGCGAAGAGTGTTGAGTAAAGTTGGGAAGTATTAAATAAAATGCTAATTTTATACTTTTGCATAAGTGCTATGAGTTATGAGGAATTGGATCGTATTGGAATAGGAACTCTAAGTACATGATACATATTTGATAGATGTGTGTGTTAGGCTAGTATATATAAACCAAACTAAATTGAAACATGGACTTAACTGTTTTGCTGATTGTACTTGACTTTAACCACCCACTAGTCGAGTCTAGTGGTATTGGTGAGACACCTAACAATTTTTGCACAATGCTATCCTTAATGAAGTCCTGTACTAAAAAGACCCAAGTAAATTTAGGATACTTTTAGCACTTGAGTATTGAAGAGTACCCAATAGCAATATCTATGTAGTATTTATATATTACGTGTGTAGGGGTCATAAGTAACCCTAAGTCTCAAGACCTTAAGACTATGTTGTTTGTAGAATTAAATGACAAGATTTAAAATTGGTTGTTTGTTATATTTATGATGATACTCATGTATGTGCTTAACTTGTTACTTGTGTTTCATACACATGTATGTGGTATCTTGTACTGAACATCGGCTTACCCTACAAGGGTTGTTGTTTTTCAACTATAAGTTTAGGTATTATTAATAATCCAAAGCATATGATGACGTAAGATACAACCACTAATTGAAGATGAGGACTATTATTACTTTGGTGGTAGGTCGAGATACGCATAAATACCAAGCCTAAGTTTTGTTGAGCAATGAGCTTTTTATTTTAGTTATATATGTTATGTTAGGTATTTATTGTACTTAGTAGATCAAGTAGTTTATTACGTTACTCGTAGTTGTAAATTGAGGAAATTATTTATTATAAGAGTTGGAAAATTTATATTTAATTGTGGAATTCAAATAGGTCGTAGGTTCTTAAACACCTGATGTGTCAATAAAAGCTAAGGATACATAGCAGACTATAGTGTTTTAAGTTCTGAGACATTACAATTCCATTCCAAATCATTCCTACATACCAAACATAACATTAATAATTTAAAAATATTAGACCTATAAATATTAGTGTTGTTAAATTCGAGTTGATTCATATAGTTCAATCCAATATGATTTGACCCTGCTATAGGGCCAACCTAATTTAACCATAGTCCAACTTACAATCCAACCTTGTCTATCTCTTTAATAGTTATTACTTTAATATTCTATTCCTTAAAAATTACAATTTTTTTTTATTTGTCAATACATTGTATTAAAATTTTGAAAAGGAAGGAAATTAAACCTAGTCCATCTCGTTGGAAGAACGGTGTTCATACAGTTAACCTACACCAACGTTAACTTAGAAATTACAATTTCATTTAAATATTATTTCATTTCATAAACCATACATCCTACTAGTCATCTATATATGTTGAGTCAGCAGGGGAGTATAATTACCATTCGACTCTATATGCATATTATAAAGTTTTTTTTCTCTTCTTAGTTTTCTTCTCCCTACATTTTACTATATAATCATAGCATATTTCTTAACATGTATATCTATCCTCACATTAACCACTCTCAAAAACCAAAATCAACTATCGAATTTTAGACTTTATAAGTTTCCAATATCTTACGATTTTTCCCCTTCTCTTCCAATTTTTAAGACTCTTCTACGTAATTCATGCCTTTCTCTCTTAATTTTTTTAGGCTTGTTGTTTCCTTATAACCATGTTTCTTAGAAGAGGAGAACCTCTACAAAAAAATATGAGGAGAAGCCAATGAATTCAAAAATAACGTTAAGAATAGCAACAAGAATAGCTTAGTGTTGCATGCATGCCCATAAGCATCTAGGTACGAGTGGGAGTAGGTCGTTCCACTCACATAAGTCTCTTCTCTTTTGCCATCTCACTAATCTGATTTGTCTTGATTGGTTTCAAATCCATTATCTATTGTCTAAATTTATTTTATGAGACATCTTAATCTCTCAATCCCAATCCTAAGAATCATATCAACATTTACATTCCACCAAGTGGTTGGGTTGTGTTATAATACTAATATTTTTCTTTATTCAATGAACAATATGTTTTTATTTTTGTGTTAAATGTTTCGGATGAGCATGAATACTCAAAATTCTAGTAACTTGATTGAAAAATTTAGATCGTCAATGGAGTCAAGGACTTATTGGAGTGAAATGGATTGGTGCATCTAATGGTAAGACCCTTAAGGTATCATTATTGCATCATTCTTTTAAATTCATTTTCTATTACTAATGATTATAATTGTAGGTGGTCCTGATATTTCCCTTGTTTACATGGCATGCAGTTGTTGAATTTAGCCACAGAGGAAGTTATAATATAAGTCCCATGCATGGGTTCTAAAGACAACAATGATGCTATGCATTCTACTTATGATGCTCTCCATGTATGATTCAAAATTGTTAATGTTATTCTTTGTTATTTTATATAATACCAATTAACTTTCTTTAGTTGCTCAATTACTGTCCCCGTCTTCATTTCTAGGGAACTTTGGTTTGTTTAATCATTATCATAAGCTCTTATTGTTTATAATTCTTTGTCCCCTTGCCCCCTCCCCTAAGCTGCATTTACATGAACTTCATTCTAGGTTTATTCATAATTTTACTCTACTTAATGCCATAAATTTTTATACAATTTATTATGTAAAATTATTGTTTGAGTTCTTATGCTCTACTTTTTCTTTTTGGCATTTCATATAATATATCTTTTTATTAATATCTGATCATAAAATTGACATATAGATGTTCTAAATAAGCTTTTGATCAACTCACTCCAACTCATACATATTATCAACGACTTAATCAGTGTGCTGTCTTTTGTTCTTTTAAGGTTAAGCTTTACCGCAAACATCAATTACAACTTTGCAAGTACCATAGTAGGGGAGGGTTGCTTTGCTGCAGTAATCAAATTTGGGTATATGTAGTTTTAGTGATTTTATTACATGTTTAAACGTAAATGTTTTCCTATAGGATGTTGAATTTTAGGAAAGCTTTCTAGAGAACAAATAAGAGATTGTATCGATCTTCTCTATGTTTTATGATGTTGAAGTTGTAAATTTTATTGTTTCAATTTTTTTTTTAAAAATGAAATTGTTTTTGTTATCTCTTACTTACTTTTCTATTTCTCAATATTGATGAGATACAATTAGATTTTTTTTCCTTTTTCTTTCTGTTTTGCATTTTTTTAAATGATATATTATTTTGTGACACCCAATGATTTACTTATGTTGTGTGATGGTATTGATCAACATCTTACTAACTTCTAGCTTTTTCCATATAAATTCTTAGTTTTAGGGTTGTGTAACGTAGTAAATGGAAAATTATTGAAGTTCATTGGTTTTAAATAAAGGGATGTTGCATGGGAAAATTGTTGTGTTAGAGATTTATTTTTTCAATAAAAGAAAACATTTATCAACAAAGATATATATTTATTTAGTACTAAGACAATAAATTACATTATGTAATTTCATTAAGCTTATTAGTTGCACTCAAGTGGATTTAATGTGCTAGTTTGAACTCTTTATAATTTCCCTTCATTAAGCTTATAATGTAAGCTTCTTCTTCCTTTGTTTTTTTTTTCTTTTGGCCAAAAATGTAAGCTTCTTCTATTTGTTTCCATTTTAAAAAATTTATTATTCCAAACTTAGTTAAATGTATTCATTTTAACCCCTAGCTACATGTCTCGATGTTTTGGGTTGAAGCACAATTCAATTTGATCCTAACTTAAGGAAGTCCACGAGCAATTTCAACATGTAAATGCTTAATGGCTTGGTGGATATGAGACAATTTCAATTTCACAATATGCTAATATCTTTGATGGTGTTAAACAAGTGTTAATTAGCAAAATCAAATATGTTTCAACATATGCTTTTCATTTCTATCAAACTTAAAAAGACTGTATTTTATATAGCATCTAAGTATCAAGCATAACCACGAGCCTAAGGTCAATTACTAAAAACTTAAGGATGTGTACACTATTGGTGAAATATTAGGATTTTGCCACTATAAAATATGGGAAAGTAAAAAAAAAAAAATCCTTAACATTTACCTATTTTTTTATTTCAATCCCCAACATTTCAAAATTTTTATTTCAGTCATTAACATTTTCAACTTTTGTCAAATAAATCATTCTATTAGGTTCTATTAGATTTTCCATTATTAAGGATACATGGTAACATATCATTGGTCAATGTATAATTTTTTAAATTAAAAAATAAAATAATTTAAAAAAGAATAAAAAATAAAAAATTAGAACAATAAAAATCTACAAAATTTAAAAAACATATATGTAATATAATATATACATAATTATATAAATATTTACATATTAATAAATATATATACTTATATAAATGTTCATATTAATAAAATTAAAAAAAATAGAAAAAAATGAAATCTGACTACATAATGATGGGAGTGATTAGCGACCTCAATAAAAGGATTCGGTTGAGGAGTAAGGATGTTATGTAACACCCTTCTAAAGGTTGTTGACGACCTCCTATCATTGGGTGGTTAGATTTCGATCTATGTAGAGAAGTAGGTTGCTACCCACTTCAAGCTTAAAAAAAAAAAAAAAAAAGGAAAAACCCAATCGAGTTGTAATAGAGTTGTACAACCCAATTAGGTTTTTTAATGTTTTTAGTTCTTTTATTAAATGACCTACTTGATGCAACGTGTTACGACCCATTCCTTAGGCCAGTTGGAATCTAACCACCTAAGAGTAGGGGATGGATGAATTTCCATTTTTTTTTAATTTTTCCCTTTTCCTTAATATATTTTCTCTCTTTTTTTATTTTTTGATTTTTCTATGTATTATAAATATAAGAATATATATTATCATATATGTTATCTTACTATTTTTTATTCTTATACTTTTTTATATTTTTTTATTTTTCATCATTTTTAAGTATTTTTCTATCTTTTTTATTTCTTGTTATTATTTTTTAATATTTTAGTATTTTATTTGTTTAATAATTACATGTGAACCAATCATATACTGTTATATGTCTTGGCTAATAGAAAAAATAACGAAAGGACTTATTTGATCAAAATTTAAGATGTTGAAGACTGAAATAAAAAAAAAATTAAAATGATAAGTGTAGATACCTTACTTTGCCTCTTACATTTTAGCTTTTTATTTATTATCTAGAAAAAGGGTCCTTTATTAAAAAATTAATTAATTAATTAAAAAAATTAAATTTGTTTAGCCATAGATCATTTTTAGGAAACTTAATTTAGGGTCATGAAATTTTTTGTGCCCCATTTGGGATTAAGTTAATTCATTATTGAGCTTCAGTCCATTTAAATTTCAACTTTAGGTCAAGTTTATATTTAGGGTTATTTTTAATAAGTTGTTTATTTATTTGATTAAATATTTTTTTAAAAAAAAGATTTTCAAAAAAGATCGACAGAAGAAAATCCAATTTGCTAGAATCCTAATCTAAAACAAATCAAATTGAGTTGTTGGAGTTGTTATTATTTAGAATCATGGCCAAATGATTATTGGAGATAACAAATCTAACGTGATAATGTTAAATCCAATAAGATAAAGATCTATAAAGATTTGGATCTAGATTGGTTTTTATAAATTTAGATTTGAATTGATCCAGGAGATTCATTTTCAGTATGTATATATATGGATCAAAGTGGCGAGAGAGGGGATTTTTTCTTTAGGGAAAAAAAAAAAACCAGCTACTGCCAATATGTTTAACTTGAACACCACCAAACACCAATCAACTCTTTTCTCACAACAGCGACCCAATCCCTATTGAGGTAGAGCCTCATTTATACTGCTATCGACAAATCGCACTCGCCCATTGCTGTCACACGCCAAGCAAGAAGCTATTTGCAAGATAAAAGTACTCCTCTCTTGCATAATCTCTCTTGCATCACTGCATCAACTAGACACCGACCAACCTTCTCTTCAATAGCATAAATGATGGTAATAGACTCTTTCTCATTGCATTAACACATACCTACGCTTGAAGCCTCCATACTTATGGCTACGACCAACCTTTTCCTTAGCATGCAAGCAATAGTAGTCATGTACAACACACACACGATGCCCGGTCCAATCGCGTTGTACTTTCTCATAAGACTAGCACTGATCCATCCAATCACCCTTGCTAATGTTCTTCTCCATTGACCAGCGAGCGCCCAACAAGACCAACAACAATAGTTGCTCCATCCACTTTCAACTCCATGTAGCAAGTTTCACCATCTCCAACATACACTGACTTAACCCAATACCTAACAGCATCGCCTACTGCTAGTCATGACCCCCACGTGTCTAACTTTCTTCTTCATTCCATGCTTGAACACCCAGTCTAACCTATAGTAACCACTTCGTCCACGCTCGTGTAGCAACAACAACCTAAGTGTGATTTGTTACATTACATACATTATAGTGCATTGAATCATGAATACAATACAACCATGCATAAAGATTCAACTACAGCATCAATACATGGTAGTACTCAACAATCTAAATGTACGGTTACGACAGTTATTCTCACACCATCCTCTTTTGAATTGAGTAATCCTAGTCCCATGAGCCTCATTCATGCTTAGGTTCAGTTCCTATCTTGCCTTTTTAATGTTTTATTTTATCCCTTGTTAGTTGTTATTTAGGGCTTATTTTAGGAATTTTTTTTAAAAGAAGTGATGTCACTTAGAAATTTTTTTTTAAAAAAAGAAAAAAAGCTTTTTTTATTAGGATATTTTTTAGAAATTTCAAAAAATCATTTTTCTAGATGTTATTTTTATTCAAAAAATAATAAATAATAAATTAAAACGTAAACTTGATCTATTTTTGGAAAATAAAAAAGAATAAACACATTAAAATATTTTAAAAATGAACTAAGAACGTCTGATCTCGACTAGCGAGTATATAAGCACTTCTGGAGTGATGTAAAATTTGTAAAAACTTTAGTTTTCCATTTTTTTGTAAATTATAACTTAAATTCCCCATCTTGTTGTAAAAATAATACAATTTAATTTATTTACTAGTGATTAAGCTTTATTTTTAAAAAAGGGTAATTTTGAAAATTAAATTTAATTTCAAAAAATTAATAGTGGTATCGATAAGGGTTTAATATAATAACTCTCGAACTTAAGAAATTTGTTTTCTTGAATTCTTTTCAAAAAAAGTTTTCAAAACTTATATTAGTGGCTAAATTAGAATCAGTACCTAATCAATTCTATTTTAATTATCTTTCTCGGTTTTATCATGTAGTAACTCTAAAATTTTTCAAAATAAAGAAATCGAGTTTTCTTTAACTTTAGTTGAGGGTTTAAATTAAACAGATAGAGGGTTTAGTTTAAATCAAGTTAAGCAAAACGAAAATAAAATAGGAAATTGAAAAATCAAGTTTGATAGCTTAGCAACTCCACTTGAGACGTCAAGAAGGTTAGCTACTTAAGTTTTCCAAAATTAGCATTATTTTTCAAAAAAAAAAAAATTGAGCTGTAAATTATCCATGTACATTTCCTTTTGTTGTAAAATATAAATTCTTATATTAGCCCTTTTTGTCGTAGCTTACTTATAGGGCATCTTTTATTTTATGAATTATATGTCTAGTAAATATGATCAGAACCAAGTCGTCCTAAGACTTTAGGAGGGAGTCTATTATGTAAGTTTCGGATATTGTGGAACAACTACCTTTTAAGTCAATCAAGCTACAACACTCAACTTTCAATATGACTAAGGAATCGTTTCTTCGAAAATATATGGGGTCACAGAACCTAAAGACTTTTAGAACTTACCTTAATTACATATACAAACCTTGACTAGTGAATAAATAATAATGGGGCAAATTAAGTTATTATGTCAGAATTCTCTTATTATCCATGTAAATCTAATGTAGATTAATTATGTGTATAGGACTTTCTCAATGTAAAAGTGTAAGTCTCCTTATACCTTGTATTTCTTTATATTTGTATATATTGTTTATATTTCCCTATAATTTCAAATTCATTATGATAATGTAATTCTGACATAATTACAACCCTAAACGCCTAGCATTGCCACATTACTATTTGATCACTAATTCCTTACATCTATGTGTCTTTATTTTACATTTTTTTTCCTTGTTTTTATTCATCTACAAAAGTTCATGCTTAATAATTATGTCTTAATTTCTAAAATTTAGGTTCATAAATAATCATGTTTTGCTACCTTGTAAAATACTGCACTTCTTTTAAAAGCTTGTTCGTAAGTGATCAAAGGTGAAAAGAAAAAAACAAAAAGAAGCAATCATGTAAAATAATTTTAGGTAGTTGCCATTTTGTCAAGTATTCTGCAAGCTAATAATATTCATTCTTTCAAATAAATTAGTACCTTATAAATAAGCTTCCTCATTCAAAATAAATAAGATTTAGAAATGATCTTTGGTTCCATTGAATAATAATCAAGCACAATGTTAGGCTATTTTACTTTGCTCATACATTGTTACCTTCATAGTAAAAGGAACCTTTTCTCTTTTATAACTTCATTCTTCCATTTCTTGTTCGTAAATAAATCCTTTAATAGCATTTATTAAACCATTGTTCTCTATCAATAAAAAAAATGTAATTATAAATATATAGGCTTGTAAGTAGAATTACATATAGGCTTGTATATATAATCTTAAGAAAGTAATTCTCCATTTATAATTTGATAACTCGGTTTCTATAAAATAAAGCCTTCTCTCTCTCTCTCTCAAAGCTAAAAAAAAAAAAAAAGAAGAGGTTGCTAAGGGTTACAAATACTTATTGGAATCGAGACAAACACAAACCACATAACTCGTTAAGGCGGCCAACCAAACGTAAACCCCTGGCCCATCAAGGTAGGTGAACTAACTCAAAACCCCTCCACCATAAAGTCTAACCATAAACTAAGTCAAAACATGAAGCCATGAAACACCTTCTTGAGCTTGATCCTTGATATAAGCAAAAAGGGCAATTCACAGTCCCTTCTACCACGAAAGATGTCAATGCTGGCCCATTCAACTCTAAAGAATCGGGCCTAAATCATACATAGAAACTAAAGGGTATTAAGACCTATAAGTCTGGGGCAATTTAAGTAAGAATGCAAAAGGTATGGGGCATTTGGTCTTTGAAATTTAAATTTGAATTCAAATTGAATGAAAGGTATCATTTCACAATTGGGGCATGTTTCGAGGAATTAGGAAGCAAGGTCAATTTCCACCTTAAGGCAAATCAACATAAGCCCTTACTTAGGGAATTAATAACTTACTTTTAAAAGGTTTGGAATGAAAATAGGTAAGCTATATCCCATACATTAACCCTTAAACACTTTGAGATATGAGAGACATCATGGTGTGTGCGACTTGTAGTAGGTCTTATAGTTGCAGCGACACAGAGGCGGTGGTGCATGGCTGTTATTTGAGCAGTGGTTGGTAGTCATTGTTTTTTGTGTAGTAGTGTACATGTTCTTATTGGGCATACTGTGGGAAGCGAGAAGGAGGTCGAGATGGTTGAAGGTTACAGTGGTGTATGTGTGTGCTGCGCGACTAAAGGGTGCTTGGTGTTTGAGCAGAGGTAATGCATATACTACTGCTGTGCAAGTAGTGTGTTGCGGTGGGGTGTCGAGAGTTACTGTGTTCTGTGTAGTGCAATGTGTAGAGGTCATGTGCCAGAATCTGAGCTACGGTGATTAGATGAGCTAAACTGAAGAAACAAAGGCACCGTATCTTTGTACCCAAGTGTGTCCGAGCGGCGTTGCCGAAGTAGTTTGTCATGTGTATGCTCGAGCGTGTATCGGTGTACAATGTACAGTGGGGTAGTGTGTGTTGATGTGTCACCACAAAGGAGTACAGGAGTGGTAGAAATTGAAGCCTAAAGTACGGTGTTGTGCTTGCTATTGTATGTGCTGAAGTGGAGTTGGTTACGCTGAGCTAGTTGCAGATTGAAATCCTAACTGATGTGAACTCGTGCCGAGTTGCCTAAAGCTCAGAGCCGAACTGTCCACTTAAAGTCCAAAGCTACTGTTTTCTAAGTACTTGACCACGCTATTGTTGGGTTCCAAATTGAAGTGTTTGCACGAAGTTGAGCTGATATGAAGCAAGCCTATCCGAGCTGTTTTGTTGTCTAAACTACTGTAAGTTGCCGATCAAGCTACTGCAACTTCACTAAGCTAACCAGTAAAGAGGAAGTGATCCAAGCTAATTTCAACACGCAAATCCAAGGTATCCTATACTTCAAGTTAGTGTTGAGCTAATTGATAGGCATTGTCTAATTTTTGAGCTAAGGGAGTGTGAGGTGGACTTGTGGTCATGCTAAGCTAAAATTGGTTGTGCCGAGGTGCAACACTATTGTGACCGGGCTGCTTAATTGGTGTATGCTATTGGTTGTCGAACTACTTTATTTCATGTTGTCGAGCCGTTAGAATTCCCCATCGATGCCGAAGTGTGCCAAACTGTAAAAGGCCAGAATAAACCAAGTTTCAAGCTGACTATTGGAGTGTAAGTGCCGAACAGCTGTGAGCGGTTGTGCCCAAAATATTTGAACTATTTTAAGCGAACTCCATCAGAACCGTCGTGATTGTTTGTCCAAGCTGCTGTTAAATTGAGATCATGCCGAGCCACTGCATGTCATAATGGTGTATGAAGTGTGTAACCGAGCTATTCTCTTCCAAGTTGACTATTTCTGTACGTGTTCGAGCTGTTGATTGGGATCGAATTGAAATTCTTTTGTGTATTCGAACTAGACATTTGAGTTTGTTATTGTGAGGTGCTGCTTGGACTTGTGTGTCCAAGCTCCTAGTGTGTAAGTGGCCGAGCTGTGCTATTTAAAGGCTGTTGAGTTGCAATTGTGGAATTTATTCGAGCTGATAAATAACTTGCCGAGCTGATTGAAGTCAAGGACTAAGCTGACCTCCTAAAGCTGCTATGCTGAAAACTAAAGTGTCCGAACTGATGAAAACTAGAAACGTGCTATTCAGTTTAATTGCATAGTCGAGTTGCTTCGAGATCCTTATTTGCCGAACTGATAGTGCATATTTAAGCCATTTGAATTGTTGTCATGCTAAGCTACATTAGTCAAAAACTTCAGTTTTAAGTCTATGAACCATACCAAGCTGACTTGAACGTGTATCTAAGCTACATGTGGATCTTAGTGTCCTATTACCAAGCTAAAATTAATTCAGATATCCAATTGCCAAGTTGTCAAGTTACTCATTGTCAAGTGCGCCTAACTGAACAAACGTATGCCAAGGAGCTATCGTATGCGACCTGAAAAGCGTGTATGAGTGCTTGGTGTATTATAAGTTGGTCAGCTATTGGAGTATAGACCGAACGCGTGTTAGTTAAAGGTTTTTTAGAAGTTTGCTATTATGTATTTGATATGGCCACTAAATAGAATGCATAAGTAAGGTTTTATGTATATGATGACTAAAACTCTTTGAGTATTTTCTCTTGATATGGCCACTAAGATTTTGTCTTCAAGTGTGCTATTATGTATAAATAGAATGCATGAGCAGGGTTTTAGATAGATTTAGGACATTAATGAAAAACCTTTTAAGTATTTTCTTTTGAAAAACTTTTTCTCTTCTTATTAGCTCTTATCAATTCCTTTACCAAAGATTATGGTAGGTAACCTTATTACTTGGACTAGTACGTTACATTTGGCGAGTTTTAGCTATGTAAAGCTAGCTGGTGCATCATATTCGGTTAATTGGCTCATGGATTTCCTAAAACCCTCACTAAACCTACTCTATTTTCGTTCTTTTGGTAGTATTGGACCTACATCGATATCGCCACTCTTGTTGATTCTTGGCGTGTCGCATTATTCGGAGGTTAGGGTTATTGATTAGGAGAGAAGGATAAAAATGATTTATGCTTATCTTAGTAACAACAATTCAAGGATAACTTTTGGTTTCGATAAATTGTTCCCTTTGAGGAAGAATTAATACTTTTCTAAATGCCTTAAGATGACACATATCTCACCGAACCCCATACATTTAAAACCTATGAGTTTAGAACCTTGATTCATCTAAAGACAAAGAATCAACAAAAGAGATAATTACTTTTAGGGAGAGAAAAACAAAAAATAATGGGCTAAAAAAAAGAAAGAAAAAAGAGAAAAAAAAAATAGAAGAAAGAAAAAGGAAGAAGGGCCTGAATATCAAGCTTAAGAAAAGCCCTAACCAAAGAAGGCCCAAAAGCTCAAGCTGCTTTAGAAATATAAGGTCCTAAATCACATTCTCAACCATTAACACAAAACTCCATATTCATTTCAGAATCATACTCTAAATCATGAACATAAAACCTTCCTATTCATCTTGAATTACACAAGACCTCTTCACCTACAGTACCATACTCAATAAAGGCTTTACCAGTCTTAAAAGATAATTTATCTTTAACAAAAATTATTTTTGAAAATAGGGCAAGCACACTTCTAGTTTTTCTTAAAGGTTCTTGACTTGTATACCTGGGCTATATAAGAATGTTTCTTTTAAATAGGCCCTCTCATTAGTCTCTTTTGAAACCATCTGATCAAAGGCCCAATTTATAATATTTAACTAAAAAAAACCTAATAGATTGATCAAAGCGTATTACTTCCAAACTAGACTGTAATTTTTGGAATAGTAATCAAGTGTGTAATCTAGACCAAGAGTGTGTAAGGAAGTCCTCTTTGACTAAATTAATCATGAATTACTTATTTCTTAGGAAATGAATGTTTAAAATCACAAGGCCCTACAAAGAAGCTCAGCATAAGATATTTTCAAAGAATAAGAAGGATATGAGATGCCCCATATGATTATCAAGGAAGGGGATGGTTATAGCACTTGTTTCTTAGATAAGAATTTGTATTCATTAGCAAACTATCATGAAAAAAAAAAAAATAGAGGGAGAAAGGAAAAAGAGAGAAGGAAAGTAAGGGCTTGTTATAAGTTTTTTTCATCCATTTTAAAGTTCATGTTGGTCAAGTGGCCAAATCTTTAATTTATGTCATCTACTTCTGAGTCATTCTCCTGATGTAGTTTTTTATGTTCATTAACTCTTTTTCAAATCAAGGGACCTTATCCCTAATACATTTTTTTTTTGTCATAAATGGTTTTTACCAAATTCTTCGTTGGTAAATTTCTCAAGTCCGGAGGTTTTTCAAATTAGTTGCATTTCTTAGTTTTGCTTCTTTGATCACCTTTTAGGGATCTAGTCAGCTCATAGAGCGCTGTCCTAATTAATGTTTCTTTTTTAAGATTCTAGCCAACTCATAGAGTGTTATCTTGATCTACACTTTCTTAAGGCTACAGTGTCACGCCCCGAAGCGGCAGAGTCGTAACAGCCCCTGCCGTGTAAACCATCCTAAGATAGAAGTTGGCCTTACAACCGCTATCTTAGACCTGATCTACACAAGGCGCCCACGACTAACCCGCTTTGAAGTAGACAATTTATAATTTAAACAAATCATTTAAGAAAGTGAGAAAAGTTATATATAGTCACTATAATTCAGTTATTATATTAATCAGAAATGAAAAGTAAAACATGTGTTGATTCTTCAATGTTTTTCCTCACTCCCCAAGATCCAGCAGTTGCTAGCTTCAGAGTAATTGGTTGCCGCTTCTTAGCCAGTACTTGCACGACGTCTATAGGGATGTGAGCAACCACAGCTCAGTAAGTAGGGACGGAGGACTTAAAACTATACTATATACACAACAAGGTTTTCAATCACTTATTAGGTGCAATGCATGTGCAAGCAAATACCATCGCACGACGTTGTTCGGCCCGTCGTGAGATTAGAGAAATTGCGCCCGCTTTAATCCGGGTTGAGGAGTTGCCGTTAATGCAACAGCTCACGACCAAACCCAGGCTTGTGTAATGGAGACCTTGCTCCTCCCGCGACTACCTTCGAACCACTGCCTTTACCCTCGCCGCGACCTCCTCTCCTGTCACTTAGTTCGACTGAGGATGAAGAAGGGACCATTTTGCAATCCTGCGCTATCCCTTCCGAAGGGGTCGGTATTTAGCCGGAGAGTCCTAAGTTCCCCTAACGGGTTGCCATGCATGTCCGATTATGATTACTGGTCGTATATTTGATTAAGTCCAGTTTAGGGTGATCAATCATTACATACAATTCATACAATATGTGTAGAGCAACAAACAGAATCATGGCATCACCCATAATCAAGCACATGCACACATTCAACTATCTAACAAGCACAACCAAGCATAATCTTAAGCCTCCAAAATACAGCATTGTATTAATCCCAACTTACCTCGACTCCTCGCTCGCTCACTCGAGGTCCGATTTGCTCAGGCCATCGCCGGTTATCCCTATAACACGAACGTGGTTTCAGCTTTTCATATAAATATTATAGGTTCGTTTTATCCTACAACGCTTATTGTTAGGTTTTGTTTAAGGTTTAATATGCCTAATTATCTAGGTATTAAGTCTTTTATAATTATTCTAGGTTTGGGGTTAGGTTCAGGTTCGGTTTTCGCATCGATTTCTAAACCAGGTTTTTAGTTCAATTTTTAAGTAATGTTTTAGATTCCAACCCTAAAAATCCGTTTCAACCTATAATGTGAAATTAATCACATTACTTCCTGATCTCCTATATACCATTATTACCCCTAGTCAGTATTTTATTTCACCCGGTATACTTATATCCTTATTAGTGTATCAAATTTACTCCTGATATGAGAAATTCCTACATTTTTCATATAATTCCATAAATTCAAGTTTCCTATCAGATTTATTGTGCATTTTTATTATTCTCAAAATATAAATTTTTATTATAATATTTTCTATTTATTATATTTCTAAAAATCACATATTATATATTGTTACCTTTTATGTACATAATGTACTTCTAATATTTCTATCACCCTAATTACCATCTCTAACATAAATTATCACTTCAAAATGTCTAAATTCATCCTAGATCAGGTTTTACACCTAATTATCCTAATTTACAAAATTAACTTATAATTTACTATGTTTTTCTATTACTAATTTACTACATAATTAACCTAATAATTACATCTAACACCCTAAATGCTATAAGTATCATAATCCATCAGATCTTAACATCCTAAAACATGTAATTATTCACTAAATCAGAAATTAATAATTTAATTACATAATTAACCCTAAATTACCCATTTTATGCCTCATTTTAGAGCCTAAAAATTATCTAAAAATTTAGAAAATTAATTTTTAGAAACGGGCTTCATAGCACTGTTCTATATCATCTAATTAATCTACACAAAAATTTTGAGCTTGAAACTACACTCCTAAGGTCATTTATTTCTAAACCGAAATGTGCTCAGTTTTGCACGATTTCTTAGGGACCATATATTACGGGACATAATTTCATCAAAATAACATTTTTCCTAAAAACTAAATACAAAAATATCCCATAATAACAAAATTCATAATTTTCTAATTATATTTACTATTTTTACAAAATTTCACAAAATCGGGCTGGAAATCGGACTCACCGATTTGGGTGGCTCCGGCCACCACGGGCCGCCGTGGCCTTGTCGGCCGGCCTGGGCGCTTCCACCACCGTGTGGTGGTGGTGGCCGTCTACTTCCAGCTGCTCGTCTGGTGGGGGTTTCCTTTAGAAGCCCTAATTGCACAGATTTTTCTAATTTTTTTTCCAAACCGAATTTTTCTCTCAATTTTCGACTCTCCCTAATTTTTTTCTGATTCCCAACTGTCCAAATGAGTTTCTGGATTTTTCCTGCTATTTATAGGGCTTTAGTGTAATTATTGTGCATTAATTTGATGGGATTTTGCCTTAATTCCTTGATTTTTGGCCTTTTGTTTGTCCAATTCTTATTGGATAATTTTTCTTTTTCTGATTTGAACCTGCCACGACCTGATCTTGCTTCAGTTATCCACTTCTGATTTTTTTCTAATTTTTCTATAATTATTTTGTATTTTTCTTTAATTATTTACTTAGTTTTCGGCCTATTTCACTAATTACGCGTATTTTTATCTATACGTAAATACATGTAGGGTACACGTGAACATTCCTAAATATTATTTTGGTCATTCTAAAATTTTTAGTATACATATAATCTATCTCTAATAATTTATTAGTTATTATATTACACTTTTCGCCTTTTCGGTAATTAGCAGTTATTATGCTTAAAATTTAAAAATTTTATAGTCTCTTATTTTACTACTTATTTTCTTAAATTTAAGTTTACAGGGTCATTTTTACTAATATTCTTCTCAATAGTTTATAATTTGAGTTTGATCGGATCTTTTAACCGATCGCCCTAAACCTTGAGTTCTGAGTTCAATCCTACGGTTACTTGGCTGAACTTTGGGGCTTACATACAGCCAGCTCATAGAGTGTTGTCTTGATCTTTATTTTCTTTAGGGTTTTAGCAAGCTTATAAAGTGTTGTCCCAATATACATTTTCTTAGGGCCTTAGCTAGCTCATAGAGTATTGTCTCAATCTATATTTTCTTTAGGGTTCCAGTCAGCTTATAGAGCGTTGTCCCAATTCTCATTTTCTTTAAGGTTCCAGTTATTTCATAAAGCAATGTCCTAACTCTTCTTGCCATTTAGGGATTTAGCCAGCTCAAGGAGCGCTTTACCCATTCACCTAGGTTAGTCGGCTCAAAAGGGCACAACTAGGTTGTTATTTATGGTCTTAGCTAGCTTAAGGAGCATTGTACTCATTCGCTTAGGTTAGTCATCTCAGAAGGGCACGACTAGGTTGTCATTTAGGGTCTTAACCAACTTAAAGAGTGTTTTGCCCATTCACCTAGGTTAGTTAACTCAAAAGGGTATGACCAAGTTATTATTTATGGTCTTAGCTAACTCAAGGAGTGCTTCTCGCATTCACTTAGTTTAGTCAGTTCAGAAGGGTACGACCAGGTTGTTATTTAGGGTCTTAGCCAGCTCAAGGAGCGTTTTGCCCATTTGCTTAGGTTAGTCAACTTAAAAGGGTATGACCAGGTTGTTATTTAGAGTCTTAGCCAACTCAAGGAGCGCTTTTCCCATTCACTTAGGTTAGTCAGCTTAGAAGAGCACGACTAAGTTGTTATTTAGAGTCTTAGCTAACTTAAGGAGCACTTCGCTTATTTGCTTAGGTTAATCAGCTTAGAGGGGCATAACCAGGTTATTATTTAGGGTTTTAGCTAACTTAAGGAGGACTTCGCTCATTCGCTTAGGTTAGTCAGTTCAGAAGGGCATGACCAGGTTGTTATTTAAGGTCTTAACCAACTTAAGAAGTGCTTTACTCATTCGCTTAGTTTAATAAGCTTAGAAAGGCACAACCAGGTTGTTATTTAGGATTTTAACTAGCTCAAGGAGCACTTTGCCCATTTACTTAGGTTAGTTAGCTCAGAAGGGTACAATTGGGTTCTTATTTAGAGTCTTAACTAGCTCAAGAGGTGCTTTGCCTATTCGCCTAGGTTAGTTAGCTTAGAAAGGCACGACCAAGTTGTTATTTAGGATCTTAGCTAGCTTAAGGAGTACTTTGCCCATTTGCCTAGGTTAGTTAGCTTAAAAGAGCACGACCAGGTTGCTATTAGAGGTTTTAGCCAACTCAAGGAGTGCTTTACCCATTAACCTAGGTTAGTTAGCTTATAAGGGCATGACTAGGTTGCTATTTAGGGTTTTAGCCAACTCAAGGAACACTTTCCCCATTTGCTTAGGTTAGTCAACTTAGAAAGGCATAACCAAGTTGTTATTTAGGGTCTTAGCTTGCTCAAGAAGCAATTTACCCATTCGCCTAAGTTAGTAAGCTTAAAAGGGTATGACTAGGTCATTTTTTGGTGTTTTAGCTAACTTAAGGAGAACTTTGCCCATTTGCTTAGGTTAATTAGCTTATAAGGATACAATTAGGCTACTATTTAAGGTCTTAGCCAGCTTAAGAAAAGTTTCAACCATTTGCCTAGGTTAATCATCTCAAAAGGTATAACCAGGTTATTATTTAGGGTCTTAGCTAACTCAAGGAGCACTTCATTTATTCACTTAGGTTAGTCAGCTTAGAAGGGTACGATCAGGTTCTCATTTAGGGTTTTAGCTAGCTCAAAAAGTGCTTTGCCTATTCACTTAGGGTTAGCTAGCTCATAAGGTGCTACCCATCTTTTAGTATCTTTCAAGGTTAGCCAACACACAAGGAGCTACCCTCCTAGTATCTTTTAGGGTTCTTGCCAGCTCACAGAGCGCTATCCTCCTTTTAGTATTTTTTAAGGTTCTTGTTAGCCCACAAGGGCACTACCATCACCACTTTTCCTTTCGAGCTTTTTTGTCACTAAATTGTTAGCGGATAAAGCCTAGGATAGCTAACTAGTTATAGCACTTCTTACGATAGAGTCATCCCTAAGGTAAAAATGATATCTTTTTTATCTTTATGGTAAAATTTTATTTAAACTTTACCATAAATAAGGGCAGCTGTAGATACCCCGTTTTTGCCTCATGTACTTTAGCTTTTTATTTATTATCTAGAAAAAGAGTCCTTCATTAAAAAATAAAAAAAAATATATAAAAAAATTAAATTTGTTTAGCCATAGATCATTTTTAGGAAACTTAATTTAGGGTCATGGAATTTTTTGTGCCCCATTTAGGACTAAGTTAATTCATTATTGGGCTTTGGTCCATTTAAATTTCAACTTTGGGTTAAGTTTAGATTTAGGGTTATTTTTAATTAGTTGTTTATTTATTTGATTAAATATTTAAAAAAAAAATATTTTCAAAAAGATTGACAGAAGAAAATCCGGTTTGCCAGAATCCTAACCCAAAACAAATCTACTTTGAGTTATTGGAGTTGTTATTGTTTGGATTTAATAAAATCATGGTCAAATGATTATTGGAGATAACAAATCCAATACAATAATGTTAAATCCAATAAGATAAAAATTTAGAACTATATTGGTTTTTATCAATTTAGATTTGAATTGATCCAGGAGATTTGTTTTCTGTTTGTATATATATGGATCAAAGTGGTGAGAGAGGGGTTCTTTTATTTAGGGAAGAAAAAGAAGCTATTACCAAGATCTTTAACTCGAACACTGCCAAACATCGATTTACCCCTTTCTCGCAATAGTGACCCAATCCCCATTGAAGTAGAGCCTATCCACGCTGCTGTCCACAAATCCTACTTGCCCACTGTTGTCATACGCCGAGCAAGAAGCCATCTGCAAGACTAGACCACTCTTCTCTTGCACAATCTCTCTCGCATAGCTCTACCAACCAACCTTCTCTTCAACAGCACAAACTATGGTAGCAGACTCTTTTTCGTTGCATTAACACATACTCATGGTTAAAGCCTCCACACTTATGGCCAAGACTAACCTTCTCTTCAGCACACAAGTAGTAGCAATCATGTACAACATACACACCACGCCTCGTCCAATTGCATTGTACTTTCTTGTAAGATTAGCATTGATTAGTCCAATCATCGTCGCTACTGTTCTTCTCCATCAACCAGCAAGCACCTAACAAAACCAATAATAGCAGCTGCTCCATCCACTTTCAATTCCATGCAGTAAGTTTCGCCATCTCCAACACACATTGGCTCAACCAAATGCCCAGCAGCACTACCTACTGCCAATCGTGACCCCCAGGCGTCCAACTTTCTTCTTCGTCACGTTGTTGAACACCCAATCCAACCTACAACAACCACTCCTTCTACACTTGCACAACAATAGCAACCTAGGTGTGATCTATTATACCACACATATTGCAACACATTGAGTCACAAATAAGACACAACCATATACAGAGATTCAATTACAGCATCAATATACAGTGGCACTTAGCAATCTAAACATATGGTCATGATAGTTATTCTCATACTATCCTCTTTTGAACCGAGTAATCTTAGACTTACATGGCTCTTTTACGCTCAAGTTCGGTTCCTATCTTGCCTTTTTAGTGTTTTATTTTACCCTTTATTTGTTTCATAATTTATTAGTTGTTTATTTAGGGCCTATTTTTTATTAGTTGTTTATTTAGGGCCTATTTTAGGATTTTCTTTCTAAAAAAGAAGTGATGTCATTTAGAAAAATTTTATTTTTTTAAAAGGAAAAAAAAGCAAAAGAAATTTTTTTTTTGTTAGGATATTTTTTAGAAATTTCAAAAAAATAGAACTTCAAGATAGTATCCATTTTTCTAGATTTTATTTTTATTCAAGTAATAATAATAATAATAATAATAATAATAATAATAACTTAAAATATAAACTCGAATGGTTTTCAAAAATTAAAAAAAGAACCAACATATTAAAATTTTTTTAGAATGAACTACGGACATCTAATTTCGATTAGTGGGTGCATAGGCAATTTCAGGAGGATGTAAAATTTATAAAAACTTTAGTTTTCCATTTTTTGTAAATTATAGCTCGAATTCCCCATTTTGTTGTAAAAATAATACAATTTAATGTATTTACTAGTGATTAAGCTTTGTTTTTAAAAAAGGGGTAATTTTGAAAATTAAATCTAATCTCAAAAAATTAATAGTGGTATTTATAAGGGTTTAATAGGATAGCCTCCAAACTCAATAAATCAGGTTTCTTCAATTCTTTTAAAAAAAAATTTTCAAAACGTAAACTACCGATTAAATTAGAATCAGTTCGCTTAATTGATTCTAATTTAATTACCTTTTCTAGTTTTATCGAGTAGTGACTTTAAAATAAAGAAATCAAGTTTTCTCTAACTTTGGTCAAGAGCTTAAACTAAATAGGTAGAGGGTTTAGTTTAAATCAAGTTAAGGGAAATGGAAATAAAATAGGAAACTAAAAAATTAGGCTTAACAATAACGACTAAAATATAAAAAATGATATATGTTAAAAACTCTTTTATACTTTTCCCTATAAAATAAAATTCATATTTTAAAGGCCATATGTATGATTTTTTCATCAATCATCTGTTGTGAATACAATTTGATTAGATAATTATTTTATGTTTGAAATTTAAATATTCTACTAAATTTAACTTTTACACACTCAGCCCAGTTATGCATTTGTTAGTATTTTGTGATGGGAAAAAATGGAGATATGAAGAGGGAAGGAAACTAGAGGTAAAGAATCAAAGAGGAAAGCAAATTGAAGAAAAAGTTAATAATTCTCTTGTTTTAGATAAGGAATAAAAACATAAGGAAAATTAGTAGCATAATATTTTATTTTATTAAAACTAGTAAATGGGCACTCATGATACGCATGTAAAACATTAATAAAATGTGCAATAAAATTCTTACATACTAAATAACTGAATCAGACTATATAAACAATTGATAATTTTAAAAAAATTAAAAAATTATTATATAAACAATCTAAAAGTTGCATTTAAAGAAAAAAAAGGGAACAAAAGAGTATCCTAAAAATATACTCATTATGAGTAATTTGCTTTATTGAAAAAATTTTCATTTACCTATGATATATATTATATATATATATGGATAAATAGATAGATAGATAAATAGGGAGGGAGGGAATATATATATATATATAGAGAGAGGGGGTGGGGGGTAATTGAGGATATGCATTCATAGCAAAGTATGATTTTTGGTATAA
This sequence comes from Lumnitzera littorea, assembly GCA_024138015.1. Classification (NCBI taxonomy): domain Eukaryota; kingdom Viridiplantae; phylum Streptophyta; class Magnoliopsida; order Myrtales; family Combretaceae; genus Lumnitzera; species Lumnitzera littorea. The sequence goes on from JAMXBB010000005.1 coordinate 35,435,645, forward strand.
ATTCACATATCTAGTAATTAAGTCAATTTTCTTATAGATTGGTCTAATTAAAATTTTTTAATCCTAAAAAAAATTACGAGAAAATGATATTTTAAAAACCAAAAGAAATAAATATTATATGGTAATACGGACTAAGAAAAGAAATAGTAACCTTATACAATCTTAATTAGGTGGATATGAAAATGTGTAGACCTTAATACAATTTTGACCGTTGATATCTTAAACAGGCTTTTATTCCCTAAGGTAAGTTTAGTTGCATAATTTTTGTAATATTGGATTGGGCAAAAAATTTTGTCTCCTATTTAGTTTGTAAATTTGCTTGGTGATTAGATAAAAAATTAGGTTGATGGATTAGCAAAATGCTTAAATTTTGTCTCATCTGTACTATAGTGCAAAAATAAAATTCATTAGATAAAAGTAAAAATTGTTTTACATTCCAAAAAATATCCCTTCATGTTTAGTATTAAGTTCATAAATATTATTTTTATTAAATATTACAAAAAAATATTTATTTTATAATATAAATAATTAATTTTTTAATATAAATTTTGTGATCAGTATTATAGAAACCAAACATAGTACAACAAATTTGTACTATTTAGTTCTTCTTATATTTGTCCTGTTTAGTTCTCTTTGTCTAGTCCAATCCAGTCTTTACAATTAAATGCTACTTAATAGTATATATAATAGCCATTAGGAGAATAATAAAATAAAAGAGGCTTGTTCAAGAAAGGTTGTCTTATAATACATAACAATTGGATTAGTGAGAGAAAGAAGAAGCTTGAATGCCAAGTATTGGCTAGACTTTAAAGATATTGAATTAGCATAAGGTAGCATTTGGTCATGCAATTTTTGTGATATTGGATTACACAAAAAGTTTTATTTTAAGTTTAGTTTGTAAATCTTTTTGGTAACTAAATAAAAATTAAGTTGATAAATTAGACAAAATACTTAAATTTTGTTCTATTTGTACCATGATATAAAAATGAAATTTATTGGACAAAAATAAAATATATTTTACATTTCTAAAAAATATCCCTCCATATTATAATATGAAGTTAATGAATATTATTTATATTAAATATTACAATTAAATACTTATTATTTAATATTTATAATTAAGTTTATAATATAAATTTTATATCTAATACTGTGCAAATCAATATGGTACAATAAACTTATACTGTCCAATTTTTTTTATACTTATCATGTCTAGTTCTCTTTATTTAATTTAGTCTTTATAACTAAATGTTATTTAAGAATGTGCCGGAATTGCTTGGATTAGACGAGAGAAAATTTCTATGGAAATCTTGTTTCTTCTGATCCACAGGTTTGATCATGCTTTGGTTTTAACAAGGTATAGAACACAACTTTGAAGAACTTTCCCCCTTGTGTCTTCTAGTGGTTGGAGCCTCGATTTCGTCGCACATAAACAATGCTACCCATTGAAAAGCAGGCAATATTTACAAGCAGCAAGGGCTAATCATATTGAAGCTCAATTCAATGTAATATTTATAACGTCCTCCTTACCTATCATGCGAATATTCATCTAGATAATTTTTGCTATTCAGCTATGCTTAACAATTGCGTGCAATTATTCTGGCCAGTTCGAGATCACCACAAAGAATCTAATCAGAAGAGAGAACCAGTAGGAGCTTCTATGTTATCATTTGACACAAGTTCTCTCAAGGATGTTTCCCTGGCCTCGAAGTGGAAAGATGATGTGGTAAGGGTAATACATGCAGGTGGAAGAGTTGAACTTTATCAGAATTCACTTCCTGCATCTTACCTAATGGACAAATATCTTGGGATGTGCATCGCCCGCCCAGAAGTATTTAGAAATCCCTTTGCCTCCATATTGCCTCCGGAAGAAGAGCTGCTACCAGGCGGGAAATACTTCATCCTTCCCGTTACTACTGCCAGAAAGCTAAAGCGCAAGCATCAAGCTAAAATGAAAGTCAAGGAAAGTGCTGTACAAAAAGAAAACAAATCAGAAGAGAAAATCATCCTTAGTGAACTTGATCTCTCTGAGGATTCTGTCTGTTCGGCAAAAGATTTTTTTGTCTCCAAAGAAAAGTCGGAAAAGTTGTCTAAATACCCATCGAAGAGAAAGGTAATAAAAAGGAAGCCTTTTGTGCCTCCAATCCCAAAGGCAAGAACATGTCGGTCATTGACATGGGAGCCCAGCCTAACGTCTGTACAAGAGATCTCTCCATAACCCTGATTCCTCTTGGTTGCTGCAACGCGAACAACACGTTGCTGAATAATCTTTTTGGGTGTACGATGCTTATGATCTTGCAACAGTTCTATAGCTATTTTTATGATTGAATATTCACTTACAAGGATGAGTTATGCTCTACTACTCAATGACTGTATACATATACCATATTTGTTTTCTAGTTTTCTTAATACCTTAATCAAGTTTTTTCGTGTAAAATGCTAAAACAGTTATAATTTAATGGTATGAATATTCAGCTCTCAATAAGATGGATCAGGTTCAAATTCCACTCTCCTCTAAGTCTTAATATAGCTAGTAAAAAAGAGTCTCTTGTGTTAGATGGCCTACTAATATAAGATCTTTCATCCATCTTCTGCACAATAGGCAACCATGTAGGGAATATAGCAATGCTTTACGGCAAATAATCTTTGTAATATTAAAAGTGAGGATCACAAGGTTGCATTAGCCATTTTTCGAGCTATTTTTATGCTATATTTTTCCCTATCGTCGTGGTTCATGTAATGCCCTTTCATTTCCTTAGTCATAGGCATATGTACTAAAAACACTTGTCACAGCTTGCTAGGGAAAAATTTGATTCAAGATTGCATTAATTTACTTAAGAAATGCTTTTAAGAAGTTCTTTTCGGTAGAAAACATGCAACTATATTAAACTTTAAAAGACAAAACATAGTCGGGAAGCTCCATGCTCCCTACATCCATGTCTACATCCGGATTATGCCCATACAAGACTTCATTAGCATACACACTATTTTTACCCAAGCCCATATTGATAACATAATGCATAGAAATAGGAACAAAATCTTCAAAAACAAATTTCCTAGCTGCACCAACTGCTTCCTTTGCTAGGAGATCTGCAGCTTGATTAGCATTACGGCCGATCAAGCAAAAAATAATGTCATCAAAACATGATGTATATTTGATGCAATTTTCAAGGGCGGGATGGCATATATTAACGTTCGCTCTCGAATTTTTAATCCAATCCATTGCTTGTCGAGAATCTGTTTCTATAATGACTTTCCTAAAATTTCTTACAATTACAAGCTCCATTCCTAACTAATAGCCTTTAGTTTTGCTTACAATGGAGATACACCCCTTACACTCTTAGATAAACCACCAATCACTTCGCCTCTTTCATTTCGGCAAACTATACCTATGTCTCCTTTTGCTTCCATTTCATTAGCTGCCCCATCACGCAATACATGTTTACCGACATTAAAATAAATTAAATAATTACAAATTATATATAAAAAAGTTTACCATAATACTATAATTATATCACATCTTAAAGATGAATATTACTATTTGTATATTGTTACTAAGATGCAACATAAATCTAAGTGCATTAATATTGCATTTTCAAAATGTGATATAAATGTAAATCCATTAATATCGTGTTTTCAAAATGTGATATAAGTAGAAATAAGAATATTGGATCTTAAAGATGCAATATATATACAAATATTAATGTTATATCTTCAAGATCCAACATATTTATAATATTTTGATAATATTTTTTATACAATTTATAATTATATAATATTTATTAATTTTAATAATAAACACCTAAATTTCTTCAATTAATTTTTATACAACCACAATCTGATTTTTCCCACGTTGCTTTACAAATCCCTTCTTCCGTCTTTCTCCTTTTATTCCTCTACATCTCCCATCATTCTCTTACCTCTACCCTTATCCTTTTTATCCAATATTTATCAGGTTCTTCCGGTGAAAAGATTTTCTTTTCTTTTCTTTTCTTTTCTTTTTTCCTCCAAATACCTTTTAAAACAAACAAGACAGTTGCTCGCACGGGCGAATTTCTAGCGTGCCAATGCCTCTAAGAAGTTCATATATAGGTACAGGTAGCTAAAATTTTCGAGAACGGTGGATAAACTGGAAATACTAATCTTCAACACTATCGGTTTTACTATAAATAAGATTAAAGTATATTATTTTACAAAATGTTACCATTCACAAACTTTGTGTACACAATTAACACACATTTATTAATCAACAATAATTAACTCAAGAACTTTTATTCTTGAATAATGATTAAAACAAATCAATTAAAATTCAGCCAAAATAAAAGACATTTGGAAAAATAAGTTTTTTTCAATAGAAGTTCTTAACTTGAACAGCTTTAAGGGAATTTTAGGATTCAAGTTTTTTTTTTTTTTCCTCTTTTATTAATAGGGGAATTTATCATGCCTTAATGTAATAGAATCGCAATAGTCTCATCATGTAAACTTAAACTATTTTAAGATAGAAACCAGCTTTACAATTGCTATCGTAAACTTACTCCACATTAGACATACTCAATTCGATTGCTTTAAAGCATCTAATTCGATATACGTCTAATATAAACCTAAGGTATAATCCTTTAATATAATTGTTAAAAATGAACCTATAATTAAATCTTTCAAAAAGATCTAAGTTTTATATACATTGTGGGGTATAAAACCTTGAAATTAACAAGTAATTTCAAGATTTTAATTGTATGAAAAGACAACATGTCCAAAAAAGAATTTGGTAAAAATCTACAGGTTTACAAAACTTACTATACACATTAGTGGTTGAAAACTAGAGGGTGACTTAAGGAGACCTTAATAGTTTTCCTAAAAATTTGTAAAACCAACAAACAAAATAAGAATTTAGTAGATTCTTCTTGATCTTCACTCCCCGATCTCGTTCTCTAATATTTTCGATTTAGGTGATGTGATTGTAAATCTACCTTTGAACTTGCAAAACAAATTATAAGAGAATGAGCGATAGCTTATTGAGTAAGTAGAACGAGGATAGAAGTATGCATTCAGTACAGAACAATTGGGGTTTCAAGCAATTTAGTTAGATGTAATGCATGTATAAATAAGTGTCATTGTATGATGTTATCCGATCCATCATGAGATTAAAGAAATTGCACTTACTTTAATTTAGGTTAAGGGTTTGATGTGTTACACATGAATTGAACCAAATTGGGGCTCGTACAATGAAAAATACTCTTTGCCCAAAACTACCTTTGAACTACGATTCCTAACCTTACCACAACCTCTTCTCTTGTCACTTAGTTCGACTAAAGGTGGGAAAAAGAATATTTCAGCTATTCTTACCAAAGGATCCATGTTTAGCTCAAGAATTCTAGTCATTCCTCTAATGAGTTGTGATACATGTTAGGTTAGAAGTTAGGCTAAGTCGAAATTAGTTTGCTTTTGGGGTAATCAACCAATTTCAGATACTCTAATCAAACTAGAAATCATAGAACAAGCAATATAGTAAGCATAGATCTACAATAGCATAACGTTATTTAGACACATATGATGTACACGTATAGTCAACTAACTTACAATCATAAGAAAATACATACTAAACGCTCTAAGTATTCTGAATAATAGTTCGAAATGCAGTGAAGCATTGATCTTACTTACTTGGATACATGATGCTTGATAATCTCACATGCTGGTCTTGTCCACTTCAATTCATTTCTAAGTATTCAATACAATTACTTTAGTTTTTGCTAAATATAAAGTATATGAGCTTGTTTCAATGGTTAAGTGTAGTTGTGAATGGACTTAAGGAAGTTTATTTTGTTATTTATTAAGAACTTAACTTACTATTAAAGTCTCTAACCAAGGTTTTAAAAGTATATATAATACTAAGTTTTGGTCTAAGAACCCTCTGAAAAAGTCTTTGACATGACTGTCCCTATATTAGTAACCTTCTAATGAAGTCTCTACCGTTATTCTAGTTAAGCTTCTTACTCCAACCAACTCTCTGAACAAGTTTATGATGTTATTATAATTGAGCTTCGTTCACTATTTAGCCCTTGGCTTAAATCTCTGAAAGTATTTAAACTAAACTTCCTTCACCAAACAACCTTTTAGACAAGTATCTAACATGGTTTACTTAAGCTTTCTTTACCAACCAATCTTCTGAATAAGTCTTTCACCATAGGGTTGAATCCCTTTTTCTCCAAATCAACCCTTTAACAAACCTTCTGATAAACCTTTTAATGAACACTTTGACTAGATTAAGATTACATGTTTACACTAGGTGACTCACTCCAGCATTTTACTTCCAGTTATAAACACATTAATACATATCTATTCAACTTGTTTACCATTCTCAGTAACACTTTATCACTTAAACTCTCATATTTTCCTTTTATTAAGACAAGTCCAAAACTACCCCTCATGGCACATCTTCACTTCAATTCAAATCCATCTAACTCTACATCATTCAATATTGTAAGAAATAACTTAAATAAACTCAAGAACATGTGTAAATTGCTTTCCTTAAAATAATTACATAAGAACTTTGAAAAAATAGTATTTTTCTCCTGATAAAAAGCTTAAAAATTATAGAAATTATTCTTGTACAAAATCTCTTTTTAGCATTCTTATATATAGTGTAAGGATATTCTTAAAAAATTTTGGGCTCAAAATTGCAATAGTAAAGTTATTTAAAATAATTTCAAAATCGACACAGATTTGAGTGATTTCTTAAAGACAATATGTATATCCACTTAAAATTTTCACAAATTGATATATTTCTCAAATTGTACATACAAAAATATCTCAAAATAAAACTTTACAAATTTTTAGGATTTACTTTAGTATTTTTACAAAATTAGGGAAGTTCGGATGAAAATTTGAACTTGTTGAAAAGTAGTTGTCCGGTTATCGACAACCACCACCACCTTGTCAATACAGCTGGATGCCATCTCTACTGCCACCTTGTTGTGGTGGTTCGCCTCCTAGTCGCCCTTAGACCTTTGCTTTTTGACTTTGCTCGGTTTACACCATTTTCTTTAGATTTTTTCTTTCTTCCTTTAATCTTCTTCTCTTATACAATTTTGGCTAGAACCCTAAGACACCACAAAATTGTTATAGAGAGAAATTCGAGAATCTTTTGGACTTGTATGATAAAGAAGTGAGTTTTCTCTCTCCTCATGGCCTTATATACCCCCCTTAAACAACTTATGTAAGTGAGAACTCTTTCAAGAAACAATTGTCATATACTTTATCACACCCAATGCCACTAACATCTACTATCTTTGCTATTTTTTTTTTTATGATTTTTCCTATTACTTTTTACTCAATTTTGTGTAATTTCGAGTATTATAGATAATTTTGGATATACATTTATATATAATAATTATACCCGAAGTGAATATATTACTTTTATAAATTTTTTAATGTCATTTATAATTTTTTTATAGTTTAAATAATTTATCTATAAGGTTTAGTCAATTTTTGTTTCCTAAACAACACGTTTTTGACACATATAATATAATATAGCCTATTATAGTAAAATTAACTATTTGAGTTATAATATTATTATTATTTTATTATATTTTTATATTTTAGACCCATGGTATCATCGACTACCTCCTATGACCTACTCATGAAATATTGTTCGAATTGGATTACCTTTACGAACACCTTAAATTACCTACTTTGAACGACTACCTAAAGTATGGGTCTCATAAAATTGGAACCCTAGTCTTCACCATTGAGGAGGATCATATTCATGTATGCTTATTGCTCCTTTTTCTTTTTCTTTGTGAGTTTTTTTTTTTTTTTTGGTTTTCTTAGTTTTATTAAAATATAAAAATAAAAAATCTTCTGCATTACCTAATACATTTTCTCTATGACCTTATTTGTTTTAATAATAATAACCACAACAATAATGACAATAATAAAATCACTTACTTTTAATAAATGACCCCATGTTGTTATTGATTTGCATGTCTTTAACAAATGCATTTTTAATAAAATTTTCATCTCGTAACAAACTTTGCATTCTTTGATTAGAAGAAAAAAAAAAAACTGATTGTTTTATTCAAAATGCAATCTTACTTAAACTTTATATTTTTCAAACTTATATATAACGAAGTTAGCATATCTTTTAGCGAAAATTTATTCATGTTTATTTTGCCAACAATATTATAACTTGAAGGAGAGAGATTCGAATCTCATTTATTTTATTGGGAAACTAGTATTCATATCAACATATTACCATTACCTTGAGAAAACTAAATACTTATTTATTACTTGAAAATTACAAAAATTGCATACCTAGTATCCTTTTATAGAAAATTATATACTTACATCTTTTTCTTCATGAAAATTCCATATTTTGCATTTCCCTAAAAATTTCATTTTTTAATCGAGTTTTCATCTATTTACTAGAAATTATACACTTGGAGATTCCCTTCTTTATTGTAAGAATTAATTTTTTATTGCTCTTTATAAATATATTGCAAGTCCAATGGTGAGTTTATATGTTTTTGGGATTTTGGCATGATATTGCGTACTAATCTCATGTATAATATAGATGTACATGTTTAGGGCTTTTAGTTATATATATTGTTGATAAGGAATTTTGGATATTGATCTCATAGGTTATGCCCACTCAATTAAGCCTTAGATTGATTTGTTTAGGCCAACAACCGTTCACTCCATGCCCAACCTATCTAACTCTATGGCTAAGCTGTCTAACTTCATATTGGACCATTATGAGGACATAGCAAGCTTAGCACTAAGCATTGCTCTGTTCTTGATCTCCCTTTAGGTTTGAGTTCAATAAAGAAGTATTAATAAATAAGGCTCTTTAACTCAATTAGCAATAGAATATCTAGATTCTTATGATATAACCGTTTGAACGATGCCCACTTTCCATGCTTAGTAGACAACATAATGTGAAGACGTGCTTCTATATTCTCTTTAGCTTTTCCTTATAAATAAAGGAGTTCCACCAATAGTAAACCACCTTAACACACACACTTGTACTCCTAACGTTCGAGTTCTTTAGTTCTCTTATTCTTTTACTCTGCTTCTCCAAACACTTTCCAACTTAAATAACAAAATAATCATACTTGATAATACTTCGATGCCCCTTATCATGTCTTATTTTGCAAGCCTTCACATAGCTATTCCAAGGCCTAGTTTTTCCTAATCTACCTACAGAAACCTATAGACTATGTATATATATATATAATATTTTTTTGGCATGTTCTATTACATCTCTTTGAAAGTTAAAACCTTTATATATCATATATTTGCATTTGTTCCATTCTTTACATTTTTTTTTTGAAAAAAATAAATCTTTTGAAAAGTTGCATCTCTTTTATAAAAATTACATGTTTAAGGTTTTTATGAAAATTGCATCTTTTGAAAAATAGCATATCACATACGTTTGCGCCTTCTGGTTTTTGATGAATCTTGATACTAATAGACTTATGCATAGGTTGGTTTTGAACAGTGAATCGACCTAAAACTGGTTTGTTAAGCCTTAAGGGCCCTGTTTAACGTTGGTAACCCACCAATTCGGTTGGCTTGCGAATTAAAACAAAAAGAAGAAGAAGGAAATTTTGGTTGGTACAAAACTAACCTTTGTCTCCCACATATTTTGCTTTTATAGACCAACACATTTCACATATTAACACACTATTCCCAAATGTGCTACACTACTTTATTTATGTCACATTGTCATTAACACATTATCAAGATTTTCAAACTCACGATTCTCCCTATAATCGATAGAGGATCAATAGAATTGAAACGTAAGAATATAAATTTCTATGTCCTATAGAAAATAGCTCTAAAAACTATGGATGTGCTTATAGTAATTAGTCAAAACTTAAAATACATATTAGAAATGAATAAATGAAGAAATTATGTTCTTTTTTATAAAGAAAATCTAAATAATATATGATTTAACATATATGAAGAAGGACAAACAAAGTTGAAACTAAACTTTTTCTTTTTCTTTTTTTAATTTTTTTTGAAAAAAGCAATGAATAATAAAGAATCAAATATTTCAATTCATTTTATATTATTGGTGATATAAATTGAAATGAATAGTTTTCTATGTAATCTTTGCTATTGGAACTGAAACTTGGATGAATGATATGAACATAAAACAAGGGATTAAAAGAGAGAGAAAGATGAAAAAATTAAAATAGGATAAAAAAGATGGTGCAATACCATAATAGTTGATGACTTGTAAAAACTTAATTGTATTTTTGTATTTTTTAGCCCATTTAACTTAAATATATAGAATTGATAAACTCGGTAAAAAATATAAGTTTCCTCTTGACTGAGTTTGCATATAGACTCGATTAAAAACGTAAGTCTCCACAAAAAAATAATTTTATACTTGAGTTAACTTAGAAGAGCCTCCTAAAATCGTAAACTCATAGAATCGGAACAACTATGCACATGACATAACACCAAGTCACCAACTTTTGCTTTTTCTTTTAAGAAATGATTCATGATTCATTCATTCTTTCAGTTTCAAAGTCTTGCATAATTCCATTTCATAATAACAATCTCACAAATGCATAGAGAATGAAATTCCATGCATGCATATTAATTATATTTCATTTAGATGAAAGTGGATGTGTAACATATTTTATGCTGAAAATTCTGTAGGCTTTGGCAATGAAAGTGAAACAAATTCATTTAAGGCTCAATTCAAGCACAGAAAATTTAAACATTCAAATTTCAAACACACTTATGCACATTTCAATCTCTACAAAGTTTCATATAAATTGATGCACATACTCTCCTTTAGAAAATCATCAAACTCCATTCATATATACATACTGCCTATATGCTTTCAATATTTGTAGTCCATATTTTGCTCTCATACTGAAGCTTTATGTTGCTCATTTCAGTCTTTTCGTTTCTGAAATTCTAATTCAGTAAAGTAATTACAGTTCTATTATTAAAAAAATAATTCATCATTTCGGTGTAACTAACTTACATAGCATCTGAAATTTTTATATTTCATTATCCCAATTTTTGTTGCCTTCAGGAGAATTTTTTTTTACATGTAATTTTTTTTTCTCTTTTAGTAAGAAAAATCAAAATATTACCATGGATTGTTTCTTCTAATGTTCCTCTTCTAAAAAGAAGCAAGTTTCCCCATTAAGCGGGAAAGGAAAGGGAAAAGCCCTTATCACCTCGTCTTCATTGTAGAGCTTCAAGGATGAATCATTATACTTGGAGTATGACCACATCAAGCAAAGACTACATGATGTGATGCCAAATGTTGATCCTAAACCTCCACCACCATTTGAATTTCAACCTTTATAGTTGCCCAATGGCCATCTTTGAGGAGGAGGAGGATGACATTTAAATAATTTTGAAGACAAAGGAGTAATTGATAGGTTAGCAATTAGGCGGTTCAGGACCTTTAGATTTAGGTAAGCCCACTAAACTTGGTAAATCTAAAATGTTTACTAAACATTTTTGTAATGGTCTGGACGAGTAAGGGAACTCACAAACGTTCTATAATTATTGCAAAACGCATTATACGAGGAAATTTGATGAGGTTACGATACTCTAAACAAATATTTGAAATCAAAGCATCTTAGAGAGATTTGAATAGATAAGACGAAATAGCAAATTACATGGGGCGATGGTTCATTCAGACCAATGTTAATACGGTATGATAAGGAGAAGTACAAGTACAATCTCGCGCAGTACCTTACACATATGTGCCTATCCTTCAACATAGGTATATCCTTGTGGCAAAGTACACATGAGCAGGATACGTTCAATCCCAATGCGTACTAGGTTAGCCACAGTACGTTAAGCAAAGCTACCTAGGAGCTCTACTATAAACGTAAGCAGGAACTCGCAGGTAAATTCACTTCCCTATATACATTTGTGTCAATATGTGCCGATATATGGATTGATCCATTCCATAACTCGTATATAGGCATAACTTAATACTATATTGACAATAATTGGCAATTGTGTAAAATATTGTTGTCATTAAGGGTATTTAACAAGTGCTAGATGATGTAAAAATATATAAATAATTATAAGTGTTATTCTACATGAGTATTGTAAACACTTTATTTTTACTCTCCTTAAGTCCATCTCTAGTTAAGAAAAGGCTAAAAATATAGAAAAAAACAAGAAAAGAAAAGAAAATACCAAAAGAATTGAAAAAATGAAAAAAAAATATGGAAAAAATAAAAAAATAAAAAACGAGGAAAAAAACCCAACAAAATAAGAAAATCCAAAAATAAAAAAATTGAAAAATTATAAAAAAAAAGTCACATAATGGTCCATTTAAGTCAATTTGAGGTAAAAATAATTTTTTGAGTTCAAAAACAATTTCTAGAGTTAAAATAAATATATGCGATTTGAATGAATTAAAAATTCTAAGTAAAAGTGAGATTTTATAGAAAATTAATTTTCTTGGCTTAGTTTGGTTAACTTATTTTGAAATATTTTGAAAATTCACTTTTTTTAGGAGTTCATGGCCTCAGATTGTGTCTTAATTAGAATTAAAATGTGCATTTTATAGTTATTTGAAGTTTTCAAATACAAGCTGAACGTGAATAAAAATTTTGTTCCTAATACGGTTAAATTGAATATATTTTTGAAAAAATTTGAATGCATATTTATTAGACTCCACATTTACTTAGAGAGGAAATTGTAAATTCTTAAAATTTTAACAATTAATTATGTTTTGTTTAAGGTGTCAGTTCCTTAAAGAGGGCCTAGTAAGATTACCTAAAATTTCCATAACATGTGTGTACCCATGATATGAAAACCGCCTTACAAGTCAGAGATTGCAAGACTCTAAATAATAAATTACTAAGATTATTGATTTTCAAGTAATTAATTTATTGTAATGTAACATAACATAACATAACATATAAATATAAATAACTATAGATATTCAATATCCCACAGTTCCTTAAAACCGTAGAAAATCAGTATCCCCTACCAAATAATAAGATATGATATACTAACATAAAAAAAATATATATATGTGCAAGAAAAATTAAATTATAGTAAGTTTAACATATAAATATTTTCTATAAAGGATGTTTATGTAACATCTAAAAAGTACTCAGTTACTTTTAATACTAGTATACATATTTTCATCTCGCACCTAACACTCGAGACATATCTTAATCCCATCATAAGTAAACCATCAAAGGAAACTAAGGGGGAATGAGCATGAAATAGCTCAGTGAGTTCGTCCCTCACCACTACCGTTCAAGCAAGTTATCACACATTATTATCACACATGCAAGCAAGCTATTTACATACAAAATTAATGTAAGCGCGATGAATGCAAGCAATACATCCATAGGAGTCCGGAACTATGGAAGGTGTAGAATTACGTTGTCTATACTTCGATTATCCCCTGTACTTACCCGTACAAGGCACCTTAGCTCACTCGCATGAGGTTACCTAAGCGTACTACCCCTCTAAGTAACACTCGACTATTACCTTACTTGAGAAAAAAAGTTCCAATTCAAATAGGTGGATCCCAAACTAGGACTATCCACCATTCAAGGTCCTTCGGGCACAAACATGCGAGTCCTCTCGCTATCAATTGGAGATCCCATGCTAACTTTGCCTTAACGTTAAAATATTATTTATGGCTCTATGAGCCCTTATAGAGACTGTACAAAAATATGTTTAAGAGCAGAAAAGCTTTTTTTCCAAAAACACTTTTCTTAAGATTTTTGCAAAGCTAGCACTTTCTATTCATACCTTTATCGAGTCATAGACATGTGATGAGTATAATTGATTATTTTGGTCTAATACTTATATTTATTAATTTAAAAAGGTGATCACACAGATGATAGCAAATAAGCAAAGCAGTTATTCAAACATACAAGTAACAGCAAGCGGCAAAACTTCATACAAGTAATACGTACAAGCAAGTAGCAGGCTATTAAAACTCCCTCACTTGGATTATTGCTCATTCTCCAAGCCTTTGGGGTTTCCAAAACCCGATATTGAATACCTAAATCAATATAGTAAAACTTATAAGTATTCTGAGAAGTTAGATTCCTTAGTTAACTAAAAATCTATTGTAGTTTATCTAGTTCCCCCAATATAACCCAAGTATAATGTATATAAGGTTTACCATACTCAATGAGATTAATAGTAACTATTTTCTTATATTTGTAAGTTATGAAACTTTCTTTATATATTTAGTAACTTTTCATTCTAATTCCGATATTTACGAACTTATAGTCGTTTTTCATCGTTTTCGAACGCACGTTTACACGGTGATGTCCATTTTGGACGTTAAGACCCGTATTTTACGATATGGGCTAAACTTATTGAAAATTTTAACTTATTGAAGTTTAATTATTCTTGTTGCTTATGTTTATATCCTATTTTAGTACTTAATGATTGAATTAGCTATTAGATTCTTACACTTAGAAAATTTTACATTAGTATTACTAATTCACGTACTTAATTAAGTTTAATTCAATTTAGGAAGTGTATTAGGGTTTAAAGGATAATCGACTCCTAAGTACATGTATACATATATATGTTATATTCTTATGTAATCTTATAATTTATTATTTTACAAGCTTATACTTATGTCATCGCTTATGTCATCATTTGCTTATGTAATCATTTGATGATGTCATGGCTTATGTAATCATTCTTTACATATAAATATATATATATATATATCCTTATGTATGTATATCCTTATGTACTCATACATATATTATATATATACCTATATTTCTAACATACTAATATGTATACTTATGTATTTATACATATACTAATATATATACCCATATACACATATGGTGGCATACACATTTTTATATGTATTTTCGTATGCCTTATTTACCGGCTTAAGAAATCTTCATAATTTCATCTTTTTTTGTATTTTAAAAGTGTATTTAGCATGGTATATGTATGTATAGTTAGTATATACTTTATTTCAGGTTATGTACATAATGGATACTTATGTACAAAGGGCTTTATACATGTATTTATTGAGTATACTCTTATATACACATACTTAGATATATGTACACATGTGTTCTTCTTCCATGTACTAAAGATTCCTATACTTCTAAGCATGAATATGAAGCTTCCTCTTCCAACAACACATAGGCACATATTATACCAACTTTCTATACTAACCTAACTTACACAACTAACTACTATAAAACATAGATAATTAAATGATAACATACCTCTTTCTCCTTGATTTATGTAAGTAGAAATTCTGAAAGTGAAGTGTTGAAAGAATATGAGAATAAGGAGCAAAAGGGGGGTTTACGGTTTGAGAAGGGGAAGAAGAAGAGAGTGTTTTGTTGTCTTAATTTCTTTTTTTCAAAAAGAAATGAGTGGGGTCTAGATGGGAGGGGATGTGGATGGTAAAGAAGGGAGGAAAAAGAGAAGAAAAATCCAAAAGAAATGAGAAGAAATCATTAGAAAGGAGAAGAGAATTCTAGATGACAATGACATTTGTTGACTTGGTCAAATGTTGACTTAGTCAACTCTCTTAGAATAGCATGTAATTTGAATGCTCATAATGAAGTAATTAAGAAAAATTAGGAAGAAAATTAAGGAAATGAAAGGAAATGTTGGGTTTGTTGAAATGATTAGTAAAAATAGGTAATGAGATCTTTCTCTAAGTATTTATATCTGATAAACATCATTTGGTAAGCCACTTTATGTAATTGTTATGAAAAATATCATTTAGAGTACTAATACCCACTATATGTAATATAAGCATCAACTAAACTCTTAACTTTATATAATACTAACCTAGTTATATACTTAAAAGATGAATGTGATCTAGGATGCAATATCTTAGTTTCTAAAGGATTACTTAAAGATTCTAAATATATATGCATGGTTGAAAGTTATCTCTAATCTTTCACCAATGATTTGGCAAAATATGAAGGTTATATTATCAATTAGGGTTTTAGGGTATATCACGATGAATTAGTGCTCGTATGTCTTTAAGGTTATAGTTTTAGGATTTTTATTGCTTTAGGGCACAATCTCTAATGTTTTTACACATTTAGGGTTTAATATATTCATACGCGATTAAGTCTTCGATTGTTATCTTAGGGTTTTGATGAGATTCGAAGTTAATTTTTACAGTTACATATATTTAAGGTTTTAGTATCTTCATTTGTGATTAGAGGTTCAATTGATAATTTAAGGTTTTTCATATTCACTTTAGGAGATTTTAATTGGTTTTAAATCTCACTAGCTCTATTGACTTCAAGAAATCATCTACGGTTTGAGTATTTGATTTTATACTTAGAAAGCTATATTTACGGGGTTTACATAAGGTGTTTCCCACCCACCCCCCCCTCCCCCTAAAAAAAAAGGGAAAATGAAACTAAAAATGCAAAAAGCAAATTAGCAATAGGAAAAGGAAAAGAAAGAAGAAAAAAAAATGACACATGTCACCTTTTACTAATGACACACATCAATGTTGGAAGGTGCAACATTGCTCGTCGTAAATACGCTATGTGTCAGCTACATGGCATCCATGTAGGCACTATGTAAACCAATCACATAGCTATACGTGGCATTAAGATTGACCAAGTCAACCATTTTCTTTTTCTTCCTCTTCCAATCTTTCATGATTAGTATGCTTATACCCTTTTTTTTTTTTGTAAATATAATTTCACCTACTTTTTGTCATAGAAAATCTAGAAAAATATGAAATTGAAAGCTTAAGATGTCTCATATTCTAGAAGGTCCAGATTTTGAATTATTATTAAGGGAAATGGGAGAAATAAAAATAATAAATTTGGGTGCTTAGTAAATACCCATTTAATACACTATGAACAAATTAAGCAAATTTAGAGATTCTTATTGCAATAATTTGTTATAGCCTAATAATAAACGAGTAACCACATTCCTTACGAGTTGTAGAAGTTTTAAAATTTTCATTATTTTCCATAAATTAGTGACTAATTTAGGCAAAAATTGGAGGAACATTGAAAATACACCTAAGCTTGATTAATGGACAAAAGATTTTATCTTTCCCTTAAGTAAAAGTTTTAGAGGCCTTCTCCAAGTATTCAAGGCATCAAACACATTTGAAATCAATCGCAAATCCATGTTATGTTAGTTTCTCACTTTATGAAGTTCTTAGTGCAAACTAATTCTCTCTCTTCAATTTTTCTTACTGTAGAGAAAATTGATTTGAGAAAATTCTTGGGAACATTCTACTCATGGTTATAAACAAAGTCCAAGCCTTAATTTCATCCAATTTCATGGAGATTTGATTGACTTTGAGGAGGAAGTTTGAAAAAAACTATGTTGAAGTTATTGCGAGTGGGTTGCATTTTCGAGAAAAATTGAAGAGGAAAAGCTTGGGTTTTCTAAAAATTGATTTACAACTTTCGAAGCTTGACATATCAAGAGTCTAACACCATTAGCCATACCTTAAGATTAGTCAGAAACTGATAGGAATCAGGCTATTGGATCTCTAACCTGTAACTGAGCCCAAAGCTTAGAAGGACTAACGAGGTGAATCCACCTATTCCAATTAACTCTTACCAAGGTCGAGTTGATCTTTGCTAATGACCAACTTCTTATGTTGAGTTAAGTAACCATAATCTCTTGAAAGTTGTGTACTGACTAGTCAAATGCATTGTTGATTGCCCAACCCCTCACACACACCTTGTAAACCCTGCAAATTTCCTAAATAAGAGGCTAGGAGCTAATAAGGTTTCTAGAAAGATACTCTTAATGTTAGTAAAATAACTAACCCCAAACCTAAAAGACATTCTCAAAAACTTCAACTCAAACTTAAACTCAAACTCCTAAAACCTTAAATGGTAGTCTAAGCCTTAGTTTGACCCCTATACTCAAAAACCCTAAAATCCTATAAACAAATACCAATAACTATGTTAACTCCTAAGGTCAACCTAATCTAACGAAACTAACCCCAAACCCCAATGATAAAATGACTGATAGTTAAAGCCCATGAGAGCTCCTTGAAATCGACGAAGGGTAAGTTAAGCTAAAAATGAATATTGAGATAGATAACCTTAATAATGGATTCAAAACCTTAGAATAAATACTATAGCCCTTAAATGAATCTTCGAACACTAAAATCCTAATAGGAATCCTAATACGTACAAACCTTTAAAATGATCGTAAAACCCTAATCTAGTGTTGAAAACCCTAATCTAACTATTATACTTTAATTAGATAGTAAAACTATTCATTAATTGAAGATTAATCGCTTAATTGTTCTAAAACCCTAATCTATCCTCTAAAACGTACTTGAATAGCAAAAATTGTCTCAATTCCCTAAACTAATTAGATAAGATTACCCAATGGGCTTAACCAACTTAATTTGACACATTAAGTCCTAAAATGTGCCTAATTTGTGTCAAGTGTATTAGTAATTAAGATTAAGAAGCTTAATTACACCTTAATCTGCTAATTGGGTTTTATATCATAATTAACTACAAATTAAGAACAATTAATCATATAAAACCAAAGTGATTATATAAAAATGTCTCCTTAAAATGCTAATGTTACACTTAGGGAGGCAATATGAACCTTGTAAACTTTCGGATCTGAACTCGAAGTCAGATATAGGAGTTAATAGATAATCCCTATAGCCACTTAAAATATAATAATAAAATCCATAAATAAAATGATTCAACCTTAAATATTAAGTCACAAACCCTAAGTAATAAGTTGAAAAACCCTAAAACCTTAATCATACAGTTAAAACCTTAAAACCCCTAATATGTGAGAAATCTTAAAAAGATTGGAAAATATCAATAGATTGAGTAAAAATTTAATTGGAAGTCCAAAACCTTAATTCAAATGATAAACCTTAAGTGTGTCTCTAAACTATTTGCTAATTACAAATAATTTCTCCAATAACTTAGAAACCTTAAATCGCTAGTTTTGTATGCGATTTGAAAACCTTAATTGATCCTGAATAATAAAGGACTCTAACAAACGAAGTAATATAAGTAAATAAACCTAATTAAAGTGATAAAATGTGGAAAGACCCTAGTTACAACCTAATTAGGCTTAAATTAGTTAATTAAATATAATCGTGATTAATTAGCTTAATTACCTTTTAGTCTATCTACTAACTCTCATTACATCTTAATTACTAGCAAGTCAAACTCAATTAAAAACAAAAGACAAAGGAATTGAGAATTAAAGGACACTTGTCCTTAAGGAGATAAAATCCCCCCTTATTTGGTAAAAAGCAAACAAGATACAATAGTACCAAGAAGGGACCATGTACCCTTATCCCAAGATAGGCATCTCTTGTCCCCTTTAATCCATCTTCAATATCTACCATTTCACCTCTCCAAATCCCTCATTTAACACCGTTCTTCACATAGAAAAGCCTAGGAAACACTCCTAAGAAAACCAAACAAAATCTAAAGGAAAAAGGGAAGAAAACAAAAGGAGCTGTTGGACCCCTCTTTACACCTCTACACCTTTTGGCCTTACCACCACACATGCTATCAAATGACAAGTCATCACCACCAAAAGATCACAAACACACCTTAGTTTCTTGCCTATGAACATTTTCCTATAAAGGAGTAAGTTTTAACTTCATTTTTTAGTGGAAAATTTGAAACTCATGTAGACCAGCCTAAGGTAAAACTCACCCAACTTGCCTTTCTTGTTCACATAAGTTATACCTATGATATCTTGAGGGTTTAGGATTAGAAATAGTAGATAAACGTGTTATAATCTTGTACATGTCATTTTAGCGTCATATAACCTCAACTTCATTTATGTACTTAGCTAGCTTGTTATTTACATTCTAGAAGTGTACGGGATAGTTTTATATAGATAACTTGAAAAAATGTTGATAAAACTCCATGAAACCCTGAGTACCATCCATGCTACCTCCTCCATAATATGTATTCATCCTGTTTTCACCATGTTATGTAATATTATTAGCTTAAAACAAGTAGAATTGTGATTAAAACAAGGAAACACACTAAAATAAGTGTTGGATAGAAGAAGTTAAAGGAAAGCCTAGAAGAACCCTGCTTGGCCACCAATTTCATGAAAGTTTCAAATTTGTAAATTTTGATTTATTACCTTAATAACATGTTTGTTTAGTGTTAAGTATGATTTAGGATGTAATTAACCAAGTTAAGTAGGGTAATGATGAGTTAATAGCCTAAACTAGTTAAGATGGTAGTTAAGGCCTTTGGAATAGTGCTAGAAATCCCATTAATGAGATGAACCAAATCTAAAACACTTATAGCCCGTTCACTTCACTGAATGGAATGAGGGAGGAATGTAATTGGAATTCTTGAGGGAGGAATGTAATTGGAATTTTTAAGGAATGTAATAAGGGTGTAATACCTATTACTTTATTTAGTTGGATTAATAAATAACTTAAGAATAGATACGTAATAGAACTTTAATGACTAAATTACCCTTGATCCATTTCTTTCTCAAGTAATTCTAAAATAATAGGTGGTGGTGGTGGAAATCAATTGGGGGGGGGGGGGGGGGGGGGGGGNTGGTGGTGATAGCAAGGTAATGGTAATGGTGTTAGTAGCGATGGTGGTGGTGGTGGTGGTAGTTGGTGGTGACAATAATGGTGACGGTAGGTAGTAATGGTCAGTGGTTTGCAGTAGTGGCGATGGCAATGATGACAGTAGTGGCAGTAATAATAGTGGTTGTAGCGGTAGTAGCTGTAGTAGTAGCGATTTGTAGTTGCGATGGCGATGGTGATAGCGATGGTGATGGCGATGGCGATGGTGATGGTGATAGCGATGGTGGTCATCATTAAATTGATATGAGGTTATTTTTGGAAAAAATGTGAAATTTTGTGATGAATCGTGATTCTTGGGTTGAATCAAGAAATCCCTATTACTTGATTTCACATAATAGGGATTCCTAAGAAATTGCAATTCGAAAAAAAAAAATCAAGTGAACACTGTAATAAGGAATAAGGCGGGAATTAAATTCCAATTCCCTTCAAGTGAACGAGGCATTAATAAAATGGGTTATTTAGTAGACCCATTGGGATATTTGGCTCATTGGAATAAGTTAGAATCAAATTTAAGGTCTTAGAATACAAATTAGGCCTAAATTATCTTAGTTAGTGATTAAAGACTTAGAAATATGATTAGGAGACTAATAAATGAAAAGAACCATATTTGAATCCTAATAGAAAATAGACTTATCTTAAGGCTTTTAGTGGGCTTAAGCCCAAAATAATAAGTGGAGTTGGGCTTAAGGCCCTAAAATGTAAGATAAGCCTAAAAGCCCTTAAAAGAATAAAGAATAAAGAATAAAGCCCAATAACTTAGTGATTAGATTTGATCCCTCATTTACAAGGCTCATTAATTCCAAAAGCCTATTAAAGCCATTCCTTGTAGGCTCTTTAGTAAGCTGAAGCATTAAACTAATAAAAAGGGCTTATTTAAGCCCATAAGAGTAACATTGAGGCCCAAACTAAAAGTTATGGAATTTGATTAGAAACATAAACTTAAAATTCTAAATAAAAGCCAAAAGGTTAGGTGTAAGGCCTAATACCCAAAATTAAGCCTAAAGCCCAAAGCCCAAAGCCCAAAACTACACCCAAATCCTAAAGTAGTCAAATTAACTCTATTGACCAATGAACTTATTTGGCCTAAACCGAATTCTTACAAGTCCAAACACCTCAAAAGCACTTCACTAAATGAAAGAACACTTAAAACAATGGAAATCAACTACAAGAACGTAAAATTCCGACTTAAAAAGATAAAGCTATAACTAAAATATGAAATAGGCAGAAATAGGGAAATTATAGCGAGGTTAGGGAATAGATTAAGATGAAGATTAAGATGAGTCTTATTTACTTTAATTATCTTACTTAGGTGATTTGGGATATCGAGTTTAAGACTATTGAGGACTATTAGGAATATTAAACTTCAAGGCTGAGTGAGTATATTGCCCCCTATTTTACTTTGTCATATGTTTGTAGTTAGTGCACTATTTAATTATATTTGATAATTGAACTTGTTACATGTTAAGGTATACAGGAACTTATATGTGCTTGCTTTGGTTGATTCTTGCTTACAAATTATCTTTAGATATTTCGAACACCCTTATTTGTTGCATTAGAACTTAGGATATTAGAGTATCTGGAATATAATTGCTTGATCACCCCATGAATCTAGAGTTAATAAATATTTGGTCTCTAATTAAACTGGACATGCATTGTATCTTATAGCATGAGTTAAAGGTATCAGCACCATGTAGTAGAGCAAGAGATCAGGCATAAATGGATCCATATTTATATTATGTGTTGTGATTATTTATCATACAACTTATTCATATGACATATTCTTGCCTCGACCTTTAGGATCTACTCGGCTCTAGGGAGTGCTACATTCTGCTTGAGGCCGAGCCGTGTCTACTACTAAGGGTGCTTATACTATTAAGAGAACTTGTATTAGACGTAGATACCTTAGTCTTGAAGTGCCTAAATACTTCCCAACTCGGGCAATGGCAGGCATGAAAACTGTGCTGTATACAATTACAGATAGATAGTATATACTGTTGCATTGCATATGCTTGTCCATGCATTCATATGCTTGACTAATAACTTGTTTAATCTTGTTTGTTAGTAAGGTAGGAAGGTTACTTACTAAGCTAAATGTAGCTTACCCTCCAATATATATATATATATTTTGCAAGTCTTACAAAGCTGGGGTTAAGCTAGGATTCAAGTGTAGAGTGCCCCATCAGGCTGAGAAAGTAGAATATACATTTATGAAAGCAAGTAGTATAGTTGAATTAAACTTTTAAGGTATTTAGTGGTTTTATGATTGTCGAAATATAGATACCCTTTCTTATTGTTTGGTAGGTGATTTCGAGTTTCTGCGATTCTAGTGACTATGGATTGTTGGATCACTTATAGTTATGTATATATATAGTTAGGTAGATGAATGTAAAGGGATTAAGTAAGATGAGAATATGCTAGCTAGAGTCTTGTCACCTTTGACTTACAGGACAATCTTTATATTATGGGTGCACATGCGATATGAAGATTTTAGACAAAACTACTAAGCCTCTTTCTGGGGTGTTACATACCTACTTGGCTCTGACCGAGCCGACCTCTAAATTGATAACATTGGTGTCGAAAAGCCAAGAGCCCTAGCACATATCTACAACCACTCCTTCTTAGACGAGCCCAAGTCTGCTAGGCACTTCTGCTTATTACCCTTACTTAGCCTTCTATCCTAATCGTACTATTTTGTCTATTTCTACTAAAAGCGTCCCCAATATGTTTTTGCCAGGTATCCCAAACCTACGTGAAGGAATTTGCAATGCTAATCATTAATTTACTTGAATTAACATTTGTATCCTTTATTATTCTTTGTACATTACTTCTTTTAGACATTACTCTTAGTCTTTTCTGTTTTAAGTAGGTTTTCATAGTTTTTCTGGTATAAATACCCATTATACACGTAGCCGTAATCATCTTATCATTAATAGATTGAATATTCTTCCTTTTGTGAACACTACTCTTGTTAGCTTATTTACTTACTTTACTCTTATCTTAACCTTTAAGTAAGGTTAGGTGGTGAGTAACCTCATAGGACTACCTTACATGTGATATTAAGTTATGTTGTGAATCTTCAAAAGTTCCACTAGTGTGTCATATCCTTTAAAGTTATTCATGGATTTGCTTATCTTACCTTTTTATGTTCTTTCGTACGACTTCCATCTCCTTCTTCAAGCTTTTTGCAAGCTTGGACTCATCCCAACGACTGGCCTTATCTGTTCTTAGTTTCGGTCTGTATCATCTTGGTACCTAAAATCGAACTCTCCTGTAATGGAGATATCAGCTCATTTAATTTAGGAACGGCCTTCTAAGCACCAAGAAGCTTGAAAACCGTGTTTAAAAATGAAAGCCTTCATTGGGTAATGATTCTAGGTGATTTTGGAATGAGAACAAGCAAAGTTTTTACTAGCTCTTCCGATGAATCCCCCATAACAACAACTTCCACTAGTCTTCGGCTGGAGGGGTTTATCGCACAAAAATGCCGGGACGTAGGCTCCCGAAGAGGGAAGCCCAACGAATGTTAGATGCAAAGCTCTGTACCTCATTAAGATCATATTGGCATACTCTTCCCCTGAAAAAAAAAAAAAGAGCAGACCTAGAGTGGAGGTTTCGTTTAGGTAAGTTGTGTTTGAATCTCCATGAGTAGTAGTGATTGTTGTGGTAGTATATTGTAGTTGTGTATAAATCAATTACGAATGCTTGAGTAAGTATAAGGAGTGGTAGTTCACTGTGGTTAAATACTCTATTTTGCCCTGTTTTAGGCATACAAAAACAGAGCAGGTGTTGGTTGAGTTTATTGTTCATTAATGTAGCTATTGTGTTCACGGATTAGTTGGACATTTGTGCATGTTGGAATTGTAACTATTGTACCTTAGATTTGAAGTTTATTTACTAAATTTTGTTAAGAAGATGATGGATCCCAGTGTTAATGCTAGTATTGGAGATGAAAATAGTAGTGTTGTCCACTATGGACAACAACCTTAGAGCACCCCCAAGAGTATGGACGAATGACTTAATGAAGTAGCTAACCTCTTAATCAATTTGAGTAAAGCTATTCAAGCATTGGCCTATCAACCTATTGAGACCACGGAGAATACTCTACAAGTTGCTCGACTTGCTAGAGGACAAAACTTAGCTAAACAAGTTCGAGGTAGATGAGTAGGAGGACGAGCAGATGAAGGATTGACTTAGGAGATATGGATGATGATGATGAAGAGGAGTATAATGTAGAAGAAGAGCAAGTTAGAGAATTCGGAGCTACTGACCATATGAAGCTTTAGGTTCCGAGATTAAATGGTTCTGGGAGTATAGATGATTATTTGGATTGGAAGGAGAAGGTTGAACGTGTTTTATATTATTACTAATATAAGGACTGAGAGGAGGTGAGGATTGCTATTGTTGAGTTCTTTGGATATGCTACCATGTAGTGGACGAACTTTCAAATCATGAGAAGACGAGAAGTATATGGAGAGGTAAATACTTAGCCTGAGATGAAGAGGATACCTAGAAATAGGTTTGTGCCGGATACTTATTTGCAAGATGCTTTTGCTTAGCTTCAATAGTTAAAGCAAGGAGGTTAAACCGTTGATGAATACAATCAAGAATTTCAAATACTCATGATTGGTTATGAAGTGGATGAGCCATTAGCTAGGACAATGTCTAGATTCCTTATTGGATTAAGAAGCGATATTTGAGACATTATGGAACTTCAACAATTCATCGCATTAGATGAGGCTATAAGGATAGCCTAACGAGTGGAGAGGCAAAGAAAGAGCAGGATGCTAACCAAACCCCCAATGAGTCGACTTGGTTAGTCAAGCCAAACTGTTCAAGGAAGCTACCAAGCCAGCTAGATGAACATATGTTAGGATTGAATAAAAGGGCCAACTTGATGGTGACATTCCTTCTCGAAAATATGAGAAGGGGTGAGGAATTGGAAGGAAGACTAACCAGATTAAGTGCTTTAAGTGCCAAGGGTTTGGGCACATGGCAGCTTAGTGTCCGAACTGAAGGACCATGATTATCAAGCAGGATGACTTGAAGATTGAAGTAGATAGCATAAATGAGGAACCAGAGGAAGAGGGAGAAGTAGGAGATGAGGTTGATATTAATGTCAACCTCATTGAAGAAGATGTGT
The DNA here is from genome assembly GCA_024138015.1 of Lumnitzera littorea. Taxonomy (NCBI): domain Eukaryota; kingdom Viridiplantae; phylum Streptophyta; class Magnoliopsida; order Myrtales; family Combretaceae; genus Lumnitzera; species Lumnitzera littorea. The sequence continues at coordinate 35,461,351 of JAMXBB010000005.1, forward strand.
TCGCTAAGGACTTGACAAGTTGACTTTAGTTTTTCGACGTGTAATGAGTTTGGAACCGTCACCTGATGAAGAGTAGAGGGATAACTTATTCTACATTACTTACAGAATGGGTGATCAAGTGTGTGCACTCATAATGGATAGTGGGAGTTGTACTAATGTAGCATCTGCCAACTTAGTTAAGAAACTGAATCCGTTGACTATCTTACATTTGAAGCCATATAAGTTGTATTAGCTGAATGAGAAAGGAGCACTACATGTCACTTAACAAGTCTTACTGCCAATCTCTATTGGAAATTATTTTGTGATATTCTTTGTGATGTATTGCTCATGTGTGCATCTCATGTTCTGCTAAGTCGACCTTAGCCTTATAACATGTCACTCAATAAGTTTTACTATTGAAGAGTTATCTATGACTGTTATAAGAATACATATGTGTTTGAGAAGGATAAGAAGAAGGTTACTTTGAACCCTATGAAGCCGAGTCAAGTTAGCAAACTGCAAGCTAAACTTGCTCAGGGATCCAAGAAGACTTTAATTTTGAGTAGAGTAAAGCTCTGAGGAGCTATAAAGGTCGACATGTTGACTTTTATGTTGGTAAAAAGCCCATTAGAGTTGAAGGAGCAAATTGAGATACCCCTTAAGGTAAATGAGCTACTGGATGAATATACCGACTTGTTTCCAGAACAATCAACCGAAGTATTACCCCCATTCAAAGGCATTGAACATTGCATTGATTTAATACCTGGCACTACCTTATCGAATAAGCCAGCTTATGGGATGAATCTCGAGTAAGCTTCTAAGCTCCAAAGACAAATCAATGAACTACTGGAGAAAGGATACGTAAGGGAAAGCCTCAACCCTTGTTTTATGTCGGTGTTCCTTATGCTGAAAAAGGATGGTACCCATCAAATGTGCATCGATAATCGAGCCGTAAACAAGATCACCATCAAGTACTGGTATCGTATCCCTAGGTTAGATGACATGTTGGATGAACTGAGGGGAGCTAAGGTCTTCAGCAAGATTGATTTGAAGTCTAGCTACCATAAGATCCGAATGAGGCTAAGAGATGAGTGGAAAACTGTATTTAAAACTCAACATGGACTTTACGAATGGATGGTAATGCCTTTTAGCTTGTCAAATGCCCTGAGCACTTACATGTGACTAATGAACCATGTATTAAGAAATCTGATCAAGAAGTGTATTGTGGTGTACTTAATGACATCCTTATATATAGTACTGACCTTACGAGCCATTATAAACATCTCCGAGTTGTGTTCAATGTACTCTGAGCCGAGAGATTATTTGACAATTTGAAGAAGTGTTACTTCTTCTAAGAGGAAGCGGTATTTCTAAGCTACATAGTAGGTGGAAGAGGCTTGTGAGTGGATGATGAGAAGATTTAAGCTATTGTTGAGTGGCCAACTCCAACCACTTGTGTTGAAGTGAGAAGTTTCCAAGGACTGACATCCTTTTATCAAAGGTTCATAAAGAATTTCAGTACCATTGTCACACCCCTTACCGAACTGATAAAGAAGAACATTGTATTTAAGTAGGGAGAAAGAGAGGAAGGAAGTTTTGTTAAAGTGAAGGCAAGGTTGACTTCTACACCTATATTAGCCTTACTCGACATCAAGAAGATTTTTTAGTTGAAATAGGACATATTAGGCATTAGTATAGGTATTGTCTTAACGCAAGAAGGCTGACCAATTGCCTACTATGGTGAGAAGCTCAAAGGACCCCAATTGAACTACTTCGTATATGACAAAGAACTCTTAGCCCTTATCCAAGTGCTCCAAATGTAGCAGCACTATCTATTGCTAAAAGACTTTGTCATCTATACTGATCATGAGTTTTTAAGGTACCTTAGAAGTGAGACCAAACTGTTGAAGTGACAAGCGAGGTCGTTTGAATCCTTAGAAGGATTCAACTTTGTGATAAAGTACAAATAAGGCAAAGACAACGTCACTATCGATGCTCTATCAAGAAGATATGTCCTCCTGATTGAGTTGCAAACTAGATTGTTAAGGTTTGCAAGAATCAAAGAACAGTACCTTAAGGACCTATATTACGGACTTATACTTAGGCATTATATTGATGGAAGAACAGTAGATGAATACTATGTAAAGGATGGTTATCTATTTTGAGGTGGAAAATTGTGTGTGCCGACCTATTCATTAAGGGAGTTGCTTATTAGGGAAGCTTACAATAGAGGACTCTTCGGTCATTTTAAAGAGAGAAGAACATATGAGCTGTTAAATAAATGGTTCTTTTGGCTGAGACATGCACTAAATTGTTGAGAGCTGTGCTATGTGCAAGAAGGCTAAATGCCGAGCTGAACAAAGAACAGCAATGCCTTTGCCTATCCCAACCTAACCTTGGACCAAGTTAAGCATAGACTTTATTCTTGAGTTACAAAGGACAGCCCAAACCAAAGATTCTATGATGATCGTTGTGGATAGATTCAGTAAGATGGCACACTTTGTGCCATGCTCTAAAACTAACGATACTTCAATTATTGCTTCTCTCTTTTTGCAAAAAGTTGTTTGGTTGCACAGCGTATCGAAGAGTGTAGTCTCAAATAAGGGTCCAAGTTTCTGAGCCATTTCTAGAGGACTTTGTGGCAATGGATGGGGATTAAACTGTTATTTAAAACTTCTTGTCATCCTTAAACTGATAGTCAAATTGAAGTGGTCAACCATACTTTAGGATCACTAGTCTAAGCTATAGTGGGGAAGAACTTAACTAATTGGGATATCTATTTGCCCATGGTAGAATTCGCTTACAATAGTACAATGCATGACACCATTAAGTAGACCCCTTTTAAAGTCGTCTATGGCTTCAATACTAAGCTGCCCCTTGATCATACCCCTATGCTTATGTCATAGCAAGAAGACCTTAATGCAAGAGCTCGAGTATAGTCCCTCCAATACATCTACGAGGAGGTTATTCGGTAGATTGACCAAGCTATTAAGAAAATGCAAGAAAGAGTCAAGGGAAGGAAGTCGATACAATTTCAACCTAGAGACCTAGTATGGCTGCACTTGAGCAAGGAGAGGTTCCTGAGCAAGAGGAAGAACAAGCTGTCCACCTAAGCTAAGGGCCCCTTCAAAATCCTCTAGAAGATCAACGACAATGCTTATAGAATGGAACTACCTGAAGATTATGGAGTTTTAAACTCTTTTAACATTGCCAATCTCAGTCCTTATTACCCTGAAGGAGCATTGGATGAGGACCAATTGGATTTAATCCCAAATCCAAATCAACTAGGAGGGGATGATAAGAATTAAGCTACTAGACCTTTAACCCATAGTCGAGCCTAAGGTTTAGATGGATTAATGAGGTGATCCTCCTATTCCAACCAACTCTTGTCGAGGTTGAGCTAATCTTTGCTGTCGACCAACTTCTTATACCAAGTTAAGTAACTATAAATCTCTTAGAAGTTATGTGCTGACTAATCGAATGCTTTGTTGATTGTTCGACCCCTCACATACACCTACTTGGCTTTGACCAAGCCAACCTATAAATTAGCTACATTGGTGCCAAGAATCTGAGAGCTTCAACACATATTTGCAATTACTCATTCTTAGAAGAGCCTAGGTCTACCCAATACCACTGCTTGGCATCCCTGCTCGACCCTCCATCTTGATCATATTATTTTGTCTGTTTCTACTAAAAGCATCCCCAATATGCGATTGCTACATATCCTAGATCTATGTGAAGGAATTTATAATGCTAATAATTAATTTACTTGAATTAACATTTGTACTATTTAAGATTCTTTGTACATTACTTCTTTTAGACCTGATCCTTTTAGTCTTTTCCATTTTAGGTAAGTTTTTGTAGTTTTTTAAGTATAAATACCCACTATGCATATAGCCGCAATCATCTTATCATCAATATACTAAATATTCTTCCTTTCGTGAATATTACTCTTGTTAGCTTTTTTATTTACTTTGCTCTTATCCTAACCCTTAAGTAAGGTTAAGTGATGAGTAACCTCATTGGACCATTTCATGTATTATATCAAGTTGTGCTGTAAGTCTTTAGAAGTTCCACTAGTGCGTCATATCATTTGAGCTATTCATAGGTTTGCTTATCTTACATTTTTCTATTCTTTCGCGTAACTTCCTTCTCATTTTTCAAGCTTTCTTCAAGCTTGGACCCATTCCAGCAACCGACCTTGTCTGTTCTTGGTCTTAGTCTGCATCATAAACCACCTAAAATGGCCTAATTTTGTCCACTGCATAGGTAAGTTCTTCAACTTGTTCTTGTGTTCATAAGCTTATTCATTAAAAAAAAAAAGAGAGAAAATTCTAGAAAAATTAAATAAAAATGATCTTGAGCATGTTTTGATTTTGTCTTGATGTGTTTTTATGGATCTAACATGTTTGTAATAATTATTTTTTATGTTACATGATTATGAAGTTATTAGCATGCCATGTTAGTAGCCTTTTATTTTTAATAATCATGTTAATAGACTTTATTAATATGTTCTAGTTAAGTTTTTGCATGTTAGTATAATGATCTAGGTATATTAATATAGTTTTAAATTAAATGTTTTGTGACATGGCTGATTATGTTAATGGACTTTAATAATGTTTTCAAATAAAGATGGGTTTCCTTTTCCTAGAATTTTTTTCTTTCATAAATAAAATGTTTTTCATAAAAAAAAAATATTGGCTTTTTTCAAAAGTTAAGAATTTTTCTAACATTTTTCAATGATGGACCAAGAAACTTATTTTTCCCAAATTAATAAAATTTAATTAACTTAAAGTGAAAATAGTTTTTCATAAATAAAATAAACTAACAAACTAAAGTTTTCTTAAATTGAGAACTACGTAAGCTTGATCTTACTCCGTAGGTATATAGGCACTTTAGGCAGCAAAAAATAATGAAAATTTTTGTTTTCCCCTTTTTTTTAAAGAAAAATTTAAATAAAAAACCCAATTTATTTAAAAAACTATTTAAGGCTCATTAAACGATTTTGTAGATTTCTTTTATGGAAACATTTGTGTTTTAATAAATTAACCTCCAAACCCAAGATTTTCTGATTTATATTTTTCTACAAGTTTTATTTTTTTTAGAAAAACTTGTGGGTCAATAGTTGGAATTAAGGTCCATCCATCCATAGGTCATAATTTCACTTTTTTCTCAATTTCGATTGCGTGGTGACTTCCCTTTTTTTTAAAAAAAAAAAAAAATCATTTTCTTAGTTTGGTTGAGAGATTTATATTAAGCGAGTTGGGCTTAATAAAAATTGGATTAGAAAAAGAGAAAAATCGAATTTTTAGCTCAACAAGTATCATTTAGTTAAAAAAATTTCCTTAATCCGACTTGATAATGCTCATGCAAACACTGCCTTGATTGCAAATCTAGAAAACCTTTGTCAATCAATGCTAGGCAGAATATTTTTTCATATTAGATGTGCATGTCATGTTCTAAATTTGTGTGTAAGGTTGGTATTGCAACTTTGCAGAATAAATTTTCCTTAATGGTAAATTACAACATAGGTGATCAGCATTTAAGGGTTATTTCAAACAAGGGATCAACGTTTGCAAAAGTTCAATTGAGGGATTGACTTTTGCTTAAGTGATTCGAGTAAAGGTATTTGTTACTAGGGTGTCATAACGATGTCTACTTGAGCCTACGTAGACCATTACTTATACATATGCACAATTAATTAGCATTTTTTGAAAATGTGGACATGACTTAGAGTAAGCTAACAAGGGAAATTTAAAAAAAACAACAACAATAGCAACAACAACACAAATAGTAAAACTTAACTGGAAATAAGAATTACCTAGTGGAAAAAAAAAAAATAAAAACACCATACAGTAGAATAAACTAAATCAAACCACCAAAACACTATGCTCTTTAGATAAAAAACCCTAAATCCCAAAATTAGGACAAACTTTAAAACAAAGATGCCTAAATCGAAACCTTTACTGAATCTGCTATCAAAAAGACGAGTACAACATCTAGTAAGTTTTCTCATATCTCTTGAAGCATGTTGCAGAGTAATTTCTTGTTGAAGAGAGATTTCCAGTTTGAATGATTTCCACTTCCGATGGTGTTGTCATCCTGTTCTTTTTTATTTGTGTTTAATTTGTTGAAGAATGTCTCTTATTTGTAAAAGAATGGTGGTTAGGGTTAACCTATTTTACTTTCTACACTTAATTAGCTTAGTTTTTATATAGCGTGTATGTTATTTTGACGAAATTGGTCAAATCTTTGGCCAATCTTTTAGGTGCAAACATCTGGTAGTTTAGGAATGAAGATTACTTGCCATCATGTATGAAGATTTCGTGGTTTGTTAAGTATTTTTATTAGTAGGTTTATTCCTTTTCATTAGATTCTCATGAAACTAATTATTCAGCTTATGTCCTTGTTCCCATTACTATATTTATTATTTATCATTGCCTCATATTCTATAGGTTTGCATAAGGAAATTCCAAAGCATCAATGTTAGATGATGGACGGATTGGCAACAAGAAGAAGGCTAAGTAAAAGTTTTGTAACTATCGATGTAATGCAAGCTTCATCTTCCTCTACAAACTCCAAAAGTAGTGGTGATCGTATGGAAAGTTGCTTTTATGGCTTGTTGTCACCTAAGCAAACTAGTTGGACAGAGCGTAACCTAAGGAGGAGATTCCATAGTTATCCACACTGTAGAGGTGAAGAGCATCGTGTATTCTACAAGTAGATAGACCCAATGATGCCTAAGCATACAAAAGAGGTCATCTTGAAACTCCGTAAGCAGTAGGGCGACATCACAGATTTAAATATGCATGTCCAATTAAGTGCCAATGACGTAGTTGAAGAACAAAGTTCAATGGTAGTCAAGTTGAATGTGATAAAGGAAAGTCTCGATAGTTTGAAGAAAAGTGTGAAGTCACAAAGGAAGACGATGATCATATTGACTTATTGCCTTGTTTTTTCATGTCTAGTGTTCTTTGTAGTTTCTATCATGATGGGCTTGATGTTGTTGAATGATATTGGTACTAGATATGAATGTCCATGAATGCAAAGACCTTTTTGATCGCTCATAAATTATGTAACTTTCTAGTTAGATTTATCCTTTATATGCAACTTTAATTTGTTTGTTACATAGTTGTATGGAGGCTCGAAACCAGTTTCTACACAATTATTCTAGTCTTCTTTGTCCTTTGTCTCTTCACTTTCTAGTTTTCTCTTTTGAGAAGTAGAGAACAAATAACAGAAAATGAGAACACTTTCTTTCTTTCTTCTTTAAATCAATTTCTTCTTTGTGTAGAAAGACATTATATCATTTGTTTTCACCGCCTTTTAGGGAAAGGAAATCAATATGCAATAACACATGTACTGCTTTACCCAATTGCTTCATGCACATACTCAATACTCAAAACCTATTTGACCATAGTCCATTTAGTTTTTCAATTTGTTATTTCATATTCTCTTGAGCATGACACATAATGATCATTATGTACTAATAAACTCATACCTAAAAATAACGATAATAAGATGATTAAGGCATTTTTATATTCCATTTCATTATAATAACATAATAGTCTAGAGTAGCTAGGTGATCTGTCATAAGAAAAGGAATACTCATCCCTTGCTAACACATTCCTTATGAACATGATGTCTCTTAGTGCCATAAGAGCAATAACTGTTCTACATCAAGACAAATAAAGGTTATACATTCAGCATTTTAAAGCTTAAAAGTCGTTCCATTAAATTAAAAACTTAAGTTGGTTGCTGTCAATAAGGCAACATCTTTATATATAGAAAGCGATCATCCTGGACATGATTTCTTTTGGTGTGAAAACACTATACAAGAGCAATAGCTGCTCTATGTAATCACTGTACAAATCACCAAAAAAAGAACTTATAAAAAATGTGTAAGAGGACCATCTGCACCATCGGTGCACATTGCTAAATAACAAATAGAGTTCAATAAAAACACAACTTAATCATCCAAGACTATAGTGTCAGGTTGCCCAATCTCATTGGTATGCTTTTGAGGATGCATGAAGTTGTTGTTCATAATCCATTGGCTCCTCCTGGTTGGTGTTAAGGGGCTCTAGTTTTTTGTATGACTTGGTCCCCTTGTAACTGGTTTCTTTGCCCTTCTTACTAAATTCAAAGCTTTGATTGCTAATGGAGCAATGCTTTCTTATGTATCAACACCAAAGCTGAGTGCATTTTGATCCACTACAAGCATGGAAAGAGTTGAGTTCATAAGTGCACTATTCATGAATAACAAAAGCAATGCACCATGAAACTTGCATAAATTAAAGCAAAAGCAACACATCATACCAGTAGTATCAACTAAGAACCTAATTTTATTCTCAGCTAGCACATGAACCAAAACCAAACAATTCAATACTAACATTATTTCTAAATAATATGCAACTACAAGCAAAGAGATTCCAAGCTTAGAAAAATAATATAAAAGAAATTTGCTCAAATTGTAACTAACACAACAAAAAAATTGCAAAGAGCTATCAAGGCTAGAAAAATTGCAGCCACATCTAGTGTAAACAACATTGTAATTAACAGTCTCCTTGAAGTGGCAATAGAAACAAATTATGAATCAAGATCATTATAAACTTTAGATTGTGGATTCAAATATTCACCTTGATATTGGTTGGGGGCAATGGTTGCTCATGTTGGCACGAAAACTCCTTGGTAATAATACAAATGAAAGCTTGCTTTGACCCCCTACATAAGAGCATCTCTAGCAATATCTCAAATACGTAGTGTAGACACTCTATTTTCGCCCTCCTGTAATTTTCAAGTTTTTTTTAAAATAAACGAAAATGGTCTTAATTCAAAAAATACAAAAGAAAAACTAGAAAAATATAAAAAAAAAATACGAAAAAATTATAAAAATTAAAAAGGGAAGAAAATAGAATTTTTAGGGAAATAAAACTCTTTAGTCATTTTTATGGTCATTAAGTCATATGGAATGAGTCATGTCATTTTTAGGTTTATTGAGTCGCATGGAACAGGTCATCTTATTTTTAGTGTTTGATAGGGCCTAAGTGCACACAACTATTAAATTGGGCATGATTTCAAAACTATTTTATTTATTTATTTATTTTATTATTATTACTTTTTTATCGCATGTGTACGTAATTTAATTTTAGGATCAATCAACTAAGATTAGAACAAGGTTTAGTGTTTTTTTATTTACTTTATTTTTGTTTATTATTTCATTTATTTAATTGAAAAAAGAAGAAAAAAATTTATAGAGGGTTAGACCAAGTGTAAGACCTAGTTTGAGAAATTTATGATTAGGCTGAAAGCCCAAAGTAGGACGTATGTCCTAGCCTACAGCATGCAGGCATAAAGCGCTTGCATTTTTATTTTAGCTATGCATGTGTGTTACACACGTGGGCTAAGGTGCATTAATCATATGCGATGCATGAGACATGCTCGGATTCTGCCCCTTTCCTTCCAATTCTTGTGTTTTCTATTATGCCTCGAAGTGGTAAAGTCACAACAGGTTGGCCGTATAAACCAACCTAAGATGATAGTTAACCTTACAGCTGCTATTGTAGATGTGATTTACATAAGGCGTTTATAGCTACCTCCTTAGAAGTAAACAATTCATATGGACATATTCAATAAAATTACATATAGAACTTTAAAACATATTTATATAATTGTATATTGACTCAATTATATATCATAGTAGTTTAAGATAAGTAAAAATTTACATGATCGGACTTACATAACTAAGAGTTATTAGCTAAACCCTCAAAAGCTCTATTACTCATCTAATTCATGTCCTCACTCCCCTAAAATTGTTCGAAAAGAACTAACTTCTAGATAGTTATGGTGCAATCTTTCAATTAGCACTTGCAAGAAGATCTGTAAAAGTGTGAGCAATCAACAGCTTAGTAAGTAAGACAGAGACACAAGATAATACAACAAACACAAGTAAGGTTCTCAAACAATTAATTAAATGCAATGCAACACACAAATGCCATTATACAATGTTATCTAGTCTGTTGTGAAATTAAAGAAATTTCACTCGCTTTAATATGGGTTCGAGGTGTTTACATATATATTCAACAACTCATGACCAAATCTAGGTTTATCTAATGAGGCCATTTCTCCTCTCATGACTATCCTTCGAACCACTATCTTTATCCTTACCACGACCTCCACTCTTATTACTTAGTTCGACTAAGGATAAAGAAGGAACCATTATGCTACAACACTATTCCTTTTGAAGGTATTGGTATTTAGTCAAAGAAACCCTTGTTGTCCCCTAAAGGGTTACAATGTATGTCCAATTGAGGTGTTTAGGTTGAATAGAATTAAGTCTAGTTTAAGGTGATCAGACAATTTCACTTAGTACAACATTTTCAAACCCCTACAACACAATATTAGCATAGAGCCAAATTCAAAGACACACAAGCATTTGCACAAGCGGCTACTTATAAGCATAACCAATTACAACCTTAAGTCTCCAAGTACTTTAAAATAGTACCCCAAAATATAGTATCGTATTGATCTCAACTTACCAAAAACCTCCAACTTGCTTACTCAAGTCTGATGTAGGGTTATATTGTTGTCACTTGCTCTTATAATATAAATACCCTTTAAATCATAATTTTACTTAGTTGTATAGGCTTTATATTGCTTATAATTGAACTAATCCTAAACTAGGTTCTGATTTAGTTTTTGAATCAGTTCCTGAATTGGGTTATAATTTTTTTTATACATAAACTCTAGGAATTCCTCTTGATCTATTATGTGAAGTTTATCTAACTATATTTTAGATATACTAGTCTCCTATTTCGCTCTTAATCAATATTCTGGTTCGTCCTATACACTCTACTCCTATTTTAACTTTTGAATTTGCTCCTAATATGAAAATAGTTTATCATTTTATGGGCATTCGAGACATTCGTAATATTATCTCTGATGACATCTTTTTAGTTAGAGATAGGAATAGGGTTTGATATTGAAAAGAAAATTTTTGAGATTGACAATGACCCTTCTTTATTGAGTGAACTCGAAAGTTCTTTTTTTAGTTATAAAAAATATGGTTATTTGAAGAATGAATCAAAGAATGACGATTCCCACTATATTCTTTCCTTGTATGAGACTAAATACAGTTGGAGTAATTACATTAATACTTTTTTGTTTAAGTTGGATCACATCACAGCTTATTGCGAGATCGACGAAATTATATAAACATTTGTAGAACTTTGCATTAATTTCCAAAATTTATGTTTCCAACCAAATTTATACTATATTAATAATGTTATAATATTATCAATTTATTCCAATACATTTCATCCACTTATTTTTCCATTTTCACATATTCCCATTATTACCTATTATATGCATATTATACACATCTAGCCTTCCCAACACCACAAATACCATCTCTCATCATCATTTAATATTTCAAGATGTCCAAATGCACTACAAATTAGAATTTTCATCAATTTTTCAATAAATCACTAAATAAGCCTAAAGAAATTGTCTTTTATTAAAATTTTAAGTCCTAAAAATAAAAAAAAAAATTGGAAAATAATTTTTAAGAAAAACTCTTTGTAGCAATGTAACATATACCCTAAATAGTACGTACAAAAATTTTGTTCTCAAAACTACTTTAGTAAGGTAATTTAAAACAGAAGCAAAAATCAACTTAAGTTTAATGATTTTTTAGGGACAACATTTTCTAGTACCTAATTCTATCAAATTGATAATTTTTTCCTAAATCTACATCCAAAAATACTTCAAAATGTCACAATTTTCATAATTTTCTATATGAATTTGATATTTTTAATAAATTGTACAAAATCGAGTATGAATTTATTTAAACTCACAAGAACAACCAAGCTACCTTTGACCACCCTAAGGCTATCAGCCCAACCGGACATAGGGGTCACTGTGTGGTAGTGGTCTTGGCTGCATCCCAAGTGGTGGTCTAGCATAGGTTCCTTGTTTAAGCCTTAATTACACTATATTTTTGTCTAATTTCCTAAAATTACCCTCTCCTCTCTTTCTAATTCCTCTTTATTTTTCTTGCACACTAAATTGACCAAAATGAACTATGATGGGGGTTCTTTGAATTTATAGAATGGTTTGAGAAATTTTCGTGAATTTTTCTTTGCCAAGTGTCCTATTTTCTTTTTTTCCTTTCACTTTTAAGTGTCCTATTCTTATTTGTTAATTTTCCAAACTTAACCACATGCTTTTCACAACTCAAATCTAGACATTTCAATACATTTCATGCATTTTTCTTATTTTTTAAAATTATTTTAGTATACATCAGGTGTTTTAAGTAATTTTAAATATTTTTACCTATACATAAATACATATATAATACAAATAAATACCCTTAAATATTATTTAAGCCATTTTTATTATTTTTATTTTGTATATAATTTATCATTAGTGATTTGTTAATTATCAAAATTCGTTTTTTGCGTTTCCAATAAATAATGAATAATATACGTTTAATTTAATAATTTAATATTTAATTTTCTTTTCTAAATCCAAACTCGTGGGGTTACTTTTACTAATATTTCTAACTTTGTCGTAAAATTTTGGTTCAATCGAACAACTAACGTGATCACCCTAAATTTTATGTACCGAATCTAAAGCATCCGATTGCAAAGCTTACATTTTCCCCAACAACTTTCCTTGTAAACCAGCTTAGTGACTCATGTTTGAGCCAATTTTATGTGTGTTTTCCAAACGATTCCACCCAATTTCTTGGTGGAATCATGTGTTAGGCCTAGCTTAGTTTCTAACCAATCAATTCTACATCCAAATTCATTAAATTTAGTGGCCAAATTGGATTAGCAAAATTGAAGGTAGCTTGATGTCCATGATTCTAGCAATAGTGTAATCTACAAATTTGAGCTAATTTGGAAGTAATCAAAGCTTCTTAGTGACAATAAAACCAATTATATCCTCTTATATGTGGATTAAACACTTACGATCATGATTTTTCGTCAAATCCAAAGATCACTTAGTTCGCATACTGTGATGCCCTGAAGCAGTAGAATTGTAAAAGTCCTACTATGTAAACCATTCTAGGATAAAAGCTAACTATATAGTTGCTTTCTTAGACCTGATTTACACAAGACATTCAAAACTAACCCGCTTTAAAGAAAACAATTTACAAATTAAATATGTTATTTGCATGTGGAGGTATGAAAAACATATACTAGGATTCCAATATTCTAAGTAATGTTACGTAATTTAATAACCTAACCTTACTTAAGTAATACAAAATTTAATATTAGAAGATTCAAAAAAAAAAAAAAAAAGAACTAAAACCTCATAAATGTAACTAAAATGTCAGTTTTATATCCTTACTCCTTAGGACCCAATAGTAGTTAGCTTTAGGATAGTTATTCTGCCGCCTTTTAGCTAGTACCTGTAATAACACTTATAGGGATGTGAGCAACCAATCACTTAGCAAGTTGGGATGGAAACATAAGAATATACATTGAGCACAAGCAAGGTTATCAATAAGTTATTTAAATGCAATACAACAAATAAATGCCATTGCACAAAGTTATCTAGTTCATTCTAAGATTAGAGAAATTATACCTGCTTTAATATGGGTTAAGGAGTTTAGCGTGTATTTCAACAGCTTACGACCAAACCTAGCTTATGTAATGGAGATACTGCTTCTCCCTCGACTACCTTTGAATCATTGCTTTCATCCTTACTATGACCTCCTCTTTTGTTACGTAGTTTGATTAAGGATGAAGAAGGGACCATTATGCTTTAGTGTTATCCTTTTCGATGGCATCTGTCAGGACCCTAAAGGGGGCCTAGTAGGATTACCTAAAATTTCCATAACATGTGTGCACCCATGATATGAAAACCGTCTTGCAAGTCAGAGATTACAAGACTCTAAATAATAAATCACTAAGATTAATGATTTTCAAGTAATTAATTTATTATAACATGACATAATATATAATTATAAATAACTATGGATGTCCGATATCCCACAGTTCCTCAGAACCGTAGAGAATCGGTATCCCCTACCAAATAATAAGACAGGATTACCAACATTATAAAACTGCAGGTAGAATTAAATTATATTAAATTCTAACATGTGAATATTTTCTACAAAGAGTGTTTATGTATCACATATAAAAATCTCAACTAATCCTAACACTAATGTACATATCTTCATCTCGCCCTCAGCACTCGAGACTTATCCCAATCCCATCATATGTGAACTTGTAAAAGAAACTAAGGGGGAATGAGCATAAAACAGCTTAGTGAGTTCGTTCCTCACCACTACCGGTCAAGCAAGTTTTCACACATTATTATCACACATGTAAGCAAGCTATTTACATACATAATGAATGCAGGCGTGACGAATGCAAGCAATACATCCATAGGAGTCCGGAACTATGGAAGGTGTAGAATTACATCGTCTACACTTCGATTATCCCCTGTACTTACCCGCACAGGGCACCTCAGCTTACCCGCAGAGGCTACCTAGGGGCACCACCCCACTAGGCAAAACTCGACTATTACCCTAGCCGAGAAAAGAATTTCAATCCAAATAAGGGGAGTCCGAACTAGGACTATCCACCCTCCAAGGCCCCTCGGGTACAAACATGCGAGTCCTCTCGCAACCAAAAGTAACCAAGGCCTTTCAGGCACAATAAAGCGAGTCCTCTCGCTATCAAGTGGAGGACCCATGCTAGCTTTGCCTTAACGTTAAAAATACTATTTATGGCTCTACAAGCCCTTACAGCGATCATGCAAAAATTTGTTTAAGGATAGAAAAGCTTTTGCCAAAAATAATTTTCTTAAGATTTTTGCAAGGCTGGCACTCTCCATTCATACCTTTACCAAGTCATAGACATGCGACGAGTAGAACCAGTTATTTGGGTCAGACATTTATATTTATCAATTTAAAAAGATGATCACACAGATGATGGCATATAAACAAAACAGTTATTCAAACATACAAGTAATAGCAAACAACAAAACATCATATAAATAACACGCACAAGCAAGTAGCAGGTCATCAGAACTCCCTCACCTGGATTATTGCTCATTCTCCAAGCCTTTAAGGTTTCCAAGACTCGATATCGAACGTCTAAATCAAAATGGTAAACCTTATAAGTGTTCTGAGAATTCAGACTCCTTAGTCAACTAAAAGTCTATTGTAGTTTATCTAGTTTCCTCCAATATTACCCGAGTATAGTATGTATAGGGTTACCATACTCTATGAGATTAATAATAACTATTTTTTTTTTTTATATTAGTAAGGTATGAGGCTTCCTTTATGTATTTTGTAATTTTTTTGTTCCGATTCCGATAGTTGCGAACTTATAGTCGTTTTTCATCGTTTTCGGACGCATGTTCACACGGTAATGTCCATTTTGGACGTTAAGACCCGTGTTTTATGATATGGGCTAAATTTATTAAAATTTTATTTTGTTGAAGTTTAATTACTCCTATTGGCTAGTTTTATGTTCCATTTTAGCTGTTAATGATTTAATTAGCCATTTAGTCTTACACTTAGGGGCTTTTACTTTGCTATTATTAATTTATGTACTTAATTAAGTATGATTCAATTTAGAAAGTGTATTAGGGTTTACTAATTTAGGATCCTAATTATGATACACTCTTCTTCTTTTCTTAGTTTATAATCTATGCTTATGTCATGCTTACATCATCATTTGCTTATGTCATGCTTACATCATCATTTGATTATGTCATGGCTTATGTTATCATGTGCTTACCTCATCACTCACCTCATCATTTAATTACATAAGCATTACCTTATGCTTATGTCATATGTACATGTCTTATGTACATTTTGTTTCCTACTTTATACTTATGTACATATGCCTTATACATACTTATACTTATACATCTACCTAAATCTATACCGTATCTATACATGTATACATACTCATATACCTATACGATTGGATACGTATTTTTATACTAAAATTCGTATGCCTAAGTTTTTCCTTAAGAAAAGCTTCCTAATCCCATGCTTTTGTGTTCTTATGTATATATTTAGTGTAGTATAGGTATGTATAGTTAGATATGATCTTATGTTAGGTTATGTACACGATAATTACTCATGTACAAAGGTTCACGTACTTGTACTCTTTTGGTATTTCCTTATGTGTACATACTTATAGACTTATACTCATGTCTTCCTTTCTTTTTCTTCACAATTCCTAATTCCTACACTTAAAGATGGGAACTTTATTTCCTCTTCTTCAAGACAACACTAAACACATAATTACTTATCTAATCTACCTAATTAACTAACTAATGAAGAAGATAAAACAAGATAAAGTAACTTAGATACATACCTTTGCTTATGTTGAAATTAAGGAGACAAAAAGGAAGATGTTGAAGGTGAAATGGAAGATGGAAGCTCACAGCAATGGAGGGGGATTTATGTTTTGTTTCTTTTGTTTTGTTTTCATTATGGAAGAAAGCAAATGGTGGGACCTAGAGGGGAGAAATTGTGGACGGCAATTGAAGAGAGAAGGAGGAGAAAAAAAAATCAAAAAGGAGGAAAAGAAAAGCCATCATTAAGGAAGAGATATTTTTTCTTATCTCTTAAGATCTTTGACTTTTCAAAGTGTTGACTTGGTCAATATTTTGACCTTGGTCAACTCTCCCTAAACTTATGTAATTTTGTGTACATAATGTAGAGATTAAGGGAAATTAAGAGAAAAATGAAGGAAATGAGGTATTTGATGAATTGATTAATAAACATAGTTAATGAGATCTTATTTTAGGTCTTTATAGCTTATATATCTCATTTGATAAACCACTTTGGATAACAAGTGCAAAAAGTACTAATTTGAGTATTAAAGTTCACTACATATAATCTAATTTTCAACTATAACCCTAACTCTAAATGAGACTATCCTAATCACATACTTAAGGGATAAATATATTCTATGACTCATTATCTTAGTTTCTAATGGATTACCTGAGGATTCGAATCATATAAGCATGAATGAGGGTCATTTCTAATCTTTTACTAATGATTTGACAAAGTATGAGCATTATATTATCAATTAGGGTTTTAGGGTATTTCATGGTAAATTAGTGCTTTTATATCCTTAAAGTTATGGTTTTAGGGTTCTTATTACTTTAAGGCACAATCTCTAATGTTTTTACACATTTAGGGTTTCATATATTCTTACGCGATTGAATCTTCGATTGTTATCTTAGGGTTTTGATGAGGTTCGAAGTTTTAAGGTCTTCGTATGCGGTTAGGGGTTCAATTGATGATTTAAGGTTTTTTTTTTTTCGTATCCACTTTAGATTTTGGATTGAGATTTTAATCGGTTTTAAATTTTACTGGCTCTTTTGAGTTCGGGAAATCATCTATAGTTTAGATGTTTGTTTCTATACTTAGAAAGCTAAATTCGCGGGGTTTACAGCATCGGTATTTGGTTAGAGAATCCTAAACATTTCTCTTAAGGGGTTACTATGCGTAACTATTTAAGTTTATAGGTTGTATAACATTAAGTCCAGCTTAAGGTGATCAGTCAATATCAAGCAATTTAATCAGTTGCAAACTCGAACAGTAGTCCAGTAGTATATAATTAAGTTTAGAAACTTACACATGCAAGACAAACTACCTATAAGTACAACAAAATATAATCTTAACTCTCTAAGTATTTTGAAACAGTACTCCAAAATACAGTTATGTATTAATTCTAACTTACTTAAAGTCTCCGACTTGCTCACTCAAGTCTGATGTGAGTCGTATTATCGTTGCTTACTCTTATAATATAAATACCTTTTTAGTCTTTATACTCCTTATTGCATATAAATTTCAAATCATTATTAAAATTGTAATTTTACTCAGTTGTTTAGATTTTATATTGCATGTAATCAAACTAATCCTAATCTAGTTTCTGATTCAGTTTCTGAATTAGGTTTTAATTCCGCTTCTGGTTATAATTTATATATATAAACCTTAGGAACCCCTCCTGATCCAATATGTAAAGTTCATCTAATTGTATTTTGGTATCTTAAGTCTTCTATTTAACTCCTCTTGAATTTATCCTTGATGTGAGAATACCTACATTTTTCACATAATTTCCTAAATTTATGTTTCAAATTAGATTTATATTATATTTCTAATATTATAATATTATCAATATAATGTAATTCATTCCATCAATTTAACTTCTCACATTCACATATTCCTTTATATCACATAACTTACACATAATACATATATCTAACATAGCAAATACAACAAATACCTTCTTCCATCACCAATTAAACACTTCAAAATGGTTGAGTATACCCTAAATCAAGATTTTCATCTATTTAATATAAATCACAAAATAAGCCTAAAAAGTGCTTGTTATTTATGATTTTAAGGCCTAAAAATTAAGCAAAAAATTTGGAAAATTAATTTCAAGAAAAACTTTTCATAGCAATGTAATATATAACCTAAATAGTACATATAAAAATTTTAGGCTCAAAGCTATATCATTAAGATTATTTAAAATAAAATTTTCATCTTAAGACCTAATTTTATCAAATTGTTATATTTTTTGCTAAATCTACATACAAAAATACCCTAAAATACTAATTTTCATAATTTTCCACATTAATTTGATATTTTTAATAAATTAAACAAAATTAGGTAGAAATTTTGAACTCACTATTTGAATTATGTCCCGCCACCAATGGTGGCTCTACCCTTGTTGGCAGCCTTTAGCAGTAGGTCAATTGTCAAGTGGTGGTGGTGGTGGTGGTGGCCATTTCCTCCCTGGTAGGGATTAGACGTACGTTCTCCTTTAAATCTCTAAATACACTCTATTTTGTCTAATTTTTATAAAATTACTTTTTCTTCTCTTCTCAAATCTCCTTAATTTTTTTTGAACTCTCCACTGTCCAAATGAGTTTTGGTGGGGGTTTGCTGAGTTTATAGGTGGCTTAAAGTTTTTCTTACAATTTATGCTTGCTAAGTGTTTGTTCTCTTTTCCTTTTTCACTTTCTAAATGGCTTTATTCTATTTGTTGATTTTCCAATTTAATTTCTCTACTTGCTACACCCCTATTTCAGAGTTTTGTAAACTTTACACATATTTTTCTTAATTTTTATTAATTTTCCTTAATTATTTTAACTTATATTAGGTATTTTAAGTAATTTCGAGTATTTTTACCCATACGTATATATATATATATATAGTACAAATAAATACTCCTAAATATTATTTATGTTATTTTATAATTTTTAATTTGCATATAATTTATTTCTAGTGATTCGTTAGTTATTATAACTTGTTTTGTGCATTTTCAATAAGTAACAGGTAAAATGCATATATTTTAAAAATATAATATTCAATTATTTTATTTTCTTAAATCTAAACTTACGAGGTTATGTCTAATACTATTTATAACTTCTTCGTAAAATTCAAGCTCAATTGGATAATTTATATGTTCGCCCTAAATTTTACAAACCATTTATGAATAAATCAATTGTGAGTTAATTACCAATTTTTATATAGTCTTACACACACCATGGTTAAATCCCCCATTAATGGTGCTTTCTTAGCTTTTTGGAACTCTTTTTTGTATAAATAGGACCTCTCACTCACCATTCAAGAATCAAGAATCATAAAAACATATATGAAACACATAAATTGTTGTCTCTCTCTCTAGAATTAAGATCTTTTTAAGGCTTGTTGAGTTTTGTTAACCCATCTAAGAGACTCTCAAAACCACTAGCATTCAAAGCTAAGTGGTTTGTCTCTTATTGTGAACCTAAGCTTCCTAACCAAGCTTTCGTTATGAAACCCTAACGCAATTACACCGCCCACTCAACTTCTCTCTCTCTTCATCATGAATCATTACAAACCACCACCTATGTTGAGTTCATGGTCGAAAAAAACCCTAAGGAGCACTCCCCTTTTAACTCCAGCAACCACCCTATGCGTTGGTCACCACTACCACTAGTGACCATACTTTAAAACATCACCAAGCCACCACAAAATCACATGGCACTTCACCTAACCCCCTATCCCCCTAATAAAATTCACATGAAACCCTCTTCACTCGCTCATTTTAGCATTTAGATTGAGTCGAACCATCCTTCTCTCAACCGTTGACTCTCTCTCCCCTTCCCTCTCTCTCCTGTTATCTTTCCCAATTGCATACATTCAAGGTACGTAGAGAACCGGACCCAAATTCAGAGATTTGACCTACAACTGAACTTAACCCGATCTTGAATTGTGTACTAGCTTCTTTGGTCCAAGCCCTGTTCTTTTTATCATTAATTTTTTTTTTGTTTATTGTAGGCCCTAAAGATAAGCCAAGTAATCATAGGATCGAATTTAGCACATAAAGTTTAAAGTGTTGGTTAAAAGATTTGATCAAACCTAAATTTTACATTAAAGTTAGAAATATTAGTAAAAGTAACCCTGTAAGTTTGAATTTAGGAAAATAAGTAATAAAATAAGAAAATATAAAATTTTTAAATTCTAAGTATATTACTTGTTATTTATCACAAGTGCGTAAAATGTATTTCGATAACTAATAAATTACCAGAGATAAATTATATGTATACTAAAAATCATATAATAACCTAAAATAATATTTAGGAATGTTTACTTGTACCCTACATGTATTTACGTATAGGTAAAAATACGTGAAATTACCTAAATTAGCTAAAAATTTACTAAGAAAATTACAAAAAAATCAAGAAAAGGGGGAATGAACCAGATCAAGTTGTAGTAGCAAGGAGAGTAAGAAACCAAAATTAACCAATAAAAACCAAGCAACAAAAAAGGCAAAATGGAAAAGATATGGGCATTGTCTTGTCCTAATTAATGCACAATAATTTCTACAAGGTCCTATAAATAGTAAGAAAATTTACAAAACTCATTTGGTCAGTTGGGAATTGAGAAAAATTGAGAGAACTGAAATTAAGAGGAAAAATTAGGGTTTTAGAAAATTTGTCTTAAATCTATGCAGATAGGGAAAGAAAGCCGAACCCATACACCACTACCACCTGGAACTAAACCACCACCATCCCACTCTAAACCCATCGCCTGAATCGGCCGACATACCTAAACCAGTGTTTGAGGCCAAAAAGCCTTCGAACTAGGCGAGTCTCAAATCTCCTTCGATTTTGCAAAATTCTTTAAAATTGTTTATTATGCCTAGAAAATTATGAAATTTATTATTTTAAGGTTTTATTATATGTAGAATTAGAGAAAAATAGTGATTAAGTTTAATCACATTTGAAAATATAGGGTTTTTAAGAAATTAGACAAAACTAAACATAATTAGAATTATAAATAAATAGACTTAAAAGTGTAGTTTGGAGCTCAATTTTTTTTTACTTAGGTGATATAGAACAATGCTATGAAGCCATTTTTTAAAAATTAATTTTCAAAATTTTTAAGTAAATTTTTAGCCCTAAAATGATGAAAAAAAACGGGTAATTTTGGCTTAATTAGGTGATTAAATGATTAATTATTGATTTAGAAGGTAATTAGATGTTTAAGGATGTTAATCTCTTATGTGGAAACCTAATCCTAGTCTTTGGAGTGTTAAGTGTAATTAATATGGGAATTATGTGGTAATTGTAGGAAATTAGGAATATATGAAATTGGGATTTTAATAAATATGAAATAATAGGTTAAATTGGATAGTATAATAATAATATCAATACAAAATAAATCTGAAACAAAAATTAATTTTAGCTAATTGGATAAAAAATATAAAATTTTCTTACATCGGGAGTAAATCCGGTATCCTAATTAGGATTAGAGTGTACCGAATAGGTTAGAACACTAAATTAAGACCCAGTATGATATTAGAATACTTGATCTTAATGTGATTAATTTCACATCAGGATTAAAGCATATTTAAGATTCCTCGTAATTAAAAACAATTTAGAACTAAAACTAGAATCTAATTCAGAAATTGAACCTCGAGCTAATGTAGAATGAATTATTAGTAAATAATAGGTATATATAGAGATGAGAGTTAAATTATAACTTAGGATATGTATCATCCAAGTATAAACACTAAAAAGACGTATTTGTATTATAGGATATCTGAAAATGAATCAACTTGCAATTTAATGATTGAGCAATTAAGAATTCCAAGTAAGTTGGGTTTTTTATTTCACCGTATTTGGAGTACTATTTTAGGGTACTCAGAGACTTAAGATTGTATATGATTATGATTGTAAGTAGTTTTATACATGTGTTTGTGTATCTGACTTCGTATTGTAATTTGTGTTGTGATTGATGATTATAATGATTGGATTGGTGTGAAATTATTTGAACTCCCTAAATTGAACTTAATCCTATTCAATCCTAAAACCCTAAATTCTCATGCATTGCAACCCTTTAGGGGATCATTAGGATTTTCCAACCAAACACCGACACCTTTGAAAAAGATAGCGCTGGATAGCAAATTGGTCTTTTTCTCATCCTTAGTCGAGCTAAGTGACAGGAGAAGAGGTCGCAGTGAGGATGAGGGCATTGGTTTGAAGGACAGTCTTAGGAAGAGCAATGTCTCCATTGCACAAACTTGGTTTTAGTTGTGAGCTGTTGCATAACATGAAAACTCCTCAACGCGGATTAAAGCGGGTGAAATTACTTTGATTTCGCAACGGACCGGATTACATTGTGTGATCACACTTGCTTATTGCATTGCATGAAAATAATTGCTTGGTAATCTTGTTTGTGTTTGTATACATTCATGAGTCTTCAATTCAACTTATTGAGCTATAGTTGCTCATACTCGTATAGATCCTTTTGCAGGTCCTAATCTCTAAATACTCTGAGTAATATACCGCCCTACAACTATCTGGAGGTTAGTTCTTTTTGAAGCCTAGGGGTGTGAGGATCAATTTGCCTAATAGTTAATGTATATCTAGAGTCTTACTAGTAGTTTTGAGATTGAAAGACTGATATTTGATATGTAAATTAGCTAACTATTTTGATATGATGTAAAATCACCTGAGAATTCTATAGTAATGTACATGTAATCATATATACATGTTGACTTGAAGCTTTAATATTTACTGTAACTTTAGTTAAATTTTTAATTGAATTGTTTACTTCAAAGTGAGAAATCGTCGATACCTTATGTAGATCATATCTATGATAGGCACTGTGAGGCTGGTTACTATTGTAGGATGGTTTACATGGCGGGACTATTGTAAGTCTGTGACTTCGGAGTGTAACATTTATTTATTCATGTATTTTTTTTTTCTTATTTGCCGTGTAAATTTATTTATCTTATCGTATGTTAAAAAAAAAAATGAAATCAATGATGACTAAAAATAAAGGAAAAAAGAAGAAATTTTTTTTTTTAAATTTCTTTTCTTTCTTTTGGTAATATACATTTTAAATACTAAATAATAATTATTATAATTTTACCACTTGCAATTTCTTTTATAAAGTGATAATAAACTCTAAACAAAAAAAAAAAAAAATTTTGTCACTTAGAAAAGCAGTTTTTAGAAATAAAAAATCAATGTACTCTTTCAAAAAATTACTTTTCAAAAAAGTATATACAAAAATTAAGGCCTTTTCCCTTAGTATTTTCTTGAAATAAAACAAAATGGCTAGTAACTTAAATTAAAGCAATTTTCAAACATAAAAACAACCAATCCATTAATGTTTTTTGTGAATAAACTATGAAAGTTTGATTCCGAATAGTAAGTATGTAAGCACCTGTATATAAATTATAGGGTGACTTAAAATAGAGGAAATTTTTATTTTCCCCTTTGTAAATAAATAAACTTGATTTTTTTCCCTATAAAAGTTATTCATTTGTTTACTTGTAAATTAGAATTATTGTTATTATATATTTTTGGGTAATCTTGAAAATAAATTCAAATTCAAAAGGTTAAAGTAGTACCTATTAGGGCTTAGTAAGTTAGCCCTCGAATCCAAAAAACTTTGGTTTTCAAAAATCATTTTCAAAATTGGTTTTTTGTGGACTAGTAGCTAAGTTATAGTTAGTCTACTCATTAGTTATGACTTAACCTTTTTTCTTAACTTCGGTCGGGTACTAACTCCAAAAATCTTTTTAAAATTAAAAGAAAACTAAGTTTTTCTTAATCCCTAATTGAGGGTCTATATTGAATAGATATAGGGTTTAATATAGGTCAGATTAAGGAAAAAAATGAAAATTGAAAATTTCAAGGTTGGTAGCTTGGTGACTCCATTGGGAACGTTAAGAGGGCTAGTCACCATAGGACCTTAGGATATAGGGCCATTGTATAGGTTTCAGGTGTTGTAGGGTAACCATTGCTCGAGGCTAATGAGGTTATCCCACTTAAGCTTCGATGTGACTACTGAACTGTTTCTTTAGAAACGTATAAGGATATAAGGCTTAAGAACCTTTAGAACCTACCTTAATCGCATACCCTTCCCTTAAACCATGAGTTAATACACTACTCCTAAAAAAGTTGCAACCCTATTATTAATTAAGTGTCTTAGAAATGTAATCAATCATTTTTTTTTTTTTTTGGCACCTTCTCTTTTATAAAAATTAGGGATATTTTGTAAACACTAAATAAATAATAGGGTTGCAACTTAGGAAATAATGTATTAACCTAATGGTTTTAACACCTACATGCTTCTATGTGCACTCTTTTGTTTCATTAATAAATGATTTTTATCCATGAAATGCCTAGGGCTTTCATATAATGGCAGGTGACCAACAAATGAAAAATTAGAAAATCAATAGACTATAGGACCTCCTTAGGATTTGTAGGTAGTTGCTAGAATCCAAGATTACTTATTTGAGAGAGAAGCTCAAATGTTTTGAAGCTTACAATCGAGCCTTAAAAGCCCTTCTTGAACGAGTCCTTAGAGGAACCTGAGAAGTGTTGGAAGACCTCAAAACTTGCCTGTGAGACTTAGATTAGGATTTTTTAGTTTGTAGCTAAAGGGCTTAAAATAAATATCAAGTTTCATTGAATAATTGAGAATAAATGTTAAGCTCCTTTTCTTGGTTTCTTTTTGTCCTCCAATTTGTCATGATAATAAAAGCTCCCTTTAGTGTATCATACTTTATTCTTTAGTATTCCTCTTTTGTAAAGAGACTTTCGATAGCATTCATCTAGTCGTAAAAAAGTTCTATAAGCATGTAAATAGATTCCTGAAATCCCCATTACTATTTGTAATCTGTAAAATAAGGCCTTATCTTTCTTCAATAGAAAAAAAAAAAAAAAGAAGAAGAAGAAAAAAAGAGAGAAAAGGAAAAAAGAAAGCTGTTAATGGTTACAAATTCTTATAGTACTCGGAACAAACACCAGCACTTAGCTAATTAGCTAATCTAAATATGAGCCTTTGACCTGTTAAGGAAACTAACCAAATATAAACCCTTGGCTTGTTAAGGCAACCAACCTAAACACAAGCCATTGGCCTATTAAGGTAGCCAAACCAAACATGAGCCCTTGGTTTGTTAAGGAAGCCAACCTGAACAGCAACCATCGGCCTATTAAGGTAGCCAAACCAAACACGAGCCTTTAGTATGTTAAGGTAACCAACCCAAACATGAACCATCAGCCTATTAAGGTAGCCAACCCAAACATAAAGCCTTAGCTCGTTAAGGTATCTAACCTGAACATAAACCTTCAACCTATTAAGGCGACCAAACCAAATACAAACCTTCCTTTGCCTATTAAGGTAGCCAACCCAAACATGAAACCTCCCGCCATTAAGGTAGCCAACCCAAGTACAAACTCTGGCTTGTCAAGGTAGTGAAACTAACTTGAAACCCCTGGCTTGTTAAGAAAACCAAGCCTAACCATGAACTAAGACAAAACATGAAGTCATACATAACCTCAGTCTTGTTGAAATGAAATGAAATGAAACCCTATTCTGAGCTTGACTCCTTCGATCCAAACAAAAAGACAATTCATAGCCCCTCTACCTCAGAAGATGTCAATATTGGACCATTTGAATCTAAAGAGTCGAGCTTGTAAATAGACATGAAAGCTAAGGGGCATTAAGACCAATAAGTCTAGGGCAATTATTTTGCTTAAGTAGGAACACGAAAGGTCCAAGATTTTTTGTCTTTTAAAATTTAATTTTGAACTTAAATCGAACGAAAGGTATTGTTTCACATTAAGGCATGTTATAAAGAACATTTTGAGAGACTAGGGGGTAAGTCAATCTCTACCATAGGGCAAATCAACATGGACTCCTACCTTAGAAAATTATAACTCACTTTTTAAAAATTTTTACAGGAAAAAGAGGTAAACTAGATCCAACACATTAACCCTTAAACACTTTAAGAGTCGAGTGACATCATAGTAAGGATTTTTAGACTCATTCCTTAAATAAGGTCCATTTTGAGCGTAATACGTATATCAAAATGAAGATAGGCATTTTTCAAATCCCAAATATAATTATCCTCTATTAGCCCCATTGGACCAATTTAGAATATTTTAAAAGCTAAACCTCATCAAGAATTACCCCATAATGGGGGCAGTACAAAGGTTAAGGTCACAATTAAGAGAAAGGATAAAAATCGGTTTGTACTTTCCCTAGCGACATTAATTCAAGGATAATTAATGTTTTTGATAAGTTATTTTCTTTGAAATTAAGAAGAGTCAATGCTTTTTCAAACACCCCAAGTCTATACATACTTCGCCTAAGCCCATACACTTGGAGTCCTTGGATTTAAGGCCTTAAGTCTCTCAAAGCCGAAGACTTAGTAATAGAGATAATTACTTTTAGGGCTAAGAAAAGAGAAAGGGGAAGAAATAACAAGAGAATGAAAAAAAGAGAGGAGAGAATAAGAAAGAAAAAAGAGAAAGAACTAAAAAGAAAGAAGCCTGAAAATAACAATCAATATTGAAGAAAAAAAAAAAAAAGAAGCCCTCAAAAGGCATACCCTAGCCTCATAAGGGTAGTAGACTTAAGTCATGAAAAGATCTCGATATCAAAGCCTAAAAATCCTCAAAAGCATAAAGCCCTCACACTTATTCTAAACATGCTTCAAATCATAAAGTCTCCTTACCCATCTTAAATCGCAAACACACAGCCTCTCACCCACAATACTACCCATAAGCAATGAAAACTCCTCGATCATAAGGAATAATTTATCTCAAATAAAAATAATGTTTGAAACTGGGGCAAGTACGATTCTAGTTTTTCCTAGAAGGTTCTTAACTTATACACCTTAGTTGAATAAAATAATTCTTTCAAAATAAACCTCCTCATTAATCCCTCTTGAAGCCATTTGACCAAAAGCCTAATTCACAATATTGAATAAAAAAAGACCTAACAGATTAATCAATGCGTATCACATACAAATTGGATCATAATTTTGGGAATAATGGTCAAGAGTGATATCTAGATCGAGAGTATGCAAGGAAGTTTTTTTCGATTAGACTAATCATAAATTATCCTTACCTTAGGAAAGAAATGTTCAAAATCAGAAGGCCCTACCAAGAAGGTCAGCATGCTATTGGATTAGCCCTGATGGCATTGGGGTCAAGAGATATTTCTAAAGATTGGGGAGTGAATGAAATGCCCCACATGATTACCAAGGAAGGAAATGGTTGTAACTCTTGCTTCTTAACAAGAATTTATACCCATTAGCAACTTAACAAGAATTTATACCTGTTAGCAAACTTTTATTAAAAAAAAGGAAAAAAAAAAAAGAATATAAAGAGCAAAGGTAAGGGCTTTTTATAAGGTTTCTCCATTTATTTGCAAATCCATGTTGACCTTAGTGGCCAAGCTTTCAATTTAAGTCATTTGCTTTCTTCCAATGTGTGGTTACACCTTTTAAGTTGATCCTATCAATCTAAGTCTTTCTCCTTGATGTAGTTTTCCTCATGATTGATGTTCACTGACTCTTTTTCAAATCAAGGAACCTTTTCCATAAATGGTTTTCAATCAACCAATTCCTTGTTTACAAAAATTTTCAAGTTAAGAGGTTTTTCAAATTGGTTGCATTCTACTTCACCCCCCATAAACACATACACCCCTACTCGCCTTTTTTTTTTTTTTTGCTTCTTCAATTGCCATTTATGGTCTTAGCCAGCTTATAGGGCGTTTCCCTTTGACCAAGTTCATTTAGGGTTCTTAGCTAACCCATAGGATGCTTCCACTTTGTCAATCTTTCATAAGGTCTTTAGCTAACCTTATTTCGATTTTTCTTAATTTAAAATATATTAAGCATTGTCTGCTTAATATAAATTACTCAATATTAAATTAAAGAAAAATATTTTTCTTAAAAAATGTTTTTTAAAAAAAATTTAAAAAAAACTAGTCACCAACCAACTAAATTGGTAAAAAGTGGAATTAGGGTTTTTGGATAGAAAAACCCTAAGTTAGCTATTAATCTACAAATATTCTAAAAAAATTATTTTCTTAGAAAATTAAAATAGAAAATCCAAGCTCGAGCGCTAACCTTTTAAGACTAAGTCACTATATAAAGATAAAAAAAAAACTAATGGGCTTTTATTTTTTATGATTTTTCTAAAAATGTTAAAATATTTATAAATATGCAAAAATGTTACTAAAATGAATTTTTTTATGATTTTTATTACGAATTTTTAGAATAAAAAGAAAATTTTATTTTTTTATGGTTGTCCCATAAATGTTTACGTACCTGCTAATTGGAATTAAACTAAAGTAATTCTTTTTTGTTTTTAGAAAAGATTTAGTAGGTTGATTTTTTTTAAAGAAATCAAGCCAAATTTACGTTGGTTATCAATTTATTATTTATAAAAAACTTAAAAAAAAATCTAATTTCACATATTTACTTTAAAAAAACCCTAACTACTAAACCTTTTGAAAACTCTGGTTAAGATTTTTATTTTTAAAAAAACTACAATGTGTCAAAAATGAAGTTTTTTTATACCTTAAATGCAAGATCTACTAAGATACGAATTAGATATATATATTCTCCATATATATGAATCTTGAAGAATAAATATGAAATTATATCCAAAAAATGAAATTTTAATTAAAAATATGATTTAACTAAAAAATGAAATTTCTCTAAAAAAAATTTTATCTAAAATTTTACAAATTTTAATTTATGTTAAAATTATCAAAATAACCTACACTAACAAAAGTGAGTAAAATAAAGTAATTAGTTAATTAAAAACAAATAAATAACTAAAATAATTTACCCAATTACCTAAATGGGTCGGATAGTATATGTGATTGAACGTACGACAAAGCATAACGTGATCAGTGTGCGATGAAGCATGGCGTAATCGATGTGTAGTGAAGTATTG
This sequence comes from Lumnitzera littorea, assembly GCA_024138015.1. NCBI lineage: Eukaryota > Viridiplantae > Streptophyta > Magnoliopsida > Myrtales > Combretaceae > Lumnitzera > Lumnitzera littorea. The sequence goes on from JAMXBB010000005.1 coordinate 35,490,586, forward strand.
TGATTGGTGTACGGGCCATGTGTACTGATTAGTATACAGTGGCGTATGGATGTGATTGTAAATGTATGTGCCATGTCGGTAGGATAGTCTACTAATCGTACTGGATGTGCGAGCATGGATATGGATGTATGATCAGTGAAGGTTGGATAATATGCCGATTGTACATGTGTGCTGTGGACAGTGGATTGCTTGTGTGTGGGGGCTGATCGTATATATGTAGTTATGTGTTCGTGAGTTGTATTGTGATTAGACAGTAGACAATGAACTTGACTTGTGACTAAACATGGCGAGTAGTGTGTAGATTCATGAATGAGTGTTTATGAATTTGAAACATGTCTTTTTTTACAAGCCGATGTTTGCTATTTGTAAAGTACAATCTTGAATCTTTTCAATATTTTTGTTGTGAGATTCAATCTTAACAAATCCAATATTCGAAAAATACTATAAGACTTGATTTAGATTTATTAAATTTATTGAAGATTTAATCAAGTTTCTAAAAATTCTACATTTATTTGAGCTTTTTATCTTAGGCCAGATTCAATCCAACTTAATTTAACTCAACATACACGTTAACCCATTTTAATAAATCCTAAGCCTATATAGCCCAATATAAATTAGATAGAAATCCGCTTTATATTAGACTAGACTAAAAAATATTTTCAATAAACCCTAACTATTCAACAACTCAGAATTTATTAAATTGAATATACACCATTATTTGATCTGACCTTAAATGACTGATTCGATTCGACTTGGCACTTTTATTATTTTTTATTTTCTTTCAATTTTCATTTTTTTCATTATTATTTTTTATTTTTATTTTTTAAATAATAATTTGTTAACTCGGGCCTAATAAGAAAAGAATCCTAAAGGTAGCAAAAATGATGTGTCTACAGCTACCCTTCTTTGTAGTAAAGTTTCTTTGTAGTAAAGTTTGATTAAAACTTTACTACAAAGACAAAATAAATACTCATTTTTACTGAATCTTAACTTAAATTGATAGGGTAAGGATTATTAACTTGAATGGTCGGCTAACCAATGTCTCATCTTGGAATGATAAGGTAAAAGGATATTGACTTGAAAGGTCGATGCAAAGAATAAACTTCTCGTCTTGAAAGAAGGGGGCAAAGGAAATAAGGGGGTCTATCTTGAAAGGATAGGGCAAAAAAATCAAGTTACCTATCTTGAAAGGATATGGAACAAGTTTAAGGAGTCTATCTTAAAAGGATAGGGCAAATAATTAAGGAACCTGTCTTGAAAGGATAAGGAAAATGATTAGGGTACCTATCTTGAAAGGATATGACAAAGGAATAGGGTACCTATCTTGAAAGGATAGGGCAAAAAAACAAATTGCCTATCTTAAAAGGATAGGGTAAAAGATTGGGAAACCTATCTTGAAAGGATAGGGCAAATAACTAGAGTGCCTATCTAGAAAGGATAGGTCAAATGATTGGGGTACTGATCTTAAAGGATAAGGCAAAAGATTGGGGTACCTATTTTAAAAGAATAAGGCAAATGATTAGGGTGCTTATCTTGAAAGGATAAGGAAAAGTTTTAGGGTACCTATCTTAAAAGGATTTAGGCAAAAGGTTTTGGTTTGATGGATGATCCGAATAGGATAGATCTCTCTGAGATTTAAAAAAAAAAAACTTCTCCATCCTCCTAAATATCTCTATCAAGAGTTTTGGGATTATTTTACTTAGGAATGGAAAATTTCATAGATAACAACCAATCAACATACCTTATATCGATTCTCGATAATCACTCATTCAGATATCAAAATGTCACCAAGATACTTTATCAAGGTCTTCTTTACTTATGGGATCCAATCATGATTGAAACTTTTAGTTAATGAGCCTTTTAGCCATATCATGCTCATGTCTTAATTCTACTCTTGTCATCACTAGGTCTTAATTTCCACCTCTATGATTCTTGAAAAATAAATCTTTTTTCGAAAAGAAAAGGATTTAATCATCAGGAGCATTTGACTTGAATCTATTTGTTGATTTAAATTCATTGGTAAGTGTTTGGTGTTTAAGTGTGTAAGGCTAATAATCATGGTATACAAGGATTTACTGGTGAAGTGTTTATTGGTTGATGACAATCTGAATTGGAGAACATTCATGGATATCAACTTTGCTTGCAAATGATGAAAGATTAACCATAAACAATTCTCAAGAAAAATTAGAATCTTTATTGAACTCAGTTTTCATAGGTAATACAATTTAACAACGTTTGAATTTACAGGTCCCCTTAATTCCAAAACCACCTATTTCCATCAATACTAATGCACCTCCTGACAATATCCTTTTTACCACAAAAGGGCCTTCATAATTTGGAGAAAATTTCCCCCTAAGGTCTTTAACATTCAACAATACTTTCTTCAATACCAAATCTACTTCCTTGAAGTACCACAAGCGTACTTTCTTGTTAAAGGCTCATATCATCCTCTGTTGGTAACACTAACTATGACATATTTCTATAAGCCTTCTTTCATCTAGGAGGTTCAAATGCTCCATTTGTTTCTTCACCCACTTCACTTCATCGAGCTGAATTTTCACCAACACTCGGAATGAAGGTATTTCTACTTCCACCGATAATACTGCTTCAATTCCATATACCAATGAATAAGGCATTATACTTGTTGAGGTTCTGACTGAGGTTCTGATTAAGGTTCTATAAACCATAAGAGCAAATGGGAGCATCTCATGCTAGTCTCTATAAGTGATCGCCATCTTCTCAATGATTCTCTTAATATTCTTATTAGTGGCTTCAACTACTCCATTCATTTGAGGTTAGTATAGAGTCAAGTTTCTATGATTGATCTTAAATTGGTTGCATACTTCAACCATCAGCTTGTTGTTCAAATTTGACCTATTGTTTGTAATAATAGACTCAAGTGCACCATATCTAGTAATGATGTCTTTTTTCAAAAATCTAACTACCACTCCTTTGGTTACCTTAGCTTACGATGCTGCTTCCACCCACTCAGTAAAATAGTCGATTGTGACTTAAATGAATTTGTGCCTGTTTGAAGTCATTGACGAAATTGGGCCAATCATATCTATTCCCTACATCGACAAAGGCCAAGGAGCCAACAATACATGTAATTCTTGGGGAGGAGCATTGATTTTATTAGCATATACTTGACACAAGTGACAATGCCTTTTGTACTTGATACAGTTCAATTCCATCATCATCTAAAAATAACCTATCCTCATGATTTTCCTGGCTAGCATGTACCTATTCATATAAGGACCACAAATCTCTTCATGCACTTCTTTCATCAATTTATCGGCTTCCTCTTCATTTACACATCTTAGCAATATTGTATCAGGTGATTTTTTGTACAACGTAGCTCTACTTAACAGGAAATGAGTAGCCAATCTCCTTAAAGCTTTTCTGTCTTTTCTGTCAACCTTATCAAGGAACTCACCCATTTAAAGTTACTTTTTAATATCATAATACTAGATCTTCTTTGGTTCTTTCTCTTCAACGGTCAACTAAAAGGTCGGTCTTTCCTTTACCTCAATCTTTAAGGGTTGAATTTATATCCCATCCGTGATTTTCACCATTGATGAGAACGTGGCTAATGCATCGGCAAATTAATTTTGGGTTTTTGGTATATAAGTGAATGAAATTTCTTAGAATCTTTTAATTAGCTTTCCTAAATGCTCATGATAAGGTATTAACTTCCAGGCTTTTGTCTTATATTCTCTTAGGATTTAGAGAATTATAAGAGAGGAATCTCCATATTGATGTGCCAGCAGGTTTCGAAACAAGAGTGGGTATTCAGGGTTCAAGAGGACTATGAAGAATAAGGAGTAAAATAGGGGTTTTGACAGTGAATGTGGATAGATATCATGCACTAAGACACAAACACAATCAGGGGCTTGAACTTGAAATAGGGTTCGATACAACTCACGAATACTAAATATCACTTAGGGTTTAAATGAAAGTTAGATGCAACTCACTAATCGGTCCAAATGAGGGGTTTACCACAATCTTCAAGTCAAGATTGATAAGAACACAAGAAAGATTAAAGAGTTATTCAGCACTTAGTAATTCAATAATTTCAAGCTTTAAGAACTCTAGAGTATCCTTAGTCGAAAAAGGAATGTTCAAGTGTAAAACACACTGTTTGAATATTCTTCACTGATTGGTCCCTTTATTAATTACAAATGTTGCTATTTATAGCAAGTCCTAAAACCCTAGTGGCAAAACTATAAATAATGTACAAGGCCTTAAGCCTTAAAGAATGGGCCCATAATTAAAATAAAGAAAATATTCACAAAAATACAAGACTATACATTAGACAAAAGAAGTCAGCATGTAATCATTCGATTTGTCTAGGAAGGGGCAGGATCTGAACTGGATAGGTTCAGCAATTGGACGTTTGGGTTTGGGAAAGAGTCCTTGAAGTCTTGCATTGCTTGGCCAAGATATTAGAAAGGCCAACCCACAATTGCTGAGCTCTATGATTAGTCAACATTAGTCTCTCCATGCTATGCCAAGTGGATCTTTAGCCTTGAGCCCTCGACCATGTAGTCTTTCAGCTCTTCGGTAGACAACAGACTTGATACTGAGTGACCCCTTTTCTTACTCTCAGTCTTTTAATATTAGCTTGACCTTAGCATTGAACAATTCGGCCTTGGGTTAGAATAGGTCGACTTCAGTTTCTGGCTGGTCAACATCAACCTTGGACAGGTCGACCTTGGCTAGGAGATAGTCGTAGGCTGATTCCTATCATTATAGTAAGGCCGAAAAGAAGTCATCTTCGACGTTAAACTTTGAGCACGAGCCTAGATGTCGAACAAACTTCTCTTCCCTTTTCGCTTCACCATGGGTACTAAGTGTCTCTGCATTTCCTCAACGCTTGTGGGGGTCAAGCAATAGCTCTTCCCATCCTTCCGAATAGTATAAGTGTTAAGGAAGCCATCATGGATCATTTTTCAATCATACTCCCATAGTTAGCCAAGAGGTAGATTTATAGCATTCATAAGGACCACATCGAAGTCAATCTTGTCCTCATACTATCTTAACTTGAATGCTATTCACTTCAATCCATAAGGTTGGGGGTGTAGGTAGGTCAACAATTTCATCTTTTCTACTAACTCAGTAGAAATGATATTAGTACAGCTACCTCCATTGACAACCAGGGAACATGTCTTCCCATTCACTAGACATCGCATGTGGAATAAATTTTCCCTTTGTCAGGGATCTACTTTTAGGTCAGTTCACTTGTTTATCATGGCTATGAGTTCATCTAGATTCTCAACATAGACATCCTCCTTTATCAATGCATCTTCTGAGCTCTTGTCGCTTTGACTCTCTACTTGAGCCTCGGGTCCTTCGCCCTTCAAGACCATGACCATTTTATTCAGGCATTGGGACGTAATATGTTTGTAACCTAAGAATTTGAAGTACTTCACATCTTAGGCCTTGTTGTCGGGTGCCTTTTCTTTCTTGGCCCTCCTTGTCTCGGCATGACTACGTTGGCTAGACTTACCGCTCTCCATCCTCTTCTCTAGCCTTCTCTCAGCATATTTCTCAAGTTCAGGGTTGACTGGTTGAGGTCTATTAGTTGGCCTTTGATGCCTCCTTCTCCTCTGTCTCTCTACCTTTAGTGCTAGATTGATCAATTTATCTAACGAGTTAAACAACTGCAATTCAACTACGTCGACAATGTCATCTCAAAGTCCACTTAGGAACCTAGCAATGTTGCAGTCCCATGCCTCGGCAATATCACATCTCATCATCAAGGTCTCAAACTCTTGCAGGTACTCTTCAATAGCCTTTGGACCTTGTCTTAGGTATTAGAACGCATGGAGCAATTCTTGTTTGAAGTAGGTCGGCATAGAGCATTGATTTATCAAACATTTCATAAGCTTCCAAGTTTTGATCAGCTCCTCTCTTTCAGCTTCTCTCTTAGCAACCAACTTATCCTACTAAAGGCTTGCATATTCAAGAAGGGATAATGAAGCTAACTTAACCTTTGTTCAATCGTCGCACTTGTAGCACTCGAACAACTTCTCGAGTCAAGGAACCCAGTAGAGGAGCTCTTTAGGTCAACTACTTCTACTGAAGGTTGGCAATTTAATCGTAATATTATTAAGTCTTCAACTAGATGCTTAGGGTTCATCCCTTACATTCCGAACTTGTCAGTTCACTTTGGATTGACCACTCCTGTTGGAGCTTTGTTAGGCCATATTTCCTCTCGGCCTTGGATCTCTTCTTCGAGCTCCTTGATTTGCTTCGTAGTTAATACTCCTGTCTTTGATTCTTTTTGACATAGATTGGTTTTCTCTTCTTCTCGGCTCGGTAGCTCTTCTTGACTGTCGCTCATCATTATCTAGCTCATTATAACCACTTTTATTGGTGGGCATTCGTTCCCTTCTTTCTTCTCGGCCATCACGTCTACGACCTCTGACTAAACCAGTAATCTCCTTAATAGAATTAATGAGATTCTGAATCTAATATTCTAAGTTATCAATGCGTCTCCTCAAGCTTCCACAAGGGCTATCACCACTGTCATTAACACTATCTTCAAACATTCTTAACCATACAGTAATTTCTAGATGAAATTGAACAAACATGATTTACAACAAAAACACAACTACAATAACCCAGAAACAACTATTACTCGACTTCTGTAGCTTTCTACAACTTACATACTTCTACACCTACTAGAATTAACTACTGAAACTACTGTCGCTCGACTCAATAGCACAATATTATGACTGCTAAAAATACGAACACACCACACTACAAAATAACAATGAACAAATGTTCAAATGGCTAAGCAAACTTTGAAGAACACTAGTATACATATTTCCCCAAAGCTCTTATGCCAAGATGATGTGCCAGTCGATCTCGAAACAAGAATGGGTAATCGGGGTTCAAGAGGAGTATGAAGAATAGGGAGTAAAACAGGGTTTTTGATAGTGAATGTTGACGGATATTACGTACCAAGACACAAATACAATAAAGGGTTTGAGCTTGAAATAGGGTTTGATACAACTCGTGAATACTAAATGTCACTTGGGGTTTAAATGAGAGTTAGATGCAACTCACTAACTAGCCTAAATGAGGGGTTCACCACAATCTTTGGGTCAAGATTGATAAGAGCACAACAAAGATTAAAGAGTTGTTTAGAACTCATTAATCCGGCAATTGCAAGCTCTAAGAGCTCAAGAGTATCCTTAGTTGAAAAAGGAATGTTCAAGTGTAAAACATACTGTCTAAATATTCTTCATAGATTGGTCCCTTTATTAATTACAAATGTTGCTATTTAAAGCAAGTCCTAAAACCTTAGTAGCAAAACTGTGAATAATGTATAAGGCCTTAAGCTCTAAAGAATGGGCCCATAATTAAAATAAAGAAAATATTCACAAAAATACGAGACTGAGTGTTTTATAGAAGAAGTCAACACGCAGTTATTTAGCATGTCTAAGAAGGAATAGGATTCGAATTGGATGGGGTTTGCAGTTGGATGTCCGAGTTCAGGAAGGAGTCCTTGAAGTCTTGCATTGCTTAGCCGAGACACTAAAAAGCTCGGCCTACAATTGCTGAGCTCTATGATTAGTTAGCATTAGTCTCTCTGTACCGTACAGAGTGGATCTTTGGCCTTGAGCCTTTGGCTATGTAGTCCCTTAGCTTCTCGACAAACAATAGACTTGATGCTAAGTGGCCCCTTTTCTTGCTCTCGGTCTTCTCGTATTAGCTTAACCTCGGCAAAAGCTTCAGCTTCGACATTAAACAATTCGACCTCAAGTTCGAATAAGTCGGCTTTAGTTTCTGATTAGTCGGCGTTAGCTTGGGACAAGTCAGCCTTGGCTTGGAGATAGTCGTAGGCTGATTCCTATTACATACACTTCAATCCTTTGTATTCCCATGTCTAAGGCCATTTTAAGCCCCAAAATGCAAGCTTCAAATTCTACTATATTGTTTATATATAGAAATGCTAACTTAGCTGTCATAAGGAAATGGTTACCCTTTGGTGATACCAATACTATTCCTATCCCACATTCGAATACATTGGCTGCTCTATCAAAATATGTTATCTATTCTGGTTTTTCACCACTTAGTTCATTCACCACCATCAGATTTTCATTGGAAAACTAAGCTTCCAAACCATCATCCTCATCTTCTAATAGGTACTTTACCAATTGATTAGCTACTACCTGCCCTTTGATTGAACTCTGACTTACATATTTGATATTAAACTCAAAGAGCAGCATCTGCCACTTCGATATTCTCCTAATCAATGCCAACTTTTCTGCTAAATACCTCAACGGGTCATGTTTTGCTAAATACCTTCAATGGGGTTGAAGGTGATATTGGTACTTTCATCTTTTGCAGACACGAGATATCCATTATGTTCATCATTTTTATTAGATCTAAATAGTAAAGAAAAAGGCAAAAGGGTAACGAGTAAATAACAAAGAAGAAGCATCAAAAGAAAGAAAGGAAATAACTTTATTGAATGAATACAATTCGTTTGAAAGAAAGGCCTAACTAATTGGACTAACTATGAAATCGAATGCTCCTAATTGATCTAATGTTACTTTTCTAAAGAGACTTATTAACGAGAATGGAAAACCAATTGCATAAAGAAACTAGGGTACCAATATCTTTCTCCTTGTCTAAACTGATGTTGCATTGCCGAGCTAAAGCTTTAGCTAAACCAGCTACTTTGGGTTTTTGAATGTAAGCTGGTACTAGGAATGTATGACGGATGTTTGGAAAATCCGTGTGAGCATGGTACAGCTGATCTCCTCTCTTCCTTCCGGTTTTGGCCTTCATTTCTTAGATTTTTTCCTTAATAGGCTCATATCCGAGCCTAGATGTTCCAATCTACTGTTTTGGTTATTCTGAGTGACCCCGTACCCCTTATCTTGATACTTCAATCATGCTGACCTGATCGAAAATTTGCAATCCTAGTTTAGAGACTTCAGTGATGATCATATTGATTAAGCGTTCATGATCCAGTAGAGGATTATTACCCACATTAGGAGCGAAAGTTTGAATGAAGTCCAATTGCACCAACTTAGCATTAATGAGATCTTAGATCTTATGTTTGAGTCTCCAACACTGGTATGTAGAATATCCCACTTGCCCTAAATGATAATCGCAATGAAGATCTAGGTTGTAGTCCCTCAATCTTTGTCCCTCCTTTAGTATTTCAAATGTCAAGAGATTCTCTTTCCTTAATTGTACAAGAACTTGGCTTAAAGGAATGGGGATCCTAGTAAACTATCTCCTTTTTGGGTGGTTATTTTGATTCAAATTCGATGTGGGATTAGAATCTCCCAATACGGCTACCGATGCTATAGGTCTGATAAAGTTGTCAGTATTGACAACGCTTACAGTAGCTTCTTTAGCTTTACTGGAGAATCTCGCAGGAAGCGTCTTCTTCTCTGTTGCTTTAGGATTAGGAAGCCTTTCAATAAAGACAACTTCCTTAATTCTACATCCTAAGGCCACAATCTCTACAAAGTTAGAAGTAGGATGACCTACTAGATGTTGGTAGTATAGGCTTCCAAAAGTATTAATAAAGGTAAAGGTTAGATCTTTTTCCGTTAAGGGAGGAGTCACCCTAGTCATCATGCTCTTCTATCTTTGAGCATACCCTTTAAAGCTTTCATTAGCCTTCTTTCGCAAGTTGTTCAAATCCCATATGGATGGAGCAACCTTGATATTGAACTTATACTGGCTATAGAAAGCCCTAGCTAACTTATCTCATGTATCGATCTCTTTCAAGTTCAGTTAGGCATACCAATTCAAGGCGGGTTCGATTAAGCCATCTTAAAAGTTTTAGACCATCACTTTATCGTACTTCACGTACTTTCCCATCTTTATGATGTACAACCGAGTGTGGAGCTTCAAGTAGCCGATCCCATTATACTTCTTGAACTCTAGAACTTTAAAATTTTCTAGGAAGTCATTGTCTTCATACGTTGGCAAATTGATCATTCCCATCTACTCAAGCTTATTAACCATATTCAAGGTTTTCATCTTCTTAGTCAACTTCTGCATAAACTTCCTTTCCATCTCTTTGTATTTTTCCTTGATCTCTTTCCTCCATATCTCAACATTGGGGACTAATTCTGCATCTTCCAGTTCAAGTGGAGGGGTCGCTTCTGTATTCTGATTTGGGTTGACTTGAGATGCTTGGTGATTATTGAGAATTCCAATAGTCTGAGTGAGAGCCTAAATTTGTTTAGCTATCTTGATCATGTTTTCTTCCAAGGTTGGGACTCTTAGGTCAAGCTCGGTTTGACTAACGTTTCCACTACTGTAAGTTGACATTCTTGCCTTGGAACGAGTGAATATTAGGTTTTTAATAGAATCTGCTCACTTGGACACTATCTTCAAAATCCTACAAAGACCCAAGTTTAGACACTTTTGTGAATTAAGATTTTTTTTATTTTTTATTGTTTTTTCATTTTTATTTTATCTTATTTTTGTTTAAAAGGCATCAAAGGCAAAAATAAATTAAAAAAATGAGCAAAAGATTGCACAACCAATCAAGACTTTCATTTAATGAAGCTGCAAATTTATTAATAATCATAAAATTAAGTCTAAACAATAGACTAAAAAAAAAACTACTAACTAATCTTCTTAAAAAAAAAAAAATCAAATCCTATATCTATAAAAGCTAATGGATCTGGCTCGAACGGGCTTCACGAGGTTGATACTGCCCTGGCTTTCCATGTTTATATTACATAAAACATGAGATTACACAATTGTTTACAAAAAGATGAAAATACTAAATTTACATTAAGGCCACATACGATATTAATAATTTTTTAACTCCTTTAAGTCTTTTAAATTATGTAGCCTTTTACTCACTAAGAGAGAATATATATATTAAAAAAAAAACACCTACAATACGAGAAACAAATATATTTACATGGAAACAAGCATTAGTAAAAAAAAATCAAATAAAAAAATTATTAAATGCAGTATGCTATACACGCATGTAATGCAATAAGGGTCGGTAATTAATAAATTATAAGAATTATTATGGGCCCATGGTCAAGAATACACTTATATATAAGTGGATCAAAATAAAAAGTGTAGCTCATGAATACTTATATATATGGGCATTAACTCTTTTAATTTCATTTTTTTTTAAATGAAAGCCCAATCAATCACGGATAATAATAATCAAAATTTTCCTATAATTTAAAAATGACTACCTCTTTTTTTTTTTTTTTAAAAAAAATGATGTAGGAAGATAAGGTCTATAGATCTCAGGCTCTATAGCTCTAGGTATTTTCGAAGAAAAATCTAATAAGCCATATCAAAACTTGAGTGGGTTTACCTATCACCGCTAAGCGAAGGTAAAGCCCCTAATGACCTGAAGGTTATATAATGGCGATCCATCCTAAGTTCCTAAGGTGGCACAGGTTCGACAACATCTAAACACACAAATGATAAAAAAAAAAAAAAAAAAAGTTCCCCCCAATTTCCTAGTAATGAGCCCATTAGGCCAAGTTTTTCTTAGAGGCCCTTATCACTAAAACCCAATTAGTGCAACTATGTTACAAAATACATTAAGTAAAAAAATAAATAAATAAAAGCCCATTAATTAATTTTCTAATTTTTAAATGGCTAGCCCACTAGTTTCTTAGTAGAATCGCCAATTCTATCAAGCTTTATTTTAGTTTTGCTTAATTTAACTTATATTAAGCCTAACTCACTTAATATAAATTATTTGACATTAAATTAAGGAAAAACATTTTTTTAAGAAATTTTTTTTTTTAAATATTTTAAAAAATTAGAGTCACAAACTAGTTAAACTGGTAAAATGTGAAATTAAAGTTTTTGGTCGAGAAAACTTTAATTTAGTCACTAGTTTGCAAATATTCTAAAAAAATTATTTTCTTAGAAAATTAAACCAAAAAATCTAAGCTCGGGAGATAACCTATTAAAACTAAATTACCATAAAAAGATTAAAAAAAATAATGGGTTTTTATTTTTTTATAATTTTTCTACAAATGTTAAAATATTTACAAATATACAAAAATGTAACTAAAATGAATTTTTTATGATTTTTATTACGAATTTTTAGAAAAAAATTTATTTTTTTATGGTTGCTCCATAGACATCTACATACTCGCTAATTAGAATCAAACCAACATAGTTTTTTTTTTTTAAGAAAAGATTTAATAGGTTGATTATTTATTTAAAAAAGAAATAAAGCCAAATTTACATTGGTTATTAATTTATTAATTTAAAAAGAACCTAATAAAAATCTAATTTCATAAATCTAATTTAAAAACCCCTTAACTAACTAAATCTTTTGAAAACTCTGGTTAAAATTTTTATTGAAAAAAAACTACTACATATCAAAAATGAATTTTTTCTAAACCATAAACGCAAGATCTACTAAAATACAATTTAGATACATAGCTTCTCTAAAGATATAAATTTCAGAGAAAAGATATGCAACTATATCCAAAAAATGCAATTTTAATAAAAAAATATGATTTAACTAAAAAAATGAAATTTCTCTAAAAAAAAATTATCTAAAAGTTTGCAAATTTTAATTTATGTTAAAATTATCAAAATAACCTGAACTAGAAAAATGTGAGTAAAATAAAGTGATTAGTTAATTAAAAACAAAATAAATAACTAAAATAATTTACCTAATTACCTAAGCGGGTCAAATCGTATACGTAATCAGACATGTGGTGAAGCGTAGCGTGATTGGTATGTAGACCGTGTGTGTTGATCGGTATGTAGTGGCATGTGGATGTAATCATGAATGTGCATGCTGTGTCGGTAGGATAATGTGCTAAGCATGCTAAACATGTGGGCATAGACATGGATGTTTGATAAGTGAAGGTTAGATAGTATGCTGATCATACGTATGTGCTGTGGACAATGGAGTGCTTGTGAAGTGAAGTGTATTAAACGTGTATGTATACGTTGCATGGTTCAATCGTAAAGTGTATGAGACGTGTGGGGGTTAATCGTGTATATGTAGTTGTCTGTTCGTGATTGGGTTATATGTGTTTGTGAGTTGTGTTGTGATTAGATAGTGGACAATAGACTTAAATTGTGACTGGACATGGCGAGCAATGTGTGGATTCATGAGTGAGTGTTTGTGAATTTGAAAGGTGTCTTTTTTACAAGCCAATGTTCACTATTTGTAAACTACAATCTTGAATCTCTGGAATCTTTTTGTTGTGGAGATTCAATTTTAACAAATCCAATATTCAAAAGATATGATAAGACCCAATTTCAATTTATTAAATCCATTGAAGATTTAATCAAATTTCTAGAAACCCCACATTTAATTAGGCTTGATTTAGTCCAACTTAATTTAGCCCAAAATACACACTAACCTGTTGTAATAAATCATAAGCCTATTTAACCCAATATAAATTAGATAAAAATCCGCTTTATATTGGACTAGACTAAAAAATATTTCTAATAAAGCTCCACTATTCAACGACTCGAAATTTATGAAATTGAATGTATACCATTATCCTATCCAACCCTAAACAACTGACTCGACTCAACTTGACACTTTTATTATTTTTTATGTTCTTTCAATTTTCATTTTTTTAAATAATAATTTATTAACTCTAGCCCAATAAGAAAAGAATCTTAAGAGTAGCAAAAATGAGGTGTCTACAAGCCCATAGGGCACTTCCCTTTCACTAGTATCTTTTAGGGCTTTAACTAGCTCATAGAGTACTATCCCGACTCACATCTCTTTTAGGGTCCTAGTCAGCTCATTGGGCATGTCCTATCTTTCATCTATTTTAGGGCTTTAGTTAGCATGTAAAGTGCAATCCTGACTCACATCTATTTTATGGTCTTAGCTAGCTTATTGAGCATTGTCTTGACTCATATCTCCTTTAGAGTCTTAGCTAACTCATAGGGCGTTTTCCCTTGACCGTATTTTCTTTAAGGTTCTAGCCAGCTCATAAGAGAATTGTCCTGACTCATATCTTCTTTAGGATTCTAACCAGCTCATAGAGCACTATCCCTTTAGGGTTTTATGCTATCGATGGGGCACTTTCTTTTCGTCAATCCTTCTTAGGTTTTTTAGCTAACCCATGAGGCACCTTTTCTTCGTCTATCTCCTTTAAGGTTCTAACTAGCTTAAGGAATACTTTACCCATTCACTTAGGTTAATCAGCTTAGAGGAGTATTAATAAGTTCCAAATCAATTTCTCACTTAGGGTTGCTAATATTTTAGTGACGTTCCCATCTAGGTTAATCAACTTAAAGGAGCACTACTAAGTTTCAAATTGATTTCTCATTTAGGGTTGCTAGTGCTTTAGCGACACTCTTGCTTTGGTTAATTGGCTTAGAAGGGCACTACTAAGTTTCAAATTGATTCTTATTTAGGATTGCTAGTCATTTAGTGACTCTTCTACCTAGGTTAGTCAGCTCAAAAGGGTATTACTAAGGTTCAAATTGATTTCTCATTTGGGGTTGCTAGTCTTTTAGTGACGCTCCCACTTAGGTTAGTCAACTTAGAAACAATACTACTAGGTTTCAAATTGACTCCTATTTTAGGGTTGCTAATCTTCTAGTGATACTCTTGCCTAGGTTAATCAGCTTAAAAAGGCACTACTAAGTTTTAAATCGATTCTTATTTAAGGTTGCTACTCTTTTAGTGGCACTTCCGCCTAAGTTAATTAGCTTAGAAAGGCACTACTAAGTTTCAAATCAATTCTCATTTAGGGTTGCTAATTTTTAAGTAACGCTCTTACTTAGGTTAGTCAACTTAGAAGAGTATGACCAGGTTTCAATTTGATTCCTATTTAGGGTTATCAATCTTTTAATAACACTCCCGCCTAGGTTAGTTAGCTTAAAGAAGCACTATTAGGTTTTAAATCGATTTCCTTAGCTAGTTTACAAAGTGCTATCATTTTACGATTCTTACTAGCCCATAGAGGCTCTACCTTCCATTGAGTATCTTTTAGTGTTCTTGCTAGCTTATAGGGGCGCTACCTCCCATTCAATATCATTTTGGGGTCCTAGCCAGCTTATAGAGCATTGTCCTGTCTTACATCTCTTTTAGTGCTCTAACCAACTCATGGAGTGCTATCTAAACTCATATCTCTTTTAAGGGTCTTCCAGTTCTTAGGGCGCTACCCTTCACTAAGTGTTACTTTTAGGATCTTCAATTGCTTCCCTTTCTTCGAGTATTTTTTAGGTTTGTAGCAAGCTCTTAAGGCGCTATACCTTTTTGAAAAACTTGCTCTTATGTTTCGGCCTGCTCTTAAGGTGCCTTTTTTCAGAATATCTTTCACCAATCACCAAATCCCTAATAGGTTGGACTTAGGATAGCCAACTATTTGTAATGCTACATAAGGAAAGTTTATCCTAAGGGGTAAAAATGGTGTTTATTTTTGTCTTTATGATCAAGTTTTACTTAAACTTCACCACAAAAAGGAGTAGTTGTAGACACTCCATTTTTGCTTTCTTGTAATTTTAGAGTTTAGTTTAGAATAAAAAAAGGGTCATAATTTAAAAAATACAAAAAAAATTATAAAAATAAAAAATGGAGAAAAAAGAATTTTTAAGAAAATGAAAGTCTTAGGTAATTTTTAAGGTCATTGAGTCACATGGAATAGGTCATGTCATTTTTAGGGTTACTAAGTCGCATTAAACGAGTCATCTCATTTTTAGCATCGGACAAGGTTTAAGTGCACACAATTGTTAAATTGGGAGTAATTTTAAAATTATTTTATTTATTTATTTATTATTATTGTTGTTGTTGTTATTATTATTTCTTTTTTAGCGCATATGCACGTAATTTAATTTTAGGATCAATCAATTAAGATTACAACTAGGTTTAGTGTTTTTTTATTTACTTTATTCTTGTTTATTATTTTATTTTTTTAATTAAAAAAAAGGAGAAAAAGAATTTTTAGAAGGTCAAACCAGGTGAAAGACTTGGTCCAAGAAATTTATGACTTGACTGAAAGCCTAAAGTGGGACATAGGTCCTAGCCTATGGCATGCAAGTGTAAAGCACTTGCATTTTTATTTCAATCACGTACATGTGTTACACATACGGTTGAGTGTGCATTAATCACATGCGATGCATGTGAAGTGCTAAAATTCTACCCCTTTCCTTTGAATTGTAGCGTTTTCCCCAACAACTTTCCTTATAAACTAGCCTAACGGCTCGTGTTTGAGCCACTTTTACATGTGTTTTCCATACGATTCCACCTAAATTCTTTGTGGAATCGTATGCTAAGCCTAGCCAAGTTTCAAATATGATTAATTCTATGTCTAAATTCATTAGATTCAGTGGCCAAATTAGATCAACAAAATCAAAGGTAGCTTAACATTTGTGATTCTAGCAATAGAGTAATCTATAAATCTAAGCTAATTTAGAAGTAATCAAAGCTTCTAAGTGACAATAAAAGCAATTATATCCTCTTATATTGATAAAGGCATATTTTTCATGTTTTAAAGTGCAAATTAAGACGGAATTATTATTGATTTTATAGAAATCATTAAAGATCGATACTTAATTATTTTCATTTGGACATTTCAGGAATTAGAGGATTCAAGAGTGGAATTAAGGATGATTTAGAGTAATTTTATGTAAAGAAACTAAGTTCAATTCAACACGTATAATTGGCCTACAACTTACACCAGTGGCCTTTGAAGTCAATGTCGCCTGCCTTTGATGGCTACGCCACCGGCCTAAAAGTTAACCTTGCACTTACATCGCCGGCCTTCATGAAAAAAGAGTGTTACGTGAGTCAACCTTAATTTTTCTTATAAATAACTTATGTTTTATCGTTTAAGAGACTAGAGAACATACTTTCCTTAGAGGTAAAGAGTCATAGAATAGTCTTTAGTTAGTTCTTAAAGAATTCTTTTGGAGAATCACTTGGATCATTGAGAAGAATTTGCTTTTGTTGTGGAGACCAATTCGAAGTTGCAATTGAAGATTATCTTTTTCAATACAGAATTGGTGACATCTATTTCAATTATTCTTATGCAATTTTGTGAATTATTTATGCTTTTAATTATGAATTTCCTTGCAATTTCAATTAGTATTTGTGTTTTTGTTCTCAAATCCATGGTTGGCTGAATTTATTTGTAGGAATTGATAAAACCCTAGATAACTAAGATGATGAGTGTGTTCATGTTATAAGATTAAGAGATATATGGATGATTCATGATTGCAATTTCTATGATTTCGATTATAATTGTTCAATTGATTATAATTGTTAGAAATCCTAATGATACGGGAGTTGATATAGGATTTGTTAGAAATTCTTAGTTGATTTGATTAATCAATGTGGAAGCAAAGTTAATCGAATTAATTGGAAATTATCTAGAAATTAATATGATGTTTAGTGATTGATTATTCACTAAGACATTAGGGATAATTGATTTAGGACATTAGACAATCATAGTATTGAAAGTTATATGATTGTAATTTAGAGTCTACTGTTAATTGAAAGATGCGGAAGCTAACTAATTAATCAGGAGTTTAAATCCTTAAGTTTTAATGTATAATAATTTCACTTGAATGACCATATAGCTATTAATCTATATAATATGATAACAATTTGATTGACATAATCTAAAATAGATTCTATTTTCCCACAATTCTCAATTGATTACTTAATTTTAGATTTTTCATAGTTATTTTCTTTTCAATAGTTTTAGAGTAATTATTAGATTAATTAATTTAATTTTAATTGCTCGAATATTGATAAGAACTAGCATAGGATTAGTAATTTCTTAGTTCTTGAGAGATCGACAACCTTACTTTCACTATATTACTTGATTCCGACCTAATAAACTTGCTAAAGTATTTGCGATTTATTTTTATATATATATATATTTTAAGCGAATCATATACGCGAATTAAACGGTTACGATCACGATCACGATCACGATTTTTCTTCAAATCTAAAGATCACTTAATTGGCACACCATGGTTAAATCCCCCGTTAATGGGGCTTTCCTAGCTTATTGGAGCTCTTTTTTATATAGATAGGACCTCTCCTCACCATTCAAGAATTAAGAATCACTGAAACATACTCAAAATACATAAATTCGTGTCTCTCTCTCTAACTCGCATGTCTCTTTCTCTCTCTAGAATTGAGATCTATTCAAGGCTTATTGAGTTTTGTTAAGCCATCTAAAAGACTCCTCGAACCACTAGCATTCGAACCCAAGTGAATTTGCCCCCCTATCATGAACCTAAACGCCCCAACTAAGCTTTTGTCATGAAACCCTAACCCAACCAAGTTGCCTACTCAACTTCTCTCTCTCTTCTACGAATCAATGCAAACACCAACATGATTGAGTTCATGGTGGTCCTAAACCCCAAGACCCACTCCCCCCTTAATTCCAACAACCACCTTATGAGTAAGTCACCACCACCACTACCACCACCATTTGCTACACTTCAAAACATCACCAAACCACTACAAAATCACATAGCATTTCACCTGACCCCCCATTCCTCATTAAAATTAACACGAAACCTTCTTCCCCTCCTCATTTTAACCTTTTGTTTGGATCGGATCGAACCACCCTTCTCTTGGCTGTTGACTCTCTCTCTCCTTCCCTCTCTCTCTTATTGTCTTTCCTAACTGTACACGTACATGGCGCATAAAGATCTAGACTCGAATCTAGAGATCCAACCTGTAACTAACCTTAACCTTATCCTAATCGTATCTTAGCTTCCTTGGTGTAAGCCCTCTTCTTTTTATTATTTATTTTGTTTTGTTTATTTATTCATGTATTTTTTTTTCTTTTTTCCCAAGTATGTAAATTTATTTATCTTATTGTACATTAAAAAAAAATGAAATGAATGATGAATAAAAAAAAGGAAAAAAAAATTCTTTTCTTTCTTTTAGTAATATACATTTTAAATACTAAAAAAATAATAAAAATTTTACCACTTAGAATTTCTTTTAGATACTGATAAGAAATCTTAAAAAGGAAAAAAAAATTGTCACCTAGAAAAGCAGTTTTTAGAAATAAAAAATAAATGGAGTCTTTTTCAAAAATTACTTTTCAAAAAAATATATACACAAATTAGGGCCTTCCCTAATATTTTCTTGAAATAAAATAAAATGGCTAGTAACTTAAATCTAGGCAATTTTGAAACATAAAAAGAACTAACCCGCTAATGTTTTTGTGAACAAATTATAGAAGTCTAATCTTAAATAGCGAGTATATAAGTACTCGTGTGTATCATGTGTAAATTACAATGTAACTTAAAATATGAAAAATTTTTATTTTCCCCTGTTGTAAATAAATAAACTTGAATTCTTTTTACATGTAAAAGTTATTCATTTGTTTACTTGTAAATTAGAATTATTGTTATTATTTTTTTTTTTGGGTAATCTTGAAAATAAATTCAAATTCGAAAGGTTAAAGTGATACTCTTTAAGGTTTAATATATTAGCTCCAAGATCCAAAAAACTCTAATTTTCCATAGACAAGTAGCCAAGTTATAACTAATCTACCTGTTAGTTATGACTTAGCTCTTTTTTCCAACTTCGATAAGCTGGCAACTCCATAATTCTTTTTAAAATAAAAAAAAAAAACAAGTTTTTCTTAATCCTTAGTCAAGAGTCTATATTGAATGGGTATAGGGTTTAATATAAGTCGAATTAAGGAAAATAATAAAAATAAAAAATTTTACGCTCAACACATACAAGTTCATCCCTAGTAATATCTTAATTTTACAGAAGTTGATGTTACCTTGATTTTCATTCAAACTTCCACCCACACCTTATATGTCATCTCAACCACTCCCACTACTATCTCCATCAACAAGTACTCTTTCACTACTTGTTTTCGGCTAAGTTTCATAATGTAGACACTTTACTTTTATCTTCTTTAGTTTTAAAAAATTTTCGAATAAGGAAAAAAGTTCCTAATTCAGATAAAATTAAAAATTTTAAAAATTAGAAAATGTAAAAAAATAAAATTTTTTGAAAAATTAGTAAAAGAAAAAAAAAATAGAAAATTTTGAAAAAAAAAAAGAAATAGAAAATTTAATAAAAATTTAAAATTCGAAAATTTAGAAAAATATAAAAGAAAAAAGTGAAAAAGCATTTTTGAATTATAATAATTGAAATACTAAGGCCAAGGTGATGACTTTAATTTAATTGGGGAAGAGCACATAGAGTTCATCTAGGTTTGGATTAATTCTAAAATCTGGCCAGCAAACTTAAGTTTGGACATATATAGTATGTTTGCCTTGATTTTCAAGGCATAGCGCATTAGACTATTAGAAAGCATATAACTAATAGGGTTATAGGGTTCAAATCTTACCATTTGTGAGTTGCACATTTTCTTTTTCAAACCCTCCCTTGTCCATGTGTTGAACATTCATTAGGCTACGTGTTCAATTTGACATGTGATGGTTCTTGATTGGGCTACGTATATGACATAATGCTCACATGGTGCTACGTTAGTGTATTTTCTTTCCTTTTCCATCCTTTTCCCACCCTTTCTTGAGCACGTCCCACTCATACCCCTTACTTCGTCTTAATTTTCCATGCGTTTTCCATGAGCAAACGTGTGAACTAATTGTTCAATCTCATTATCACGTGGCCCTCTATGCATTAATCCTAATAATGAGGTTGGATTTGTTCGTTTCAAGGACTAAATCGGCCAAGAAAATTAGAAAAAAAAAAAACTTAAAATTTGGAGTTGTATATTCATGGTCGATTTCACCATTAATGTTGTTTCCATGAATAATTAAGCTTAGAAGCTATAAATCTAACCCTCCACACTTGTTTTAAGCACGAGCTCTTAATCATCTTCTCACTAATCTACTTATAAACACCTACTCCAACTCTTTCTCTCTCTAAGCTTGTCTCTATCTTTCACTAGCTTGCTACCCTTATAAGGTGGGTTTTGGGTCGAAAAACCATCATAGTGAGTACACCCAAACCATCCACCCTCAAACCCAACTACCCCCATGCTCTACTATAGTCCCTAGTAGCTCAACTTGTAATGCCTTAAAAGGGGGCGTGGTAGTTTATCATAAAATTTTCATATCATGTATGCACCTACGATATAAAGAACACCTTACAAGTCAAAGGTTGCAAAACTTTAACTATTAAGTTTGTAAGGGTGCTTATTCATTTTACTTACATTTACCTATTTATATAAGTAATTAGGGTAACCTAACAATCCACAGTCCACTAAGACTGGAGAAAGTTGGAATTACCTACCAAACAACAAGATGGGATAATTAAACTTCTACGATATCAAGAGTTACTAAATATTATAAAGATTCAGCTTAACTAATACAGTTTACTAAAGTAATTTTATCTATCTAATCTAGCTACTTAAAGAACACTCTATACTTTGAGGCTGTCTGTAAGATTGTATCTCGCTACTACTATTCAAGCAAGTTATCAAGCATTATTAATAAACATGCAGTTTAGCTACATAGGAAATGAATGCATAAGTGGTGAATACAAGCAACACATGCATGGGGGCTTCGAGACCATAGAAGGTTGATTTGTGTTATCTACATGTCAATTATCCCCCGTACTTAACCACATGGGGTACCTCACCTTACCCGCCTGAGACTATCTCTAGGTATCGTCCCAAAGATAAGACTTGTCTATTACTTTAGTTGAGAATACCATACTAATAAATTAGGTTGACCCCATCTAGGGCTATCCACTATCAACAATTAATACAACACCCCATGGGCTCACTATCAACAAATCCATATAATGCCATATGGGCTAAACCATGCGAGTCTTAACTCAGGCTATTCGCTATCAATCAACTGAAGATGGTTTACTAGCTTTGCCTCAACAAGTAAAATATCACAAGAGACTGCTATGAGTACTCACTAAGTTGATAAATCTTTCTTTGAATCGTAAAGCATTTCAAAAATGTATTTTAGCAAATTTTTCAGAAAACTTGGCAATGTTATAGACATCATAGTTCGCAACTAATAGATCATAGACATACGATAAGTATATCCAGTTATTTTAGCCAAATATTTAAACTTACCAATTTTAATAAGGCAATCACATGGATGTTGGCATATGGAATAACCAATCACTCAACAGACAACCAAAGGCAAGTAATAGAACATCAACTAATTATCAAACACAAGTAAGTAGTAGTTCATTGAAACTCCCTCACCTACTTGTTTGCTTGCTTACTTTTCCTAAACTTCGGAGTTCTTGAATTAGTAATTAAGCAACCTAAAACATAATAATAATGTATATGTAAGTAATTGGAAAAGGGTTTCTTCAAGAGCTTAAAAGTCTACCTAATTGCTGAAGCTCTCCCTAATCTCTGAGTACAATTAAAATCTGTTTCCGCTCTAACTTCTTTATTTTAAGTCCCTTTTTCGCGTTCTTATAGTCGATTTCATTGTTTTAAAGTGTTCTTTCATTTGGAAAAGTCATTTTTGGGCTTTAAGGTTAGCAAGTTTTTTATTTGTGTCTTATAAGTTTGTTCACCCAAAAGGTAAGTTTAGTCACTTTAAGGTTTGGGCTTAGTTTTAGGCTTTGGGTTTAGTTTTTGATCTTAAGCCTTGAACTAAATATTTTGGGCTTCCTTTAAATATTTTTAGTAAACTTTTTCTACCTAACACTTTGAATTTTCATCTTAGGCCTTGGTGTTGCTCTTATGAGCCTAAACGAGCTCTTAAATTTAAGGCTTCAACTCATTAGAGAGCCTATAGTAAATGTCTTGGATCGGCCTTAGGGTTTAGTAGGCCTTTTGAATATCTTCCTTTGAGTCCTTTTAAGTTAGGTTTAGATCTATTCATGTATTGTTTAGGCTTGTATTTTGGTTTTCTTAAGGTTCGTATTTTAGTTTTCTTAAGGCTCTTTGGGCTCATTTTGCAATTTAAAGTCTTAAGCCTAATCCTACTTGCCTTTTTAGACTTAAGCCCATCATTTGTCCTATGTTTAGTCCACTTTTCACAAAGTTACAAATCTGGGCATGAGTGATTAAGTGGGCTCAAGGCTTGGTTTGTAGGCTTTTTAGCTAAATTTAAGCCTAGTTCATGTCGTAGGGCTCATATCTTGACTTTATCCTAATCCAATGGGCTTAATAGTTTACTAAAATGATTAAATGACCCATTTTATCATGAGTTCCAAATCTAATACTAATGGTTCATTGGGTCTCAAGTGGGTTTTTTTAAACTTAATGTCCATTATAGGCCTAACTACTCACTATATACCTTGTTTAGCCTCTTATCTTGCAAGATTAAATCTTAAATCCTAATTATCTTTAATTAATCACATGATTAACACATTAATAAATATTTTACATGTTGTTTAACATGTTTGAGGTGGTTTAAGATGATTTCTAAGAGCCTTCCACACATCATGTACATGCTAAAATATACATCAAACTACCACTAAAATATACTTAAAACCATTTTCTACTAAAATAAACATGAGAAATAAAAAATAGAGTAAGGATATACCTACATGTGTTTCGGCCCTAACATGGGGATATACATACCTACGTACTTCTAAAGTTACATATAACATGTTTATGATACTAAAAATCTAATGGCACATTCACTTCATAGAATAGAATGAGGAGGAATAAAATTGGAATTCCATAAGAAATGGAATAAGGGTTTAATATATATTACTTTGTTTAGTTGGATTTATAAGCAATTTAGGAATAGATATGTAATATAACTTTAATGACTAAATTATTCTCGATCCATTTTCTTTTTCAACTAATCCTAAAGTAATAGGTAGTAGCAGTGGCAGTAGAGGTAGCGGTGCTGATGGTGATGGTAGTGGTGGCGGCGGTGGTGGTGGCAGTGGTAGATAATGGTGGATAATGGTGGTGGCAGCAGCAGTAGTAGTAAAGGTGGCTACAATGGTCAATAGTGGCGGTGGCGGCGGCAATGACGGTGGTGATGGTGATTACAATAATGATGGCAGCAACGGTGGTGGTAGTAGCGGTAGCGGTGGCGGTCAGTAGTGGTAGCGGCAGTAGTCAGTAGTGGTGGTGATAGTGACAACAGCGATAATAGTGGTGGTGGTGGTAGTAGTAATAGTGAGGAATTGTGATTCCTTGGTTGAATTGAAGAATCACTATTACTTGATTTCAAGTAATAAGGATTCCTATGGAATTGCAACTCTATGACAAAAAAACAAGTGAATATGATGATGGCAGAATAAGGAGGGAATGAAATTCCAATTTCATGAAGTGAATGCACTGTAAGAAAATGCATAAGTATGGGCATGTAAATATGGTAAACAAATGTGACATTTTAATCATTTTTTCCTTAGTTTTTAAGCTTAGGAACCATGCTCATAAACTCAAACTAAAAGGAAAGCTGAAAAGGTGCAAGTTTACCTTAGTGGAAATCCGAAAGGTCTCATTTCACTTCATTTTTAGCAAACGAAAAAAAAACTCCTTTAGTGAAGAATGTTTGTTAGCAAGAAAGGTAGATGAAAGAGGATTCAAATGAAAGTGTTTTTGTATTGCTTGGAGGTAGTGGTGTGGAGTTATGGCTTGGGGCCTTCAGGTGCCTAGCCAAGTGTGAAAAGCTTATTCTTGTTTCCTTTCTTCTTGTTTTAGATTGTATGTTTAGAGAGTGTTTCAAAAGTATTTTCTAAGGAAGAAGATGGAGTGAAAATGTAGATAAAGGGGTCAAAAAGGGGTTAATTATGAGTGAGTGTGGTATGGAACAAATCCCTTTCATTTTTGGTTACATAGTATAAGCACAAGTGGGGATCGATTTGCTATTTATGATTTTTGCCAATTGAGACAATGGTTTGTCTACTAAAGGTTAGGGTCCCTTTTTTTCCCAACTAATTATCTTGTCCTATATAGTTAATTATGATTATCATTAACTAATTATGATGCATGAATGCATATAGATTATTATAATGCAATTTAAGCTTATGACTTTAATTACTAGTGTAAATGACCATAGTTAGACATAATTTAGGGTTTCTCATATTTAATTAAGTTAATTGAGCCTATTGTATCATTTTATCCAATTAATTTAAGGTTTCTAAGGGTTACAATCAACCATCACTAATCAATTACAATTTTAAAAGGCAGATTGGGGCTGTTCTAATAATTTATTTAATTATTAGTAATTACTTAATGATGTGGCTATATAATTAAATTTTATTAATTAAATTAGGGCTTTTGACACTAAATTAAAGTTTTTAATTCATTTTAGGGATTCCTATGTTTTAAGGTTTTATGAGGATTTGAGGGTTTTGAAGGTATGCTTACGATTTTAGCTTTACTTTTAAAGAAAATGTATCATTTGGGGTAAATTAGTAATCCCATTAATTTATTACCTTAATTAACCTAATTTGATCGATCGTTATCATTTGTAAATATCTCCTACTATTTGTTATTGAGTTTATGAGATTTACGTAATTAAAGTTAAATGTTTCAAATTAGGGTTTTCATTGTGTTTGAGGTTTAATCCAAGGTTTTACAACTTTAGGGTTTAGAGTTTAGATTTTTTATTCAACTCGAATTTTTAAATTTGTGGTCATGTGTACTTGGATTTAGAGTCTTTATACACGATTAAGGTCTTTTGAACTCTATCTCTAGATTTTTTTTTTCAAGTTCGTTTTTAAGGTTCTATTTAAAATTTTATCAGTTTTAATTTTTTCAATTTGATTGAGCAAAGGGAACATCTTTGGTTTTTCAAATTCGATTTTAAGTCTAAATCGTAAAATTTGCAAGGTTTACACAACGAAAACTCTACCATGAAACCCTAACCTAATTGCGAACTCATCCATCAAAACTACCCCTACAGCTACCTTTGATGCGATCTAACAACGAAGCTGAGCTTGCCGTGATCTAAAATCTAACACTGTACTACCCAATCACGATCAGCAAGCACCCGTGCATGTTACCCAAACCACCACTACCAGGCACCACTTTGAAAACCTCACAAAACACCACCATTCATTGTAGCACCCTCTTTAGACCTACTATCACCAATAAGATTCTCACGAATCTATCCTTCTTCGCTTGAATTAGTTGCCAAAGCAATCCAAGGATACCCCTGTGCGGCTGATTCTTCTTCCCTAGCTTCACTCATGTGTAGTGCATATGTTTGGGTTGAACTCGACTTGACTGCCCTTAAAGACAGTTCGACCTGTACCTCCTTGGATTAAGTTGGTTTGGCCCCTTCCTTTTTCTATTTGAGTTGTATTTTATTTCAACATATTGTACTTTTTTTTTCTTTTTTTCTTTAATATTGTATTCTATTGTAAAAAATAAAAAATAAAAAAAAAAGGAAAAGGAAAGGAAAGCTTAGGTTAGTTTATTTATTTACTTATTTTTGTTTTGGTAAAAAAAATAAGAAATAAAATAAAATAATAAAAAAATTTATTACTTAGAAAATTTACTTTCCAAAATAAAAAAATTAAAAATAATTTTTTTCTTCAAAGTTAGAGCTCTTTAGAAATTTTCTAAAGAAACACTTGAAAAAAGATTCAAACCCTTTTAAAAAATTTTTCTCAACATAAAAGAATAAAATGGCTAAAATATGTAAATTAGGCCAATTTTTAAAAAATTAAAATGATTCCATAAATTAAAATTTTCAAGATTAAACTATGGAAAGTCTTATCCCTATTAAAAGGAATGTAAGAACCCACAGAGCGACTTAAAATAGGGAAACTTTTTTATCTTTCCTTTTGTGAATAAATTCTATTATTTTTCTTCTTTTTGTGTGTAAATAAAATTTTATCTATTTATAAATTTAGGATTATTCTTTCATTCTAGAATTGATATTTTAAAAGATAAACTTAATTTCGGAAAATTAGAAACAGTACCCGATTAAGGTTTAATAAGGTAGCCATAGATTCAAGATCTCTAGTTTGAAAACCTTTTTTTTTTTTTTCAAAAATTGGTTTTATCGAAGATAAGTAGCTAAGTTATAATCAATTCACCTAATTAGTTATAACTTAACTTTTGTTCTCAATTCCGATCAAATAGCAACTCCAATTTCTTTTCAAAATTAAAAAGAACCAAGTTTTTCTTAATCTTTAGTCAATGATCTATATTAAATAAGTATGGGGTTTAATATAGGTCAGGTTAAGAAAAATATTAAAAATTGAGAAAAATTCAGGCTCGACAACTTAGTGACTCCACTAGAGACATTAAGAGGGCTAACTACTTAGAAACTTTTTGAAATTAAATTTGCCTTTTAAAATAACAATGTTATTTATTTATTTCTTTATTGTTATGATTCGTTTCATATAAATATCCTTTGTTTTAATTGCTATGTTCACTTTTTGCATACATCATACTTAGGATATTGAGAGGATAATTACATTAAAGATGCAGGGTAGATATGGTCAGACTCAAGTCGTCATAAGACCTAGGTAGGGAGGGGGGCATTTTATATGCTTCAAATGCTATGGGATAATCACCTTCTGGGGCTAATTAGACTACCCCACTCAAGTTTTGAAGTGACTAAGGAACCGTTTCTTTGAAAATGTTTGAGGTCACAGAACTTGAGTACTTTTAGAACCCACCTTAATTGCATATACTCCCCTTAAACTGTAAGTTAGTACATTACTCCTAAAAGTTGCAACCCTACTAATATTGGAGTGTTTTAGAAACATTTTTTCCAACTGTAGGGTTACAATTTAAGGAATGTTGTATTAACCTAATGTAACTAGCATATGTATGTTTCTACGTACATTCTTTTATTTCATTAATATATGATTCTTGTCCATGAAATGTTTAAGGCCTAAAGATAATGGTATATGACCAGGCGAACAATTAGACAATCGATAGGCTACAAGACCTCCTTAGGATTTGCAAATAGCTGCTAGAAGTTGAAATTGACTATTTGAAAGAGAAGCTTGAATGTTCTAAAGCTCACAATCGGGCCTTAAAAGCCCTTCTTGGACAAGTCCTTAGAGAAACCTATGAGATGGTAGAAGACCTTAGAGCTCATCCACAAGACTTACTTTAGGGTTTTTCAAATTATAGCTAAGGAAGCTAGAATAAATGTCAACTTTCATTATATAAAAATCGAGAATAAATGTTAGGCTCTTTGTTTTTCTTTATTCTCCAATTTGTCCAATAATAAAAGTTCCCTTTAGCAAATCAATCTTCAGTTTTCCCCTTTTGTAAATAATCCTTCAATAGCATTCATCTATGTAAATAAATTCCATAAACTTGTAAATAGAACCCTAAAATCACCACCCTTATTTATAATTAGATTTCTCGATTTCTATAAAATAAAGCCCTATCTTACTGTCTTACAAAAAAAAAAAAAAAAGTTGCTAATGATTATAAATTCTTATAGGATACTAACAAACATAAACTACTTAACTCGTTAATGTAGTCAACCCAAAACACAAACTACTTGGCCCGTTAAGGCAACCAACCCAAACACAAACTACTTAGTGTATTGAGCCAGCCATCTTAAACACAACATTTTAACCTGTTAAGGTAGCCAGTCCAAACCTAACTACTTGGCTCGCTAAGATAGCCAAGCTAAACATGAACTCGTGACCCGTTAAGCTAGCCAACCCCAATCA
The DNA here is from genome assembly GCA_024138015.1 of Lumnitzera littorea. Classification (NCBI taxonomy): domain Eukaryota; kingdom Viridiplantae; phylum Streptophyta; class Magnoliopsida; order Myrtales; family Combretaceae; genus Lumnitzera; species Lumnitzera littorea. The sequence continues at coordinate 35,519,099 of JAMXBB010000005.1, forward strand.
CAAAACCTTAGCCTGTTAATGTAACCAACTCCAAACACGAAGTCAAATATAACCTTAGTATCAAACTTAAATAGAATAAAAATTATCATTTCATACTAAAGCATATTTCAAGAAATCGAGGGGCAAAGTCAAATTTTGCCTTGGGACAAATCAATATAGACTCTTACCTAAGAAAATGGTAACTTACTTTTAAAAGGTTTGGATGAAAAGAGGCAAATTATATTCCATGCACTGACCCTTAAATACTTTAAAAGTTGAATGACATCATAGTGAAGATACTTTGGACTCATTCCTTAAACAAGGTCCACTTTGAATTTGATACATAGATTAAAATGAAGTTAGGCATTCATTTTCAAATCTCAAACACAATTATCCTTTGCTAACCCCTTTGAATCAACTTAGAGTATTTTCAAATTCAAACCTTGTTAAGAACTACCCCACATTAGGGCAATTTGAAGGTTAAGGTCGTTAATTAGGAGAGAAGAATGAAATTAGTTTATGCTTGCTTTAGTAACATTAATTCAAAGGCAACTTTTATTTTTGATAAGTTATTTATTTATTTATTTATTGAAATGAAGAAGAGCTAACACCTTTTTCAAATACCTCAAGCTTATACATACTTCGCCTAAGCCCATATAGTAGGAACCCATGGATTTAGAGCCTTGAATCTCTTGAAGACAAAAACTCAGCATAGAGAAAATTACTCTTGGGGCAAAAGAAAAGAGAAAAGAGTGAGAAATAATGGGGCAAATTAATTAAAAAGAGAGACAAAAGAAGAAGAGAAGAAAACAAAAAGACGAAAAGCTTGAAAAATGGACTTGTATGCAAGAGAAAAGCCTTGACCAAAATGCTCCAAAAATGCAAGGCCGTGAATCACATTCGTAGCTTAAAAACACAAGCGTACATATCCATCCCTAATCATAAACACAAACCTACCTTACCCATCTTGAATCACAAACACAAGGCCTTCCCACCCACAATACCATCTACATTTAAGTTCTTTTGGTCATAAGGAATAATTTAACCTAAATAAAAATTGTTTTTTGAAACTAAGGCAAGCACACTTCTAGTTTTTCCTAAAAGTTCTTGACTTATACACTCAGGTTGGATAAAAGTATTTCTTTCAAATAGGCCCTCTCATTAGTCCTTTTTTAAACCATTTAACCAAAAGCTTAATTCATAATATTGGATTGAAAAAGACCTAACAAATTGATCAAAGTGTATCACTTACAAAATGAACTATAATATTTAGAGCAGTAGTCAAGAGTGTAATATAGACTGAGAGTGAGCAAGGAAGCCATTTTCGACTAAACTAATCAAAAGTTACCTTTTCCTTAGGAAAGAAATGTTTAAAATCACTAGGCCCTGCAAAGAAGCTCATCATCAAGGTTAAGAGACATTTTCAAAGACTAAGAAGAACATGAGATGCCCTATATGACTACCAAGGAAGGGGATGGTTATAACACTTGTTTCTTAAATGAGAATTTATACCCATTAGCAAACTTTCAAGACAAAAAAAGAAGAAATTAAGAAAAAAAGAAAGAAGAAAGAAAAAAGAGGAATAGAGAGTAAAGGCTGTTGTAAGGTTTTTTTTTTTTTTCCATCCATGTCAGCTCAAGTAGCCAAGCTTTCAATTCATGTCATCTACTTTCTTCTAATGTGGTCACACCTTTTAAAGTTGACAATTATAGTCTAGGTCATTCTTCTTGATGTAGTTTTCCTCATAATTGATGTTTGTTAACTCTTTTTCAAATAAAGGGACCTTATCCTTGATGCTTTTTTCATCATAAATGGTCTTCACCAAATTTCTCATTTATAAATTTTTTAGGTCAAGAGGTTTTTCAAATAGGTTACACTCCCTTAGTTTTTCTTCTTCAATCACCATATAGGGTCTTATCCAACCTATAGGGCACTTCCCTCAACTAGATTCTCTTAGGTTTTTTTTTTTTTAGATAGCTTAAGGAGCGTTATCCTATCTCACATTCCTTTAGGGTTCTAACCAGCTCAAGGAGCGTTGTCCCATCTTACATTCCCTTAGGGATCTAGCCAACTCAAGGAATGTTGTCCCATTTGGATTTTTCTTTATGGTTCTAGTTAGCTTAAGGAGCACTATCCTATCTTGATTTTTCTTTAGGGTTCTAGCTAGCTCAAAGAGTGCTGTCCCATCTCAAATCTTTTTAGGGTTCTAACCAACTCAAGGAGGACTATCCCATCTCACATTCCTTTAGGGTTCTAGCCAACTCAAAGAGCACCATCTTATCTAACCTTCATTTAAGGTTCTAGCTAGCTTAATGAGCATTATCCCATCTCACGTTCTCTTTAAGGTTTAGCAAGCTCAAGAAGTACTGTCCCATCTCAAATCTTTTTAGGGTTCTAACCAGCTCAAGAAGTACTATATCATCTCACATTCCTTTAGGATTCTAGCCAGCTTAAGGAGTGTTATCCCATATCAAATCTTTTTAAGGTTTTAGCCAACTCAAGGAGCGTTGTCCTGTCTCACATTCCTTTACGAATCTAGCCAACTCAAGGAGCGCCATCCCATCTCATCTGCATTTAGGTTTTTAGCCAACTCAAGGAGCGCTGTCCCATTTTACATTCTCTTTAGGGTTCTAGCTTGCTCAAGGAATATTGTCCCATCTCACATTCCTTTAGAGTTTTAGCCAACTCAAGGAGCACTGTCCCATCTCAATTTTTCTTTAGCATTCTAGCCAACTCAAGGAACACTATCTTGTCTCACAATCTTTTTAGGGTTCTAAACAACTCAAGGAATGCTATCCAATCTTAAATCTCTTTTAGGGTTCTAACCAGCTCAAGGAGTGTTGTCCTGTCTCACATTCTCTTTATGATTCTAGCCAACTCAAGAAGTATTGTCCCATTTCATTCTCTTTAGGGTTCTAGCTAGCTTAAGGAGTGTTGTCCTGTCTCAAATCTAGTTTAGGGTTCTAGCTAACTTAAGGAGTACAGTCCCATCTCACAATCTCTTTTAAGGTTCTTGCTAGCCCATAGGGGTGCTACCCTTTTCTTAGTATCTTTTAGGTTTCTTGCTAGCTTATAAGGGTACTACCTTCTTTTTAGTATTTTTTAGGGATCTTGCTAGCTCCTAAAGCGCTAAACCTTTCTAAAATTCACTCTAATGTCTTAATTAGCTCCTAGAGCACTATCTTACTTCTTTCAATAAATCCACAATGGATTGGGCCTAGGTTAGTTAACTAGTTATAGTGTTGCTTAGGGCAAATTCATACTCAAAGCAAAAACAGTATCTCTTTTTATTTTTATGGTAAAGTTTTACTCAAACTTCGCTATAAGGAAGGGTAGCTATAGACAATCCGTTTTTACTTTTTAGGTAGTTTTAGAAATTTTTAGATTAAGAAAAAGGGTCCTAATTTAGATAAAATTAAAAATTACAAAAAAAAATTAGAAAATAAAAAAAAAATTGGAAAATTAGAAAAAGCAAAAAATAGAAAATTTTGAAAAATACCAAAAAATAGAAAATTTAATAAAAATAAAAAAGTGGAAAGTTTAGAAAAATACAAAAAAAAAAAGTGAAAAGTATTTTTGAATTATAATAATTGAAATACTTGGGCTTGGGTGATGACTTTAATTCAATTGGGGAAGAGCACATAGGGTTCATCTAGGTTTAGGCTGATTCTAAAATTTGGCCCAGCAAAGTTAAGTTTGGACATACATAGTATGTTTGTACTGATTTTCAAGGCACATGCCACTAACCTATTGGAAAGCATACAACTATACACACGAAAGGTCCAAGGTTTAAATCTTACCATACACAACCCTTACCCATGTATTGAATGTTGATTAGGCCATATGTTCAATTTGACACATGGCAGTTCTTGATTAGGTTACGTAGATGATGCAGCGTATTTTCCATCCTTTTCCCACCCTTTCTTGCACGCATCCCACTTGTACCCCCTACTTCACCTTAATTTTCCATGCATTTTCCATGAGAAAATGTACTAACTAATTGTTCAATCTCGTTCTCTACATAGCCCTCTACGCATTAATCTCAATAATGAGGTCGGATTCATTTGTTTCAAGGATTAAATCAACCAAGAAAATTAGAAAAAAACTTAAAATTTGAAGTTATACATTCATGGCTAATTTCACCATTAATGTTGTTTCCATGAATAATTACACTTAGAAGTTATAAATCTATCCCCCCTACACTTGTTTCAAGCATGAGCTCTCAATCATCTTCTCACTGATCTACTCACAAATACCTACTCCAACTCTTTCTCTCTCTAAACTTATCTCTCTCTCTCTCTCTTTCTCTCTCTCTCACAAGCTCATTACCATTGTAGGTTGAGTTTTGGGTTGAAAAACCGATATAGTAAGCACGCCCAAACCATCCACTCTCAAACCTAACCACCCCTATGCTCTATCGTGGTCCCTAATGGCTTAACCAAAACTCTACTATGAAACCCTAACCTAACCATGAGCTCAACCATCGAAACTACCCCTACGGCCACCTTCGATTCAATCTAACACTGTGGCCAAGATCGCCGTGATCTAAAATCCAACACTACACCACCTAATCACTACTAGCAAGCACTCACACATGTCGGCTAAACCACTACCGTCGGCTACTACTTTGAAAAACCCACAAACCACTACCATTTGCTGTAGCACCCTCTCTAGACCCACTATCTCCAATAAGATTCTCACGAATCTATCATTCGCCGCTTGAATTGGTGGCCAAAGCAATCTGAAGATACCTTTGTATGGCTGACTCTTCTTCCCCAGCTTCACTCACGTACAATGCATATGTTCAGGTCGAACTCGACTCAACCACCCTTAAAGAACATTTGACTTGTACCTCCTTAGATTGAGTTGGTCTAACCCCCTTCCTTTTTCTCTTTGAGTTGTATTTTATTTCAACATATTGTACTTTTTTTCTTTTCTTTTTCTTTTTTTTTTTATTTAATATTGTATTATATTATTAAAAAAAAAAAGAAAAAGAAAAAAAAAAAGGAAAAGGAAAGGAAAGCTTAGCAAAGTTTATTTATTTACTTATTTTTGCTTTGGTAAAAAAATAATAATAAAAACCTTTTTATCACCTCGAAAATTTACTTTCCAAAATGAAAGAATAAAACATAAAAAATAAAAAAATCCTTTTTCAAAGTTAGGGCTCTTTAGAAATTTTCCAAAGAAACACTTGAAAAAAGATTAGGACCATTTTCAGAAATTTTTTTCTCAACGTGAAAGAATAAAATGGCTAAGATATGTAAACTTAGCCAATTTTTTAAATTTAAAATGAATTTACAAATTAAAGTTTTTAAAAATGAACTTTGGAAAGTCTAATTCCTATTAAAGGTGCACTTACAAGACCACTTAAAATAGGGAAACTTTTTTTATTTTCCCTTTTGTATATAATTTGTTCTTTTTTATGTGTAAATAGAATTTTATCTATTTATAAATTTAGGATTATTCTTTCGTTCTAGAATTAATATTTTAAAAGATAAACTTAATTTCAAAAAGTTAGAAATGATACCTAATTAAGGTTTAATAAGGTAGCCCCCGGATCTAAGATCTCTAGTTTATAAACCCTTTTTTTTTTTTTTTCAAAAACTGGTTTTATCGAAGATTAGTAACTAAGTTATAACTAATTTACTTAATTGGTTACAACTTAACTCTTTTCCTAACTTTGATTAGGTGGTGACTACAATTTTTTTTTGTTCAAAATTAAAAAGAACTAAGTTTTTCTTAATCCTTAGTTGATGATCAATATCAAATAGGTGTAGGGTTCAATATAGGTTGAGTTAAGAAAAATATTAAAAATCAACAAAATTTTAGGCTTGACACATAAAACACAGTTCAAAGGCTAGATTTAACATTTTAACCTTGGTAGAAGATGGAAAAAAAAGTAAACCATAGGTAAATTAAAAAGTGTCCATTATGTATTCTCTTTATAGTAAACTTCATAGCCATACAATCCCCCTTTTTTTTTTTTTGTTTCTTTACATGGTTCCTAGGTATGAAGGCCATGGTCCCTTACTCTTTACTTTTACCAACCTATAGAAAATTAACAATCAATTAGTATTGAAAAGACAATAAAACTAAAAGCATGCCATACATGGGACAACAATTACAGTAATACCTATGATGTGCAACTTAAGGAGTCCACTAGTTTGCATCTCCTTATATTATGGCCCTCTCAGCTACATTTACTACATCTTTGCATATCACCCTTTTTTTAACATCTTGCTTCCAACTAATTCAGTTGCTTCCTTGTTACGCTTTACTTGGCGTTGACTACTCCTTTTCCTAATACTACATACCTTCAACAAGCAATATGTTATGCTCATAAGATGACATGAATGTAGCCTTCTTGTAGAATGGATCGACATATGGCTCAACATCTTACTTAAGGTAATGGATAGTAGGGATGGCATGTGGGTATGGTATCCCTTCAATTGCCACAGTCCAAATGTGCATGTTCTCTCATTTACATCAACTACGTAGATGTCATCATTTTACTCAATCTTAAACCCCTTATCACCGGCAAACTTTATTTTACATTATCGACTTTGATACTACATTTTTGCTAATTTTTTTAATGCCTAAAGTGAACTATCATACGCTCATTTCACCACAGATTCGCTTTGCCTTTACATGTGTTTCATTATATAAGTCTATATACCCTCGAACATAGCTATGATGGATTTTTCCCTTAACCTATGGATCTTTCCATTGAAAGCCTCATAGATGTTATTTTCTACAACATCACAAACGGCATAGGTTTGAAAGTACACTTTCACCTAATGTTTAAAATCTATATCTTTTAAGGCAACAAGGCTTACTAGAGAGTAGGCTTGCATTACTTCCATATTCCTTCAAAAATCTATCATATTTGTTCTCTTTACACATGCCCAAAATAGCCCCTTCATATTCTTTCAAGTGTCAAGCACAAAAACTATGTTCGCTCTTCAAGAAGACATTCTCAACAGCATTAATTAACCCTTGCCATAATTGATATTGGTTAAAACTTTAGGTACAATATTTTAATATACCAAAAAAAGAAAAATTAAATATAAGCACAAACCATTTGACTATCATTGATGATAGTCCACCATTCACCCATACATTGTATTCTAAGCTCTATCTTTAACAACCCAAAAAACCAAGTCTAGTTGTCCTTGTTCTATACTAAAGCCGTTGTGTATGCAATTGGAAACATTCCATTGTCAACATCTATATACCCCATAAATTTGTAGTCTAAACCTTAAACTGGATCTAGATGCCTTAGATAACTTTGAGTCAATAAGGCTAGATAAATTAAAAATTTTACTAAGTTGTAAACTTGAATTGACTTAAATGAGAAAAAACTTTAATATATTAATTGCGTATAAAAATCTTAAACCCTATATATGTATAAATACTAAAGATTATACTTGAACTTGATGAAAACCCCAAAATCGAAACTTTTAAGTTTATAAAACATATAAAATTTACCCTAACAGTGATAATGCCCTAATAAGAAATAATGATCAATAAATGCATTTAATAATATAAAATTACTAATGAATGAATAGAGCTATCTCCTAAATATTTATAAATATAAAGAGTCACAAATTAATTAATTAAATTAATAAAGTTACAATATTATTATATAATTATTTGTGACTTTACATATGTAAATGTATCTGTGCTAGAATTATATTGATTTAATTATTTTAATCTAATTTTTACTATACATTTTATGTTTATGTATTAAATAGTATACATTAATTTTACATTTCATATTTCTTTTCATAATTATATTATATATTATTCTAAATACTACTTAAAAGTTGAAAACATTTTTAGAAAAGTCAAAAAGTCAAATGTCTTTATTTCTTTTTTCTTTTTATTTTCTCTTTCTTTTCTTTCTTCCCCTTTCCTAAATCATGGTTGCATGGTCTTTATAAATTAATCCATGTGATAAATTCAAGAGATAAAAACAAAGTCAACTAAAGGTCATTTTTAACTTATCTTTTTATCTCCTCTTCTTTCTTTTTTTCTTTTCTTTTTCTTTTTCCTCTTCTTACTTTTTTTGCTGTCATGTGTATACTCTAGAAATCACTTTGTTTTTCCTTTTCTTATTCTAATTACATGTATAACTTAAGCCACCACCCCTCCCTTTCAAAACCGACATCACTCTCTCCCTCATTCTAATTTCTAGCATTTTGTTGTCTTTCTTTTTCAGACACTATTACAAGACTTCAACCCTTGCAAATCACCTCACTTATATTATCAATTTTCCATCAACTTAAGAAGAAGGAGAAAGGTATTTTATCAACAATTATTTTCAAGAACAAAAGTGTAATTTAATTAGTGATTATTGTTGTGTATAATTTCTTTTTGTAGTATAATTTTTGATGTATTATTTTTGATATATATATATATATATATATATATCTTGTAATATCTGATGTATTAGAATATGTAGTAGAAGATTATAAGTACTTCTAACATCTCTTGTAATAGAAATTACATGTATATGTACTTGATTATATGTATAATCCTTATTATATATATTTCATGTATTTGCATATGTATATACTTAAATATATGTAATCACATGTATACAAGTGTTATATATATATATATATATATATGCTTAGTTATGTACATACGTATTTGTAGGGTTTACACACACACATACACATACATACATACATACATATATATATATATATATATATATAGTACATGTACATACATATAACACTAGCTATATGTACTTTATTATATACATACGTGAAATAGACTATGAAGTAGTATAAATACATATATGTAAATAAGTAAGAAAATATAAGATAAGAATATATATATACGTATATGTATATGTATAAATATGCATGTAGTATTAGTATAGTATGGGTATAAGTATATGCACATATCTAAAATTATGAGTATATGTATAATAATATCATAATCCCTTAAAATAAGAGAATAAATAAATAAATATATATATATATATATATATACATATATGTGAACTGTGACCCTTATGGAATAATTGGAAGTTAATTCACAATATTTAATAAATTATAATAATATATATGTATATATATTAATATTACAAAATTAGAAAAACATAAAAATTAAAAGAATTAAGAAAATGGCGACGTGGACCAATGAGAAGTTGCCACATCAACATTCTTAATTTTTTGAAATTGAAACCGTGAAATTAAAAAAATAATTAGGAAATATAATAATTAATTAATTATAAAATTACAATTACAACAAAAGTATCATAATTAATAATTTAAGCTTAAAATAGTGAAATAAAGAAATTATTATAAAATAGAGTAAAAAAATATTTTAAAATATAAAATTTTAAAATTAATTAAGTCATAAAATAATAAAGAAAAACTGAAAATTGATAAATAAAATTATTTGAGCAAAATAACTAAATTTGTAACATTTTAGGCTTATAATAAAAAATGCAAGCTTCAACATCTAAAACGAACCCTACTAAAGTGGAAGTACGTCTGAAAACAATAAAAATTGATTATAAATTCATAAAAATTGGAATTAAAACAAAAAAGTTATACACAATTGACAAAAAAACTAGAATAAGAAATTTTGTAAGATAAATAGAAAATTTAGATAGATTTTTAGATAAAGATTTACGTAGAATAATTATCTCACTAGATACTTATCATCTTTTCCATTCCATAATTATCAGGTGATCTCGACAAGGATACTAATCTCCCCACCAGTTATTAGGATCCCTAAGCTCTATTATGGCCGAATGAGTTCTCTTGATAATTCTATACTTGTTTGTGCTTATAGTTAGTGATATTTAATTATTGATATTTAATTATTGATAATTGATTGATGTGAGGAGTTGGGTTATGCATGTGATTGCTGTTGCTTATCATATTGTGAAAACATCTTAAATTATGATAACAAACTGTTTGCTGCATTATAGAAATTTAGCTGTTTATAAAATTGTTTGATCACATAATAACTAGATCTACTAAATTTGATTTTGTTAAACTAAACTAGATCATGCATGATCATGCATGAACATGCAATACGTATAATTATTCCGACCTTCATATCACACAAAGGTAGCAAGAGACTATGTAGGGGTTAAATTAATTATGATTAAAGTGTTTTAATATAGTACACATGTACAACATGTCCTTACCCTTATTAGTGGGATTACTAGGTGTTGGAGGCACCAACTGCATAGTTAAGAGTTGAGTCTAAAGATCTTCGTTTAGGGATAAGTGTGGACTACGAGAGCCTACTTACAATCATATTTGGAATTTAGTTTTAAATCAAAACCAAATAGATTATTTTTACTTGAATACGAAACGTGGAGTTTTGTAGTTGCATAAATTCAAGTATGATACTCAGATCTAACTATTGCCATGTATTCTTTAACCTTGACCTTAGAGAGCATTAAGCATATAGTATTTGGTCAACTATATGTATTTGTGTAGCATTCCGTTTGACCATGCATTCATATGCTTGTGAATAATTGTTAAATAACTTACTTGTCTATATAGTTGAGAGATAACTCATTGAGTTTTTTAGCTTACACTCTTATAGGCTTTTAATGTAAGAGGATCTATTCATTGTACTTGATTGAGGCATACCCAAAGTCAATTTAGTATTTTGGCATGTATGTGGAAGCATAGAGCAGAGTGAACATATATGTAGTAGACTCTCAAGTAGAATTTCTATGGTATTCTATATCATGATATTCAGTAGTTAATTAGAGTAACTTTCTTTGCTACTGTAGCTTTAATAATCGCATTTTGAGACTTATGGATTTGTATTATTTACTTAGTGAGAGTTTTGTATAAAATCTTATATTATTATATGTTGTGATATTATCTTTGCCTATATAACTCTTGGGCAATTGGTTGTAGTAGTAGCCTTGTATGCTGTATAAAGGGTCGTCAATTGGAAGGGAAATTGATCTATGATCTTTTATACGATATACGACATTTACCACGACTAAGCCACCCCTCGAGTCATAACAGCATCCCTTGTAACTGTGCATAACAGTTGGCCTTTACACAACCCAGTTAGGAAACAGCCATCAACATCGATCACACGACGACAACCTGTTAAGAATCCTCTCCTACATGTGTCGAAACAAATGTACATCCGTTTAAACTCAGATTTTGCCTCCCTATTCCATTCATCTACTTCAAGGACAACCATCTTATTGCTTCCTCAACTCTTCCACATAGTCCCATAACTTTTCATACTTTTTTCTATAATCACACTCTAACTAGACTAATATTCTCTCTTGCATTCTTCAACTCTTACTCAAATTATATTTAACCGAGTTGTCTCTTCACTAACTCTTGCAACTCCCCTTGTCCAATCTCAAGTGACAATTCAATTATTTCCCTAAACTCCTCTACTAACCGCTTTGATGTAACTCTCCTATTGGTGTATACTTACTGGCACTTATGCCTCTCTTCGTATATCTTCACTTACAACTTGCCCATTATTTTGTTTATTAATTCTGTGATACTCCACAAACAACCTTTATCCTTACATTTAGCTCTAGCAAACTTTTAGTTGTTCTTTTGGAACCATACTACTCGTTGATCTAAGTTAGAGTGTCAAACATAGCATCCTTGAACTGTTAGACATTTTTGAAAACCATTAATATTGAAAACAGAGGGAATCTCCCAACTACATCAAAATGGCGATAGTTATGGTGCTTTGTCTTTCTCCTACAACCATGTCACTAACCATCATTCTTTTCATCATAATCTTCTCTTTTCGACTCATTGGATTCAATAAGATCATCATCTATATTGGCATAGTTTGTCAAATCATCACCAACATCTACCCTTACTTCAGAATCCCTTGCTTCATCATCATGCTATATAATCAATGCCCCTACATTGTTTTCTATAGCATTCGAACCTTCATCACCCTTGTACTCCCCATTTACTTCGCCACTTTCACTCTAGTCCACATCATTCCATTTAAACTTAGGGTTGTAATTAATTTCATCATCTGTGAACACATCATCACCAAGTTCTTTCGGTACAGAAGCTACAACATTCCTAACTGAAGAGTTGTACTTTACAAAAATCTCATTAATTGCTCTACGTAGGAAGTGACATAAAAAGGTCGCAAAGGGGGAAGAGGGGGGTGGCAAGAAGAGTTGGTTTGTAAAACATTCTCTCCACATTTGCCCTATGTAATCCATATTGTATGTCCTCTATAAAGTCAAAAATGATATTTGGTTCATGTAGGCATATATCATAGAAAGTTTGGTAATGAAAGAACCCCATGGTTTACTGCAATAAAAACATTATTTTTTTTCATCTTGACCTAAAACAAAATATAAAAGGTTTGCTTATTTTTCATGTTTAGATAATGAAATTTACAGCTACAACACTTATACAAGAAGAAGGAAACATATAGCTATCAAAAGAAGTCCTATTCATTCATTCAAAAAGTAAAACAGACAACCTATCAATGAAAAAATAAACAAATAAATTAAGGAAACAAACAACTTTTTCCATTGTCTTTTTCTATTTTTTATAAGGACCCACCAAAAGTCCCGTTTGTACATTGTAATACTAATAAGCCCTAATAATATAATAAGCCAACTAGCTTCAACATGCAATATTATAACACATCATCCTATCTTTGGAAGGGCCAAATCCCTAAGAATATAATTATAATAAAAGAGAACTTTTACACTTCATGAAAGTTTGCTTACAGATCATAGTGAAAAAAGTTTATGAATCTTCGTCATTCCATTCTCATATATCCTAGATATCTCTTTGAATACACTACACAAACCCAAAAAATTGCAAATAAAAAACCCAAAAAATTTGCTAACCTAGAAAGTTGTATAAAACCAAGAAATTTGCAAAAAATTGGAAACCCAAAATATTCATCACTTAATACATCTATGATTCAAACAGCAAATCTACTCAACACACTACGCATCTCCAAACCTACTCAATTGCAAATAAAAAACATCTCTACAACGACATTCCCAATAAAAAGCTTAACCTTACCTTAACTATCAATCCTTCAATAGACTGGAAGCAAATAAAACAGAAAAGGAGACATGAGATAAAAAATCAAAATCAAGAGACATGCTAAACTTACTAGAGATTATGTTCATCCTTTCGATTGCAAAATCAATCAAGCTTTCGATTTAGGCTTTGCTGCATTAAGGTTTGTGATAACATTTGGGATTAGGGTTTCGATTTAGAGAGCTAAGAGTTTAGTTAAAACTTCTATTGCTTTTTTACTGCATCACAATTTCTTTTTTATGGATGGAGTTCTGTTTATTTCAGGTTAAGTTTTGCTATTTGTATTCTTTTTTTCTTTTTTAATTTTCCACGTCAACTTACTCCAAGTCATGTCTACATTTTAAGAAAATGCCAGCTAATTGCACACATGTATAGATAATGGTCTACGTAGACTTAATTAAACACTGTTATAACGCCTTAATAACAAATACCTTTACTTTACTCACTTAAAAAAATGTCAATCCCTCAATTGAACTTTTGTAAACGTTGATCCCCTAATTGAACTAACCCCCAAACAATGATCTCCTCCATTATAATTTATCCTTTTCCTTGAGAGAGGATATGGTGAAACTAATAGTTAAGAGGTAGTCTCTACATAAGAAGTAAAGGATCTTCTGTATTGAACATGGGAAGAGACCAAGCAATTTAAAATATATGTTTCTCATCGTTAGAATTCAATTTATGAGTTGTTCAAGAGCACTATTCCTTACAACGAACTTCTTTATGACTTTATAATATACAACTTATCGAAAGTTGAAATTCACGTGAGCAATTGAAACATATGTATCTAGTTGCTCAAGGTTCTTAAGGTTTCTCATGATGCTACTAAATTTTTTTCTCAAGCATATAGGCCCATTGTACATCTCTTTGTGATGGAATTTTTCAATATTCTTGACACTTTACTAGAAGCACACCCAAACTCTAACTTCCACAATTGTACAATTGATATGGCATACAAGTGGTTAACATATTAGAGGAAAATTCATTGTATTTATCATGTAACTACAATTTTAGACACTCATTGTAAAACCGAAGTATTGTAAATATATTTAAAAATTTATTATGAGTACATTGATTCACTAATGGATTCCTCAAACGTACAACTTACAAGTATAGGATGAGGTTTTGTAAGCCACAACAAACCTGGAAAAGCTCTTCATACGTTACCAATGCACGTATGGTGGCCAAACAGCAATTTCTCCCTCATTACACCCTAGCAAACACCATTATTTATTTGTAGGTGAATAGTTATTGACCCAAAAATTGAAACAACAACAGTCTGGGGAACCATTGATTAAGCTTCAACACTACATGACCACAAACTTCAAGTTCCTCAATAGTATCACCATAAGGGATTTTAACATTTTAGAGTCGTGGAAGACGCATGTAAAGAGATATTCGATCCTATCTCACATTACAAGATAGGTTTGCACCGCTTTTGTGTCGATGGTGGTCATTGAGCAAGCTTCAATACAGTAGGTCTCATCCTTAATGATTAGCGAGCCTCCATTTTCATCATCAGCACCAAAGCAAGCGTATGCACTGAAGATTATTACAAAGCAACCTACAGCAAACAAAAGTCATGTAAGACGTCAACAAAAGAGGACGAGTACTTTAGCGATTGGAATAGATCAAACGGAAGCTCAGACTAGGTACGGGTTCCATTCCCAAGTGTGCACTAACGCAAGATAAGACCAATTAACCATTCTTTTTTGTTACGATTAAAAATGTTTTGTCACCTAGAAAAATTGTTTCCATAATTATATATATATATATATATATATATATATATATAAGTGAAATGATATGGTTTTTCGAAGATTAAGGATTCACTCTTAAGCTTTCAAATCAACACCGACGAAAGGATTTTTTCTTGAAAAAATATAAATAGATAATCACGTAAACTTGGCCTTAAATTTTTTTTTTTAAATTATATTGAACTACAACGGTCTAATTCTAACTAACGAATATGCAGTACCTTCTAAGCCACCTTAAAAAAAATAAAATAAAAAAATCTCGATTACTACTAATTTCTTCACATATGAAATAGTTCTTTTATACTATTGTGACATTTTAAATTTGTAATTCACCTTTTTGTTCACTAACTACACTTCGATTCAAGAAATCATATTTTGTAATCTACAATTATAGTTACATTGTAATTTATTTTTTCATTTTAACAATGTATTCCTAAATCCAAATAAGAAATCTTTATATTTTGCAATTTCTATCACTTTGGTCATTTTCATTCTTGTTCAATTTTGTAGTATAACATTATTCAAACCAAATAGATTATTTTGGGAATGAAAAGAAATTGTTCGAAAATAAAATTTTCAATTCACAAGCAATGGAATAGGGAAACAAACGATAAGTAGACTAGAAAATTTTCACAAATGATTGAATATTAAAAAAAGGATGGAAAGTCTACAAAACA
The DNA here is from genome assembly GCA_024138015.1 of Lumnitzera littorea. Taxonomy (NCBI): domain Eukaryota; kingdom Viridiplantae; phylum Streptophyta; class Magnoliopsida; order Myrtales; family Combretaceae; genus Lumnitzera; species Lumnitzera littorea. Next base: position 35,534,570 of record JAMXBB010000005.1, read on the forward strand.
TTTATAAAAAAGGAAAATTAAAAAAAAAAAAACAGTTCAAAGGAGACCTCAACTGACGCTTAACCACCAATTCAAGTGAACCGGCACAACTGGTCCCTGTTTAACCCTTATCTAGCATGTAAACCAACGATTCAGGGCTAACTTGGCCTACCATACAGGTCTAGGTACTGATATGCTTATTGAAGTTATTATGTTTGTAGTCCCACTTGTGCAAATAAAGAAAAGGGCGGGGGTAGAGGGAAGGAAGGGGTTGCATGTGTCATGGACTAATTTTTCAGGACCTTAGAGATGCATCTAGCATTATCCAGTGGATGAGGGACAAGACAAAGATGAGAGGTTCTCCTAGCCTATTAGAAGAGAAAAGTTTAAGCTCGAACTCAAGGAAGATTCTATAAGCTAGAAGGTTTTAAGAAGATTCCATAGATGTCCAAATTTGATGCATAATAGTAGGTAGGGTAAGGTAAGTTAGGTAGATATGATTCAATTGTAATAATTAGATCAAATAAATCTTGATCATCCATTGTAATGGACCATTTGTATATATAGGGGGTCTCCCCTTATTTGCATTCATTTAGATATTAAGTGTAATTTAGTTCATAACCTAAGACTCTCTCTCTACTTTAACTCTCTAAACTTTGTGAGTGTGTTTCAAGCTAACTTAACCTTCCTTAGGGTGGTTAGGAATGCTAAGTGCTGTAAGAGAGTGTTGAAATGAATCCACCTATGATAAGTGGTATCAGAGCTTAAGAAAGAGACTATGAATGGAGAAGATGTCATCTGGAGAGAGACTATGAATGGAGAAGATATCATCTGGAGGAGATAATAACACTTCGATGGTCGAAGGGTTAACTTACTAGGATAACCATCACATGATCAAGCAGAGGGTTAAGTTTAGGGACTTGCTGAACTCCCTCTTTAATAAGGTGGATAGGGTAGAGTTGAGCATTACCGAGGCTAAGGAACAAGTCGATGAGTCACAAGGCAACCTTAAGGAGATAAATGAAGAACTTCGAGGCAAGTTGCAAGGAGCATTGAATTGAGTAATTGAGGATCTTAAGTAGCATGATGAGGTTATTGAAGAAAAGAGTGAAGTGATTCAAGCTTAAGTTACGGTGGTCAAAACTAGATTGACTCTTTCAAAAAAAGCTTTGTTCTTTGGAAGATCTATCTTGTATCTAGTATTGCATGGTTCCACTCTACAAGAACTTTGAATCATTCTCTTGAAGCTCGTCCTTTTCATCATAAATGATCCTTTATGGAAGCTAAGGAAGAAGTGTATGAAGCCAAAACTAATGTTACCATCGTAGCTATGCAATAGGAGATTGAAAACCTTAAGAATCAGTTGGCAACATGCTAAGCTATTATTGCTAATGGAGTAATTATCCAGCCAGTCACAAAGATGGAAGTACCGAAGTTAGAGCGTTTTAAGGGAATACGATCTGCAAGGGAAATAGATAATTTTATGTGGGGAGTTGAAGTATACTTGGGGTGGTGGGGCTTGTCGATGATGGGAGTAAAATAAGGGCGACACTTTATACCTAAGGGATATGGCTATGATTTAGTAGAGAAGAAGGGTGAGTGAGATAACCTCATGGCTAACCTTTGTAACGAAGTTCCAAGATCAATTCTCTCCCCATAATGCAAAGAGGAAAGCTAAGATCAAATTAAGGCATCTTAAACAAAAGACTAGCGTAAAGCAGTATGTTCAAGAATTCTCAAAACTAATGCTGGAAATACTAGACCTCAACCTAAATGATGCTCTTGTTATGTTTGAGTTAAAATCCTAGGCGAAGCTAGAATTGGAACATTGAAGGTTAGAAAACATCTCAAAAGCCATCACAATAGTAAAGAGCCTGGAGGGACTTTAGAAGGAGGATAATTGGCATTCCATAAGTCATGAAGGGAAAGAAGAGGAGGATATCGAAGGAAAGAGATCTCCAAGACCTCTAAGGAGAAGGAGAAGAATGGTAGATAAGAGAAGGATACAACAACTTAGGTGTTATTTTTATGATAGATCGCACTATGCTCAAGATTGTCTAGAAAGGGAACTATTGGATGCTCTCCTTGTATGGGATGAAACTAATGAAGACAATAAGGGTCAACTTGATACAATCCATCTTCTTTACTCCATGAAGTCCCAAGATCTGAAGGAGAGGTAGGATTTAATGTATGTGGAGGCTAAAGTAGTAAGAAGGAAGATAAATGCCATGGTAGATATAAGGCCTCACACTTATTCGTTTCAAAGGATGCTGCTTCTAGACTTGGGCTAAAGGTTAAAAGGAGTAAAGCCCAACTCAAGACAATTAACTCCAAAGAACTCCCAACTCATAGGGTTGCTAAGAATGTGGAATTCAGCATCAGAAAATAGTGAGGTACAAAGAATATTGAAGTAGTCCATATGGATAATTTTAAGTTTGTTATTGGTACGAAGTTCTTAGATAGGAACAATGTCATCATTGTTCCTCGATTGAATTGTATTTGATGGCCCAATCAAGGTTCTTAACACATAGTCCTGATGAGTAGGAAGATAAGATGGGCGACAAAGCTTATTAAATCAATGCAAATTACAAGAGAAGAGTTAGCATTGATGAAAGTAGTTAGTTCGACCTTGGTGGGGGAGGTCTAGGAAAGAATAGTTGATAAGATCTCGCAAAGTTGAAAACTAGTGGATGTAGAAAAGTAGGATCAAGCCTTAACAATTAAGGTTAAGATGAAAGAGGGCGAAGGACAACATTGGGCTTCAAGAAGGAAGGTTGCCGACCATTGTCAGGATAGGGGTACATATAGAAGACTAAGGTAAAAGTATTGCATGGATCAAGATTCAAGAAGTAAGCCACAATGAGGACGTCGTTAGATTAAGTGGGGGAGAATATCATGGGCTAATTTTTCAGGACCCCAAAGATGTACCCAGCATGATATTGTGGACGAAGGATAAGACAAAGTATATCAAGATGAGAGGTTCTCTTGATCCATTCGAAGAGAAGGGCCAAGCCTAGACACAAGGAAGATTCTAAAAGCTAGAAGGTTTTAAGAAGATTCTAGAGATGTCCAAATTCGATATATAATAATATGTACGGTAGGTAAGTTAGGTAGATATGATTCAATTATAATAGTTAGATCAAATAAATCTCGGCCATTCATTGTAATAGGCCATCTATATATATAGGAGGTTTCTCCTCATTTGTATTTATTCATTTATTGAGTGGAATTCAGTTGATAACTAAAGTCTCCCTCTTTACTTTCTCTTTAAACTTTGAGTGTATTTCAAGCTAACTTAACCTTTCTTAGGGTGGTCAGGAACACTAAGTGTTATACAGAAGCATTAAAAGGAATCCACCCATGAAACATGCTTATTAAATCATAGTTTTTATCATAAAATCATTTAAAAATAGCATTGTGTAATTTTACGCTAGAAAATAAGTTTTCTTCTTCTTCTTTTTATCTCGTGTTTTCCAAACGTAAACTAGTTGTTAGGTTAAGGTTATATCTCTCCATGTAATCTCAACCTATGATTTTCTTTACCAACTTCAATTAGTTGGCAACTCATTAGTCTCTTTTTTAAAAAACAAAAAAATGCTTTCCAAAAGTTAATGAAAATTTCCTTAATTTTTACTAAGTAACTTATACTTAATGGGTTAGGTTTTATACGAGTTAAAACTCGAAAAAAAAAGAATAAGTTTAATTTATCTAACCCACAAAAATGTATGCAATGGTAAAATGAGTTAGGTTAGCCCAATTAACCTATAAAAATATATAAAATAGGTAGACTAGAACGATGGATTGAACCTTTAAATCTACCAACCATTGGTATGGTGGGTAGGACTTAAAATTCTAGCCCATTTATTATGCAAACTACAAATTTTTTGACCAATTTAACTCACATGTTAAAGCGAGTTGAAATAGGTTGGTAAGTAAGAGGTAATACTTTCTATTCTATCCCACGAGCGTTGGTAGGAGTGTAAGTGAATTAAACCAATTTATAAACTGCTCAAGTTCAGCTTGAGTTTTACTCAAATTCAATTTGACATCAATCATATCACGCTAAAACTCGAACTACTCGAGTAGCAAATCAAGTTAAGCTTGAACTTTAGAATACTAAGTTTATTAGACTCACGAGCCTAATCGAGCTTAGTATGATTTTTAGTTTGTATTTTTTTTTTTAAATATAAGTGAGGCTAATGTTATCTATAAAAAATTCATGCTTCATTAAGCTAATCAATCTGAACTCAGGCTTACTATATATGTCTTCGAGTCAAGCTCGAACTCAACATTTAAAGCTCGATCAAACTCAAGCCAAACTCGAGCTTTAAGTTTTTAAGTCGAGTTCGAGCCTAAGCCTAATACTATGTTGATTCAACTCGACTCAATTGCACTTGTAAGTATAAGGTTAAAAAATTTGGAACTAGAACTTACTTTATGACATTTAATATGCATCCTTACACTTATCCATCCATATAAAACCTTACAATATCTAACATAACTTTTGATATGTGAGAATAAGCCAAAATGAAATTGAGATCTCAATTCTTATTCCCTTTTTCTAAGCTTTGATGCACTTTTAAAAGTTAGAATTAAACTTACCTATAATCATTGATTTCTTCTATAAGAGAGATTTTGATTTTAATTTTAAAAAGTTGGAATTGCAACTCCATTCCAACTCATTCCGTTTCATCTAATTCCACCTCATTTCATTCAATTCCATCTTGATTAGGTCTCACGTACCAAATATGATATAACATCCATTAGATGTAAACACTGGACTTTGAACCTACCCATTAAAACCACCTAAAGGAATTTTGTAAGATTAATCCCTTAAAACTTACAATACAAGTGGTTTTATGAGATAAAAATTGTGAACATAATGGCCCCTTTTCTTAGAGTTTCCTCCATTTTTTATTTTCTTTTTCCTGTTTTATTTAAATTTTGTTTTCTAATGTACTTTAAGCATCAAAAATCAAAATTATGGGAGGTTATACTCTTTTCGGTATGTCAAACTGACATGTCATGAAATTAACAAAATTTGTAGCATGAATTACATGGGGAAAAAAAATTGCATGGAGTAGAAAGGATTAGATCCTATGATTTTAGGAAGAGCAAATAATTTTGTGAACCATGCTCTTATAATTTTTGAAGCTATACCAACATTGTTACTTTTAGTATTCAACAAATTCTCTTCTGACTTGCATGGGCTCATATTTTCTGTATATGTAGAGATGCAACCAAGCGGATAGTTAAAGGGTACCCGACCCGTCGAACCTGATAAAAACCATCCGATGGGAAACTTAACTTGGTAAAAAGAAAAACATATATTAATAAAAATATTTACTCTTAACTTATACAACACACAAATCTTATACAAGTTTTATGTTGTATAATATATTTAATTCTCAATTTTTATTATTATGTAAATTAGTAAATATACTCTTAATCCTACTTAATTTCTTTCGTTCTATTTTCTACTTAATATTATATAAACTCTATAATAACCCACCCTCATAAAGCTTTTTGAATCCTATAAAAACCTACTTCTATATAGTTCTTACCCACCCTTATAGGGTTGGGTTTTGAAAATAGAAGGTAAAACCTTATAGGATTTTGAAAAGCATTAAATCATATGGAGACACAGGTTAAGGTTTTACAAAATTCATTTGGAACCAATCCTGGTTACATCTCTATGTATATGTGGTTATAGTGTAAAAAAAGGAAAGATTGTTTAGAAATTATGACAAAGGAAAGAAGAAGAAGAAATAAATGGAATTAAAAACTGGACACTGTTTTTCTCAAACCCTACCAATATCAGCACGTTGTTGCCATCATTACCTCCTACGGGGTCAGCAAGAATTTCTCAAGGGAAAGTTTATAATCTAATCGATAAACTATATAAGATTAAGACATCCATCCCACCATACCAAGTTTGAAATGTAAACTTTCATTAGTTTTCTGCTATGAAATGGCATGTCGGAATCCTCGGGCCAAACAAATCAACTTTATTTATTGAATTATATTAGAATCTGATGAATAGTGAAACAAACGAGATGGCATGGGATTTAAAGATTAGAGAGATAAAAAATTGGATCTTATCCCGAAAATGACACACAGACTCTAGTGTGAAAAAAAAATCCCATACTAGGATGATAAATAAAAAATTGAAGAATTAGATGTGAAAATGAGACTCTACTGCAACTCTTATTTATTAATGGATGGATGGGTTTAAATTTTCAATATTAAATAAACATGATCTTTACTGCAGTAGGTGTAAATTTTAGGATAATGCCATGATCTACATTTTAGTTTTATAATTTTTTGTAATTATATATTTAAAATTTTAATTTATTTAATTATATAATTAATTAAAGATTTAGTTATTATCATTTATATTTCAATTAACTTTTATTTATAATAATTGTTCTTTCAACATAATAAATCGATAGGGTAGCTATCCATAACTTTAGGAGAGTAGCACAATCCTTTTAGGGGCTATGCATGACTATCAATAATTATCAATAAATCTCGTTAACCATATTTTTGAAATTAGTCATGACTCACTATTTAATAATTAGTAGTTAGTGTCCACCTTAAGGAGAGGGAGGTAGTGGTGTTATATAACTTTCTTAAAATCTTTTAAGTGTAAATTATAGTTAATCAAAATATAGATAGTAACAATTAAATATTTAATTTGATATATAATTAGATAAATTAAAATTTTAAATATATAATTATAAAATATAATAAAATTAAGGTGTGATCCTATAAATTTTACCACTCCTCACCGAGGAAAAATGAAAATATCGAGGGTGAGACCACTGGATGAGGACGATGGCTTGTCCAAATCCTCGGGCCAATCTAGCCATTCCACGGTCCGAACTACGACGGACGGGTAGGTAAATAGGACATTGCGGGCCGTCCACCGACGCATATCCAAAACCTGAAACGCTATTCAAAAGCCGTTGACCAGACCAATCCTCTGAACGCAAAACTTCAACACGCCTCGTGGACTTTCACGCCAACTTCCAATAGAATTTTAATACCGTTCCATCTTTATTTTCTCGGGATGGATTCAATTCTCTATTTCATAATTTATTTATGTTTTTTTAAATTTAAATAGTTAAATTTATAATTTATTTAATAATTGTATTTAAAAATATATAAATTAAAAGTGATAGTAAAAAAAATAAAAACAAAACGGTTGGAAAATCCGTCAAATTACAAGCAATGTACGTAAGAAATTATATACCGCATATCATATCATATGAACGAACACGTAAAATATCGTATCACATGGGCGTACACGTGGCTGATCGTAACCAGTAAATCTATTCACCATTAACACTTCCGTAACTTGTAAATTCTCTCGCTGTCCTGTCCCCATTGTCCGTCCTTGCTTGATTCAGTTAAAGTTGCACTTTTCTCGCACCATACTTCCAACTTCAACACACAAAAAACCTCACTTTTATAGCACCCATCATTCTTCATTAATCACTGGCATACGCGGAAACCAAGAACACCATGAAGGTTGGTCTTCTTTTGACCTAGAACTCATTCATTCCATTCATTTCAATATGCTTTAGTAACTTTTCTTTTGTTTTTTCCTTTTTCATTCCATGTTTGTTGATTGAATCAGGGAGTAAAAATGGGTCTTGTGTCCGTTTGGTTATCTGGGTTCATGCTCATTGTTCTGTCGATTTATTCCACACAGAAGTTACCCACCATTAAGGATAGGATCAATGGAGGTTTTGCTTTCACGGATTCTAGTGATGAAAAGGTCAGTCCGAGAATTGTTATGTTTACAGCTCCGAGTAACTTTTCTGGTTCTGTTGGTGTTAGACAGAGTACAGCGATTCGTTCATGGCTTGGTTTGTCATTGCAAATAAGAGTGGTGTTGTTTAGTCAAGACCCGTATGTTGTTTCCTTCGCTGAAGCTTTTGGTTCTAGAGTTTCCGTTGAACCCAACATTGATTTTACGTAAGTAGTTTAACATGTCAATGTTTTTGCATTGTTTTTTATGTTGATTTTATGGTTTTTTTTTTTTTCCGCTGATTTGAAATTTGGCAAATTCTACCAATGTGGGATATGTTGCATGTTGCGATCATGATTATGAGGAAATTCAGGAATGATTTATATTTAAAGTTTTTGAGCTGGAAAGTTTCAAGACCAATTTGGCCAGTGTCTTGAAGGTGATTCTCACAACATATGGGTTGATGGAAAGTGCTTCTATGGAGTTTGGAGATTGTTTGAAGGGTATTACGTTTCGGTATAGGGATGAATTTTGATTCAAACCTTGTATACCATTAGTTGCGTCAAAATTTCACTCTACAAAATGGCTGAATTTCATGATACAACTGGGCAAACTGCAGCAGGCCATGTTATTTGAGTTGGACAAAATCTCAAAATTTCAAAAATGGCACGGAACTAACTTTTATGCTATTTCCTCATCTATTCTTTTTGATATTTGTGGATAATATTGGATGATGGATGCTGACCATCGAATGAATCAACCATATCTAGGAAATCTTTTCCCTGCTGATGCTAATGAGAAAAATTCTCTAACATAAGTCATTCAGATGCCTTGCCGGTTCCAAGATTGAAAGACTTTACAGAAGTCATTTAAGAATCGTTATTCTGTATAGAGATGGATAAACTAGTTGCTTCATAGGATTTAATGTGAATGATTAGATATACCACATTTTTCTGTCTCTTAGTTCTTAAGTCTACTGATATATTATCAGAATTTAACTTTCATCACCGAACTAATATGTAGTTAAAACTCATGATGGCTGTTTTCATTTTGGTTAAACCTGACTAATTATTTCATCCACATTTCTAGGTTCCTTGGTACCCCATTCTTTCATTCTATGGTAGCAAGATCCTGGGCATTTCCATCAGATGTTACTGTTATCATCCACCCTGAGACCATTCTGCTACCAGATTTTGTTTCTACACTAAATTTTGCTGCTAAACTCGACCATGACTGGTTCCTGGTAGCTTCACCACATAATGTTTCATACTTTCCTTACAGCTTAGACATTGATGGGCTACATTGGATAAGAATGGATGGAAAAAAGATGAGAATGAAGGAGGTATGGAGAAGCTAAATTAGATTGGATGTTATAACTCATCCAAGAACTTCACTGAACAAGGATCTATTTTCAGTTGCAGGAGATGCTTTGCAGGAGTTGGAGGTGGAATTGTTTCGAGGAGAGAATGATCTTGGCATGGAATAATGGGGGTTCACCCTTACATACAGGAATTCTTCCTCCTTTCTTGTATGGGAAGGGGATACACAATCATTGGGTAATTAATGAGGCCTTGTTATCAAAATTAAGGTTTGTGTTTGATGCAAGTAGGAGCATTTCAAGTTTTTATATCGATGATTCAAACTTGCAAACCAGATGTTGTGACAACTCAAGTATTGAGGAAAGAATTTGGGAGCACAGAGGAAATTCCCATCTTGGCACACTTTATGGATCTTCACTTTTCCAAGAAGCTAATTTTTCGAGCATAACAAGACTTTTGAAGTGCAAGGGTAAATATCTTCTTGTGGATGTGATGGATGGCATGATTCGCCTTTCTGATTTGCATGAAAATGCCCTGGATTCATTAGAAAGGAGGGTGCTGCGTTCCCACAGAAGGAAGAAAATGATGGCATGTGTTAGAGGCATTAAATCACAAGATGGTGTGTCCAATTGGTCTCTGAAAGATCAATTGAAACAACCAGTTCAGTTGGATTTTCCATTCCCTTTGGAGTCACTTCTCTCAATGCTTGCAGATAAGAGCAAGACAATTGTGCTGGGGGTCGCTGGATACAGTTACAAGGACATGATGATGAGTTGGGCTTGCAGATTGAGAAGCCTGATGATTACAAATTTTATTGTCTGTGCTCTTGACCAAGAAACTTTTGAATTTGCCATCTTGCAGGTAGCTTACTTACCATCTCTATGATATAATTCCTTTTGCATTTATCCTTCTTATGAGGACTTGTTCTTGTCAAATCACCATTCTCCATATGCTTTACATGGTATATGTATATATGGATCATAACTGCAACATTATTAGATGAAGGAATTTTTGGACAGTATCAGTGGATATGTATGCTTAGAGGCATCATTCAAATCTACAGATCATCTCTTGTCATATATATGCATAGTAGAAGAAGAGATTGGAGTAACATCTGAGCAATATCCGCATACTCAAAGCTTTTTATTGATAATGTGATCAGCACTTCAGGTTTAGCTTTTGCATATGTGGATAGAACCTTAATCTCTAGATCTAATTTGAAGCTTTTTTACATAGTCATTGATGTCCTTGTATTTGAAAATAAGGGTAAAATCAATTCATAATTATCTATGTCTGTGCAGAAAGCTCACTCCCAGCCTGCACTAATTGAAATACCTATTTACTGCTAGGGTCTTCCCGTCTTTAGGGATTCATCAGTGCCAGATGACATCAGCTTTGATGACTGCCACTTTGGAACAAAATGCTTTCAGAGGGTGACCAAAGTAAAGTCAAGAATAGTCTTGCAGATTCTCAAGCTGGGTTATAACGTTTTGTTGAGCGATGTTGATGTATATTGGTTTAACAATCCGCTGCCACTGCTTTCTGCTTTTCCTCCTGGGATGCTTGTTGCACAGTCCGACGAATTCAATGAAACAGGTATTTTCTCCAAGCCTCACACTTTGCATTAGAAAGATTTTCACACGGGCTATCTTAATTAGTAATACATTCTCAAGGATTAAAGATAACTTCAGTATGAAGAAAAATAAACTCCGATAGATTTTGCTGAGGTTCCTTGACTATTTTCCTCTATATGTGTGCATGCTCGTTGTAAATGAAGGTGAAAATGATGAGAATAATTCATCCCCAATTCTTTGTGGGATGACGGTTCCTTATTTACTTAAGTATATGATTTATACAGCGTAATGAAGGTCCAACTAACAGGTAACTCCTCTTGTATAGGGCCAATAAATATGCCTAGGCGGTTGAACTCGGGCTTCTATTTTGCACGATCTGATGTACCTACTATTCATGCCATGCAAAAAGTGGTTAAGCATGCTGCCACTTCAGGGCTATCTGAGCAGCCAAGCTTCTATGATACATTATGTGGGGAGGGAGGTTCTGGTCGGATTGGAGATGACACATGTGTAGAACCGGAGACAAATTTGACCGTTCATTTCTTGAACAGGGACTTATTCCCTAATGGTGCATATGGTAGCCTTTGGGAAAATAGTAAAGTCAAAGAAGCTTGTTTAAGAAAGGGCTGTCTTATTCTACATAACAATTGGATTAGTGGGAGAAGGAAGAAACTTGAACGTCAGGTACTATCTGGACTTTGGGAATATGACATTAGCATGAGGATGTGCCAACATAGCTGGGAATAGATGAGAAAATTACCGAAATCTTGTTTCTTCTGATCCACAAGCCCAATCATACTTTGGTTTTAACAAGGAAGAGAAGACAACTTGAAGAACTTTCTGTCTTTTGTCTTTCAGTGGGTGGAGCCTTGGTTTTATCACACATAAACACAGCTACCCACTGAAAAGCAGGCAATATTTACAGGCAGCAAGGGCTAATTGTATTGAAGCTCAATTTAATGCAACATTTACAGCTTCCTCCTAACCTAACATGCTTATATTCATCTAGGTAATTTTTGCAATCCAGTTATGCTGAACAAATGCATGAATTTATTAGGGCTAGTTTGAGATCCCAACAAGGAATTCAATCTGAAGAGAGAACCGGTAGGAGCTCTGTGTCATCATTTGACACAAGTTGTCTAAGGATGTTTCCCTGGCCTCAAAGTGGAAAGATGATGTGGTAAGTGTAATACATGCAGGTGGAAAAGCTGAACTTTATCAGAATGCACTTTTAGCGTCTGACCTGATGGACAAATATCCTGGAATGTTTATTGCATTCCAAGAAGCATTCAGGAATCTGTTTGCCTCCATATTGCATCTAGAAGAAGCATCGTTGCCTGGCCAGAAATACTATATCCTTCCTGCTACTACTGCCCAAAAACTGAAGCGCAAGCATCAAGCTAAAATGAAAGTCAAGGAAGGTGCTGCACTACAAGAACAAAATCGAAAGAGAAAATCATTCCTAATGAGCTTGATCCCTCTGAGGATCCTATCTGTTCGGCAAAGATTTTTATGCCTCCAAAGAAACGTGGGAGAAGTTGTCTAAATTCCTATCAAAGAGAAAGGTAATAAGAAAGAAGCCATTTTTGTGCCTCCAATCCCAAAGGCAAGAACATGTTGGTCATTGACATGGGAGCCTAGCCTAACATCTGTACAAGAGATATCTTGAGGAAGTCTGATTCCTCTTGGTTGCTGCTGTGCCAACATGTTGTTGCTAATGATCTTTTTGGTTATACGTCGCTAATGACGAGTAATACACTACTACTACTCAATGACTTTGTACATACACCATATTTGTTTTCTAGTTTTCTTAATACCTTAACCAGGCCTTTCTTGTAGGATGACCTACTAATATCCTACCTCCATCGTCCGCTCAATGGACAAATTTGTGGAGGATATAGCAATACTTTTTGGCTAATAATCTTTGTAACGTGGAAAGTGAGGATGACAGGATTGCATCAGCCATTTTTGGAATTCCCTCCTACTTTTATGCTATATTTTTCCCTTTCATTTCTTTAGTCATATGTACCGAAGACAGTTTTGTCATGAGAGTTTGCCTGGAAAAAATCTGATTCAACATTCATAAGAAATACTTTTTAAGACGTGTATATATATATAGGTACAGGATAACCAAAATTTTCGAGAACTGTGGATAAATTTACACGTGTGATACTAATCTTCAGCACCATTGGCTTCACTATAAACACGATTCAAGTCTAAAACATATAACAACTACACAAATTCTTACTACATTTGTCAAAAACTGTGTATACGTTACTAGAACGCTTCGAGCTGTTCACCCCTTTATTTTTGCATGTACAATCAAAATATGTATGACAACAACCTAGTTAATAGTGATGTATAGAAGACAGCTAAGACGGCACCAACTGGGATTGTTACTGCCCAAGAAGCCACAATCTCCTTAACGGTTTCAGCTCTGACACAATTAAGTCCCCTCGCAAATCCCACTCCCATAACCGCACCAACTAAGGTGTGTGTAGCAGAAATGGGGAGTCCTAGTTTTGATGCAAAAAGAACAACTGAGGCTGCGGCAAACTCAGCTGCAAATCCTCGAGTTGGTGTGAGTTCTGTGATTTTCTTTCCAATTGTTGCAATCACCCTATACCCCCACATCATGAGGCCTGCGACTATTCCGAATCCTCCCCATGCTAGGACATCAATAGGAATTACAATCTCTCCTCCACTGGCACCACCGTGAAGAATAGATAATGCACCAGCAAGAGGACCAATTGCATTAGACACATCGTTTCCACCATGTGCAAATGACATGAAGCAAGCTGAGAGAACCTGCATATAACCGAAGACCCCATAAACTATTTCCAATTGAGTTCCTTTTGGTCCTGCAAAATCAGAGAGGAAACCCATAGTTTTTTCTTTAAGCTCTGGTTGTGATGAACTGGCTTTTACAAGGAGATGGCCAAGCTGTTTGCGGATCATTCTGTTGACCAGAAATGCACCAGCCACCCCACAGGCTAAAGCCTGAGCCAGAGCCAAGGGAATGATCTTGCTGAGAGGGAATGCAGCAAATGAAATTCCTGTTACGCCCACAAATACTGCAATTGGAGCTGCTGCAGCAGCAGCCTGTCCTGGATTTGAAGCACTGTACACAAACTGAATAGAATAAAGGCTGTGAGAAATCAGTTGCTGCAAATATTTCGAGATATAACATGGCTTCTGACTTTTGAGGATCAAGAAAGTACCCTGCGGATGCATTTATAGACTAGAAATGAGACCAGTGCACCCATTACTGGAGAGATGACCCATGATGATGCTACCCTGACCAATGAAGTCCAGAAAACTGCGTTGGCTCCACCATAGACAAGACCGAATCCAACCATTGAGCCGACAATGCAGTGTGTGGTGGAGACGGGCCAGCCATAATATGACGCAACCTGATTGCAGTTTAAATTTCATCATCAGTTCTTCATCAAGGTGCAACATAGATGAAGTAATTGAAGGATTATTAATAGAGTGATGGCATATTAAAGTTTCAGGAGAAGCCTATTTGTCTAGGATGTAGGAGCAACATCTGAATTGCGCTTCACTCTCTACTAAATCGCTGTATAAAGAACAATTGTTGTGGAACCTACTGAAGGCTCATGTCTGAGTTACAACTAATAATCATCTTACACAACAGATTTTGCAAACCGCCGTGACTAATCATGAAAATATCCTAAAAATCTCCAGGCTTTTAAGTAGCTGTCCAGTCCAGTGGCTAGTTAGATCATAAGAAAACAGGACAAGCATTTTTTAAAACTCAATGTGTTTCTTCATAATTTAGATAAACACCAACTCTTGTAGAATCGAATAGGAACTCCATTTTAAATTTTTAGTTATTATTTAACTAACAAATATTAAGAAAGGTCATGAAAACATTTTCCGTGAAGCAAAAACACACCCTAAAAATGCTATTTTCTGTAGAGACATTTTGAATAAAAATTAAAAATAAAAATCAAAATCAAAATTTACCTGCAACCAAGTCCCGGCAGCAGCCAAAGATGACAACAAGCCAGCAAACAACAAATGGTCTTTCCCTCTAAAAACATCACACACCAGTATCCCTTTCTGCATTGTGCTTGTCACGTGTGTTCCCAACAACAACGCCCCGGAAAACTCCAAGACCGCCGCAGTCAACACCGCCTGCCGCAGCGTCAGCGCCCCTGAACCAACCGATGTTCCCATCGCATTGGCTACATCATTAGCACCTATATTCCACGCCATGTAGAAACCAAACAACAACGTAGCATACGACACCATCCTCGTCTTCAAGGCCAAACCTTGTCCTCCTAACGACTTCATGAACAAGGGAAATGAAAGCGCCGCAAAAGCTATGCATATAGCTATGGCTGAAGCTGTGTTGGATGAAATATTAAAAGCCCGTGCCATTCCAGGCAAGTCAGAGCCGCTTTCATCTGTCTCATTCCCGACGGTTCTTCGTTTCGATATTTTACGATGTGCATGGAATCTTATGGCCTCTCCGAAATCATCTTCTTCACCTTCTGCATCCACAAAAGAGGATATGCTGGCGAAAGGGTTGTTCAACCTCGTGGTTGACGGGCTCTTGATGAGTTTTGTGAAAGGGAAGGTGTGTATGTTATGTGCATGTTTTGGTCTTGCATGGAGAGAGAATTCTCTTTTGGGTGTGTTGGTTTCATTGTTGGTAAGAGAATGAGACCTGAACTTCGGGATATGGTAATGAGGCGAGTTGAGTAGAAGTGAAGCATCGGTGTTGTTTCTTGTGGAAGATAAGCAGTAGGAGGAAGTCATGATAGGCCGAGGGACAAGAAGTGAAGAGAGTCTGTACGAGAGTAAACGGAAGAGAAGGAAAATTCCTAAGAATGTGATAATTCAGGTGGATTCTTCATGGCCATGGGATATTGGGAGGAAGAGAGGGAGGGAAAAAGTGAGAGATGGGAAAAAAAGGGAAAAAAAAAATTATTAGTGGATAGGTTTTTATTTAGAATAGTAATTTGCTAAGGTTGTAAATCAATTGAGTCCAAATATTATAATACTAGATTCAAAATTGAGTTTAGAAGAAAAAAAACTCAACTCAAAATTTGAAAATTTTAAACTCGATTTGAGTGTAACGAAGCACATAATGAGTTCAAACTTTACTTGAAACATTATTAAACAAGATCAAACTTGATTCAGGTTGTTGGTTTAGGCTTGACTTATCTAAAAGAATATATATTATTTTCTTTTAATTAAAATAGCATTAATACTAAAACATGACTCATTAGTCTAATTAAGTTTAAGTCAAGTTTAAATGTTACTCAAGTTAGTAAGTTCAGTTTTGATATTAATATTATTTTAACTAAAAAAAAAAGCCTATTAAATTTGTGAGTTAATCAAGTTAAATATTAAGAAGATTGAGTTAGATTTAATAAGCTACTGAAATAGTCTAAACTCAAGCTTGACTTGACAATAATTGAGCTAAAGTTAAGTAAATATTAAATTGAACTTAAATAGTTTATGAATATCTTACACGAAGTGTATAGTGTATAAATTAATTTGAGAACTACTTATAAAAAAAAATCATGTATCAAATCAAAATTGATTCTAGCTTACTACTTAACTATATTCAATGGCATGTATTTTACTAAAATTTACATGAAGAAAATGGAGTTGGGAATGCATGGTGTCTTGAATATTGGAAATTGGGATTTTGAATTTGTAATTTTTGATTCGGTATTTTGTGGGATGGGAGGAAGGAGAACGAGTGTGTCTTTGGACGCATGCAAGATGGCTCGATAGGATTGAGTGGTGGTAGTTCACAAAAGGCCCTCGTGAAGATTACATACCCGCAAGTCCTTATATTCAAGAATATTCAGTTTTTTTTTTTTTTTTACATTATCCATTAGATAGATATAAAAGGGCTAGATTATATGCGTCTCCAGATAGGGATTTAACTAAAAATAACTTCATCTTTGTCTTCTTTAACGATTTTTGTGGGTTCATTTTTGTTTTTGCTTGTGCACGTTGAGAGATGGAGGACCACGATTGGCTCAATGGGGCTCCAAGGAACAAAATAATACTACTATCGTGGAACGGTATTTTTGTCGATGTTTGATTTGCATAATTAAATAAGGTAGAAATATATGGAATATAAAAATTATAGTTATCATTTTGTTGGACTGTATTTAAAATAGTATATTAATAATAGAATAAGAATGTATAGAAAAATATCGATGCATCTTTATCTGAATCCATATGGCATGACTATTAGGCTAAAATCTACAATTAGATATAAAAATAAGCTAAAAAGAAGAATAACTATTTGCTTTGATCTTATGAAAAAATTACAATTCCATAGAAATTTTGTTGATAAGCTATCTTATGAATTAAACTAATAGCATTTTAATATTAGAATAATTATTTTATTTCTTCTTTATAAAGTCATTCAAACATGCATTGATAAATTATGCATAACTAATTATACAAAAAGTGCACTATTACTAAGCATATAAAGAATACTAGAAATATATTCATTCACGACATGTGTACCTCAAAATATATATATATATATATATATATATAAACTACTTAGTAGTGATTTGAAATGAATGTGAAACAAACTTTAGTTGTTTTTGTCATGCAAGTAATAGTTGGATGATATACTCATGCTACGTTAAACTCGGGTTTTGGAAATTGTGATGGTGTAGTCTTTTAAAATATTTCCAAGCTTATATCTTAGAGTTGCTATATGATTGGAAATAAGAGAAATTAATAGTAATTATTGTATCTTTACTCTAAATCATATAAGACACCAAAATATTGTTTGGGTTTTAATCGTCAATAATCAAAACTAAGATTAATAAAAACAATAAGTATTTCGCTTTTCGATACCAAATTGGAAATGTATTCACAATAATATAAATCTTAGAAACATGCTTAACACAAAAGAAGGATTAGATAGCTTAAGACTTTTATAGTCCTTACAAAATGTTAACATTAAAATCAAACAAAAGCTAAGTACTGTATGAAATTTGCTATATGATCAGCCATTCCATTTCCTTCCTTTACAGTGTAACAAACTTGAGTAGCTTCAAACTCTTGTAACTATGCCCTACATGCATACAAGACAGCAAATTTAATTTTATATTCGAGTACGTGGACATAAGAGCAATTGCATAGTACGACTTTATCGAGTTGGAGCTTAACTCATTTTTTCAGTGCTTATAGTTGCCTCGGGATTTTTATAGGTAGAGATCAATGTCGGGTCTTGGATCTTTTCACCTAAAGCTTATAAAAGAGAAAACACCGTGAAAGAGTATCAGAGCTCATTTAATATAGTTACTCCAACACTTAAATAAGTAAGTTTGTAGAATGAGAACAATAGTAAAGAGGAAAGAACTTAAGAGTGAGTAATTGTAATGTTACTCATGGGAGCGATCCCTTATTTATAGTAATAAGAGTAGAGATATACCCAAAAAGTAAACGTATTGGAATTACACCCATATAAGAAAGTGTGTCTTTCTAGGTTAGGTAAGATCTAAGATTCGAGATATGATGTGGTATACAATAGATTGATAATCCTATATAGGTTGGAGTAGGCAGTCCATGCCCATATAACCCTTTGCCCGAGCTTCTTAAGTAAGTCCCTAATCCTTAGAAATCTTGGGCATAGATGCCATACACAAGGAATTAGACCTTAAGCCTAGCTACTGAGCTACAATTAGCTTGATTACCAAGGTGGAGGTTGGATTTAGGTTGGAGGCTAGAGAGGAAAGGTCAAGTTTAGGCTTGTCAATTAGACTTATGCCAAGATAGGTTGGTCTACATTCCAAAAAGGCTGCAATGACTCTTAGGAGCTTATCTAATATATATTAATAAAATAGTAAGCAGTTACATCATTATATTTTATACAAATTAGTTTTGATACTAAAAGGCTGCATGATAAGTTGCAAAAATTAGTGTCAAAGAAAGAGAGAGGGAAAAAAAAAAAAGAAAATTAGGCACATACTTTTAGGTGGAAATCTCCTTCACCTAAATGTTGTTTTTTTTTTTTTTATTCTTTCAAATTTTTAATTTATTGATAATTTATTATTATTATTATTAAAGTTTAGCTACTTTTTAAAAAAAAAAAAATAAATTTTAGACAATAGCATAATTATTACCTAAACTTCACGTATTTTTTTATTTGGAAAAAATACAAAAAACTCCCCTAAACTTTCATTTAGGTATGAATTGACTCCCTAAACTTTAAAAGCGAGGTTTTTGATCTTTTAAACTTTAATAAATTAGTAAAACAACCTCTATAATACTTAAACTTTAATTTTAGTATATAAACACCTCTTAAACTTTTTTTTTAATGCATAAATCAAAGTTTAAGTGTTATGGAAGTTATTTTGCCAATTTATCAAAGTTTAAAGAGTAAAAAGACATCATTTTGAAAATTCAAGAGTCAATACGTACCTAAATCAAAGTTTAGGGAAGTTTTTCTATTTTTTTTTTTTTTTTTGCAACTTTTCCTTTTCATTTTACATCTAAAATTTGGAGTTGCTAAATTTCATGCTTAATTAATCTCTTACTTGGCAAATTTATTATTTCACCTTTAACTTATACTTTTTTACCAATAAATGTCTACCATATTATTTAATAAATGTAGTAAATTTAGTAAGCAAATGTTTATTTAGGTATGATATATAGTAAATTCAAATTTTAGAAATATAATTCGATAAGTAAAAGCTTAATGAAGTAGGGATAAGTGAGTGCATTATAGTTTATGAATAAGGAATAAGGCCTTATTGGTACCCTGTCTTATAGGTATGTATTTCCAAGTTTTAGAATGGGAACATATGTTGTTGCACCCTAAAATCACCCTGAGACTTGTATTCTGTAACAATTACATGGTACACGATATTTTATAAAACCTGCAAATTTTAGACATTATCTTATAAATTTCAAGTTGATGTGATATAAAAAAGGTAATTTATATGTGATATTATAATTTATTCATGTGAAAAACCTATGAAAACTTATAGCAAAATTTCTGAAATTAAAAAGAAAATATTTTTCTACTTTCATTGCTACAAATTTATGTCTTACTAATTAGCAAATGAGAAAGAATAAAGGGGGAAAAAAAACTAAAAGATGTAATGTTGGGGAGAAAAGCAGGGAAGATTGAGAGAAAGAATGGAAAATGTAAAGCGAAAGAGACAATATCAAATTTGTTAATTAGGCTTGTTAAGTTATAGTCTTAAGCACTTTTTTCCTTTTTACTAAAAGATTGATAGACCAAAAAATATAATATTATTTACTATTCATTTATTAGCATTATTTAATAAATTTTTTTTATAGCATGAATATGAGGTATCCTAAAACTCATATTCTTTAAACCTAAAGAGAGACTATAGGTTTGAGAGTAGGCCTAAAGTCATACCCTATCACAAAGGAGCAAGTTTTGAAAAATTAATACCAAAACCTACCTTGTGACCTTTAGTATGCTTATGAAACCTACCAATTGGGTAAGATACAGGTGAATATATCATACAATAAAGTTACCCACTCACTCCTTACAATTGAGTATGAAATTTAGCTATTTAAAATTTTAGATACAAAATTGAAAAAAATACAAAATTTAGGTAATGATTTTTGTCATTATCCCCAAAAAAAATCAAGCACTTTTTTTTTAATTTTTGAAATTCATTTTTGTACTTGATTATTTTAGCTATTTAATATATATAAATATAGTATTTAATTATAATTATACATAATGCTAATGGGTCGTTGAAGTGATGATGGCCTATCCATCTTTGTACCACGTCAACGTCTAAGTAGGCAAAAGTAGCAATTTAAGTGTTGTATTAAAGAAATATGGAGACTCAAATTTTAATTGGAGGATTATAAAATAAATGGAATAAGGAGAATAAAGAAAATTTTGCAAATAAAAGTTGGATGAACATGCTTAATTTATAAATGTTACCATGGGAGTAACTAGTTACAACCTAGTAGAATTAAGAAAATAGCTTAAGCTTGATTTCCTCATATCAAAGTAGACTAAGGGATAAAGGTGATAGAATTATTGATATTGAAGACTAATAAAGTTTATGATTAAGTGAGAGGCCTTGTGGATTTAAAAGACTAATAGTAAACCTAGGAATTTAATCCTATAACAGGATAAATATTTGAATGAGAAAAGGAGATTTCAAGGAGCAAAAATGACAAGTATGTTAAGGTCTAAAAAAGCAATGCAAGGTGAAAGAAAATTACATGAAACTATTGGTTAGGAAGCTTAGAGTAAATTGAGAATACCTAACTAAAGATGATGGAAAGAAGGAGTTCTTTTATCTAGGTAAAGGAGAAGTAGTTGCAAATGCCAAAAATAAGAAGAGGAAATAGAGGATGGTACTAAAGAGATAGAGGAAATGAAGTTAGGACCATTTGAAGAGGTAAGAGTTAAAGAGTAATTAGGATTTGAGATCTAAGATTGAGAAACTTTTGAGAAAGAAAGTTTTTTGAAGGGGAGAGCACGTAAAACCATAGAAAAATAAATTAAATAGAGGGAAATTGGTGAATAAAGGCATAAAAGAATAAATAAATAAATAAAAAGAGAGGATTAAGAAAATATCAAAGGACATTGAAGGCTGGTATGCTTGTAATTGACTAAAATAATAAGGGCATAATAGTCTTTTAAGAGATTTAATAGCTCAATACTCCTAACACTTTTCCACCTTTCTATAACCCTACCCACTTCAAAAGAAACTTACCTTCTTTTCTTCATGAGAAAAAGGAATCCTCAAACTCTCGATTAAAACCAAAATGCTTACCTAGAATCGCGAGATTAAAGGAAGAAATTCAAAGATAAGTGTTAAGATAGCATCTTAAGGATGAACTTTATAATTCATGGTTGAAAATTCGTTGTTCCTTTAAGGCTTGGTAAAAAAAACAAGTTAAGGCTTGTGTTTTGCAAATTCTAATGTTAGGAGTCAAATTATGGTTATGAGGATTACAAGCCTAAAGTTAAGTCTTTTTCTCAAAACCTCCTTTTTCTTTTTCTTTTTTTAATTAAAGATTGGATCTTGTTGAAAGTATGGTGAAGATTGTAGAGAAAGCATGGATGAACTCATGTTAGTGTTTGAGGAGAGTTTTAAGGTGAAGTAAAATGAGTTTTGGTATGGGAAAAACCTTTAGAAGTGTTTTTTTGCTTCTGGGTTGGGAGTTAAGGTTGAAAGAATACAGAGTCACAAGTTGTAATCGTAGAGTGGCATCTAAGCGCCATAAGGAGTGCTATGCTAGGGTGCTTTAAAAACTCATAAATTGTAAGTTTTTATGAGCGTTTGGACACCAAGCCTATTGGCATCCGGATGCCATGTTTGCAATAGCCCATAAGGCCTTCATAATTTGTTTTGCTAGGTTTTTTAAAACTCGTTTATGATTCTTGATTTCTTATTGCATGTTTCTCAATTGATTTCATTCATCAAAAATAGTTTTAAACATCTTTTCACATAAATAGATCCTTATTTTCCTTGAGAGCCTAAGTTGAAAGTAGGAACTTAAGGATGTTACAAGGAACTAAGGATGTGGTATAAGGAAGATAGGGACTAAGTTTGGTCTTTGTTTTGTTGTAAGGTTCTAAGAGTGTTGTGGAGTTGGACTCTAATGAGATAACTAATTTGAGTACAACCTACTTGCTTGTTGCTTGTTTTTGTTAGGCTAGTTTTTCAATTGGACTTTAATTAACTATCCAATTTTAAATGTAAATGTGTTGTGTATATTTGGTTAGGCCTAAGATCCCGAATGGAGTTCCGCATGGAAATAATTTGAGTAGATTTAGGGTGTTTCTTGATTTTTGGGGTATTGAGGATGATCCAATATCAATACTATATGGTAAATTAATATATGTGCCTTAGGGTTGTTAGTACCCCTATAATGTTTATTTGATTAAAAATGAAGATAATTAATTGGTGCGTGATGCATTTATTGTTCCTTAAGATGTATGTAAAATTATTTATGCTTGCTCATACATATGGGCATGTGTATTCCATACTGGGCCTTGACTTACTCGTTTTAATTTTTTAAGTACAATTTTGATTAGATTTTGTAGGTTATTAACTTGGATACGATAATTAACATTTATAAGTTGGGGACAAGTGAATAGAATTTTACTTATGATAATGATATTTGAATATGGACGATTAGAGTTTCATAATAGGATCTAAAAATACTTGTTCATAAACTTGTAAAAATTTACCTAAGAGTTACCTTGAATTATTTAAAGATTTAAATTTTATTTAAATTATTTGGAGTTTATTGTAATCATTTTTTTATATTCTAGTAGACATTTATGCCTGACGTATCAATGGTTGCTACGGACACATGACGAGCTGTAGCGCCTCTAGTTATTGGACGTTATAACCTAACTACTATATCATCTTGAAAGCTAAACTTGCAAATTTAGCTTCAATCTAAAGGGTGTGGCTCACTTGATTGAGATAATCAAGTAGCATATAACATGTAATTATCAGGCTAATGTTACATTTTAGTTTAGTCATTAGAATTCTATCCTAGCACACAATAGACAAAGTTATTGTGTACTTATATTGATCAACTTTAACCAAAGGTCGATATTCAAAAATCTGACTCAGAAACTGCTTAATAAGAATTAAGAAATCAGTAAGTTATTACTGTCATTAGCTACATCATTAATACATTATTGAACTTAGATCAAAACTAATTTTGAAGTTGAAATCCTTTAACTAGGCCCAAGACGTACTTAGTTAAACATCCTTGATCCTTATTAAGGTTTACTACTCAGGCCACTAGATTGGTTAATAATTTAATTAAGATTTATTATTCTATCTCTATCTAATTACCTGTCTCATTAGCATTTACTATTATTATTATCATTGCTAACCAATTATTCAATTTTTGTAAATCAATCTTAAGGGAAAATCGGTCTGATTCATAAAGAAAAACACTTCAAAACTAACTAGACTCATATTAATTATAATTAGTTATTGAATGATCCAATGTAATTCCCGATCATGCTAACATCAATCGTTTCTATTATTATGACACTAAGAATTAAATCATATGATATTTGAGAGAACCTTATGTTCTAAGCCCTTAATTTTATGGTGTTGGACAACATTATCCAATCTAAGTCAATCTTTAGGATGGGATCAAAAAAGTTAGATATAGTTCATTTTGCAGACCTAAGATGATAGAAGTTTTAATTTGATATAAAATTAACTATTAGATACAATTTATTGCTAATTGGTAACTTCAAAATCAAGCTACCATATATAATAAGATGCTAAAGATGAGTAATCTAGCATATAAAGTGAATGTTACATCCCTTAAGTTTGATAATTTAAGCTACATATGATTTGCTTGAAGAAAGAATTGAAAAACCATGTATAAGGATTTTGTCCTAAAATTCAGAGTTAACGAGAATATTTCTTCAAATAATGTCAAATTTTAGTATTAAGCCATAAAAGTTAGAAGGAGCAACTATGTAGACTCAAATTTAAAAAATAGTTTAAAATGCAACCAAGTTTGCTCATAATCTTAAATTTTTCGATAGAACCTTAACTATCTCAAAAATTAAGAAATTGATATTTAATGTATAATAGGCTACTCTACTATACTTAAAATTGATTATGGGATATTGATTTGTAGTGAATTAATATGAAGTTAAACTCCAATAAATGTACAGCATTAGACCGGACTTCATATTTATCTATTATATAATTATTATATAATAATTAATATATATATATTTATTTTTTAAAAAATGAAAACTTAGCAAGCAAGGAAGGAAATGGCAGCTCATGATTTGTTGTCATCCAAGAGATGATACCTATTTGCCATGTGTCAAAAAGTAATTAACTATTAATATTTCAATTGAAATATCAACTTATAAATAGAAAAAAATCCAAGAAAAATTCATTTTACTTCAAAAAATCACCAAACTTGAACTAAAACATTCTCATGTTGAGTACCAATCACCTTGAAGAACCACCACTGCTATTACTAAAAGCTCCCAATCAAGATTGAGATGAACAGCAAACGAGCACCAAAATTCACCAAATTTTTAACCACACACTTCCAAAATAACAACTTTCCTGGTAGGCATATATTGGTGGCTTGAGAGTGATTGGATGATAATAAAAGGTCGTGGCCCTCTTTTTGCCTATAAGTTGTTTTATTTTCTAAAAATATTAAATCTCCAAGATTGATTGTGAAACCCATTATTATGAATTTATGTTGTATGTAGATAAACATGATAATTTCATTTTAGTCAAATTGAAAGTAGAAACATAGGTTCATTAAGAAATCCACTATTTTGGATGAAAATTAACTTAATTTTTCAAAATACCAACTGATGTTGTTTCAGCCTAATTCTTGGTTCATAGACTCTTAATAGCTTATATTTAATTTACATAACAAGAGCTTTTGATAAAATATGTGTTTGATATTTATTTTAACTATTTTAGCATATCTATTTTGCAAAATGAGGAATCAATGAGCTTTTTTCTTAATTCTATTTGGTGAATTAAAGTTTAAATGATTCTTGAGACTTAATAGTGATATTAGGAGTAATTAGTTCTAGTCTTGCAACTAAATTTGATTACTTACTTAATTTAACCTAATTTTTAGTAAAATCAAGCATAAAATCGATATTTTAGAAATTATATCCAATAGGCCAATTTAATATTTCTAATTACTATAAATGAAACCATATATTTTTATGAGTTTGTAGTATTTTTTGTGGAACTAATTAGGTTAGTTTACCATTATTCTATAAATAGTGAGTATTTAGCTATATTTTGATTATATTGGTAAATAGTAAATAAAATTACTAATATTTATAATATTTACATGACTTAAGCTTAATATTTTCATAAAGAGCACTTGCTGATCATTGTGGATTTAGTAAAGATTAGTAAGTGATGACGAGTTGTTAAGTATAGTATGAATTAATTAAGTGACTATAATCATATATGATCATGTAAGAACTGCGAAAGGGGCATTTTTAATGATGTTACTTTGTTGATTAAGTTGATATACTAAGATATTTATATAGTTCCTAAAATAAAGATCATGGTGATATAAAGCTTACTAAATAAACCCATGTAAGTATCACAAGATGAGAGGTTTACCCTCTCCTTAAGTGCCCTATACAGATGTCAACCATCCTTTGCCTCATCATATCCACTTGTATTACCAATGGTGAGTCATCCTTTTCCCTTCTTATTTTCCCAAAACTGTTCCAAGTCCTTCTAGCATTAGGAGTATCGATTGGCATTGTCATCGTTCTCTATATAATTGGGAGGCTCAACTTCTTTACTGGTTACAGCCTGTCATGGCTACCACTAGGAGAGTGGTGTTAGCTCTTAACCAATTTTTCTCATGAGAGGCCAATCCCGCCTTGAGAAAATACCCAACCTCACAAACAAATTGTCTACTAACGCTACTCACTTTGTATTAAGCCCCAAGTTGAACACCTCTACTTCCCTTCTAAAGCATAGACTATGATACTCCCCTCTACCTAAATCCATGACACTCTCATCGTAAGGCCAACTCTTCGCTACTACCCTTTCCCTTAAAATCATCAACTCTATTCCTCTATTGTCTAACTCTACACTAAGATCATTTCTACCAAGACTTAAGGCTTCCACAAGCATTCCCTTACACTTGTCCTCGCCTTCTCCTCTTGTCCTTTAAGATCGCCTCTTGTTGAGTAACATAATGGTAGGGTTTATCCTTTAAAGATCACTTTTTCATTTTCTTAAGATTCAGGCAAAGTCTCGTTATAATACTACTTACAACACAACTGTTCCCTCTGATATTGATGTCCTCTACCTAGTGGCCACTCTTGATGTTGTGGACCATAACCAATAATAGACAAGGTTAGTCACTAAATGAGTCTAAGCTTACTAAAAGCTTAAAAAGGAAATGATTGGGAGAGTACGAAAGGACATATACAAATAAAAAGTAAGCAAAAACCTACAAACAGCTCTAATGGATATGACGCACCAATGAAACTTCTAAAGATTCACAACATAACTCGATATGATGTACGAGATAGTCTAGTAAGGTTACTCGTCACTTATCCTTACTTAAAGGTTAGGATAGGAGTGAAATGAATGTAAATAAAGTAATGTTTACAAGAGACAAATTCCAAGTGTATTAATGTTTAATCTGGTTCTTTACAGCTATAAATACAAGAGTATTTATACTCGAGAATTTAGGGCAACATGTCTTAAAAAGAAAAGACAAAAAGGGTATTACCCTAAAAAAGTAATGTACAAGAATACAAAAAGGCAAAAATGAATATTCTAGAAAAGGAATGGTTAGTGGAGCAAATTCTACAAGTAGTCCTGTACCCATGGCAATGATACAATAGCGAAGCCGTTGGAGGATATGGACAAAAGTGTATAGTCAGGTTGCTTGTCTGAGCAGCAATGGCTAAGGATTAGTTTGGAATCTCTCTCAGTGTCTCGGTAAGATTGAAGCCAGGTAAGTGGTTGGTTTGAGAATGAATGTGAGCGAGCAAAGATTAGCAATTGTCTCGGCATATTGTTTCTCAGTATACAGTCTTCGAGAAATAGGCAGTCATTCGACTCAGCATGTAGAACGGGTCGATAAGGAGATACTTGGCTTTGGCAGGAGTCGATTAGAGCAAAAGAATCCACCTTACTAAGCCTTCTAGTCCTTGAGCTCGGTTGTAGGTCAAAGGCCTTATAGCCTAATTCCTATCATTCCTTCCAGGTTGATTTGGATTTAGGATCAAATCTGAATGGTCTTCAATTAGCTCTCCCTTAAAATAATATGGATTGAGGTCGGCAATATTAAAGGTGTTAAAAACCCCATAGTCCTCAAGCAGCTCCAATTTGTAGGCGTTATCATTGATCTTCTGGAGGATTCTAAAAGGTCCTTTAACCCTTGGGGATAGTTCGTTCCTCCTCTTACTCAAAAACCTCTCTTTACTTAGATGCAGCTATATTAAGTCTCCCAGCTGAAAATGTTTGGCTGTCCTGCTCTTGGCCTTCTCTCACATACATCTAGTGACTTGATTGATGTGCTAATTGACTTTATCGTAGATGTATTAAAGGGATTATGCTCTAGCTCTTGTGTCAAGGTCCTCTTACACAGGTACAAGAACAGGAGTGTGATTGAAGGGAAACTTAGGATTGAAACCATGGATAACCTCAAAGGGGGTTTACTTGATGGTGTCATGTATTGTTTGGTTGCAAGCAAATTCGACCACTTGCAAGCAAGCGTACAAATCGGCCAAGTTCTTGCCTACTATAGCTTGGAGCAATGATCGCAAAGTGCGATTAACTACCTTTGTTTAGTCGTTAATTTGAGGGTGACAAGAAGTACTGAATAGCAATTTAGTACCCATCCAACGCCATAAGGTCTTTCAGAAATGGCTCAAGAACTTCAGGTCTCTATCGAAGACTACACTTCTCGGCATGCTGTGTAACTATACAATCTCCGATAAGAAAAGAGAAGCAATAGCCAAAGCATTGTTAGTCCTGGAATAGGGCACGAAGTATGCCATCTTGTTGAACCTACCCATGACAACCATTATAAAATCTTTGCCTTGGCCAGTTTGTGGTAGTCTAAGAACAAAGTCCATGCTTAACTCAGTCCAAGGCTTCGTCGAAATAGGCAATGGCATTGCTTTCCTCTTTTTGGCTCGGCATTTAGCCTTCTTATACACGGCATAGCTTTTGAGAACTTGGTGCACATCTTGGCTCATTCTTGGCCAAAAGAATCAATCACCTAACAATTCATATGTTCTTTTCTCCCTAAAATGTTTGAACTGTTCGCCACTATAGGCTTCCCTAATCAGCATCTCCCATAGTAAACAAGTCAGCACACATAATTTTTCTCTTCGGAATAAGTATCTCTCTTCCATATGATACTCGTCTATTGTCCTCCCATTGACACAACACGCAAGTATAGGTGCAAAGCATGGATCCTCTAAAAACTTCTCTTTGATACTCGTAAACCCAAACAGCCTGGTCTACAGTTCGATTAAAAGCGCTGTCTCCTTGAAAGAGTATCTGCAACTATATTGCTCTTTCTTTGCTTGTATTTTATCACAGAATTGAATCCCTCAAGAATTCAACCCATCTCGCTTGCCCCTTCGACAACTTGATCTGACTTCAAATGTACTTCATGGACTCATGGTCAGTATAGATGAAAAACTCTTTCAGAAGTAAATAGTGCTACCATACTTGTAATGCTCAGATCAACACCAAGAGTTCTTTGTCATACACGGAGTAATTTAACTGAGCCCCCCTTGAGCTTCTCACTATAGTAAGCAATTGGTTGGCCTTCCTGCATTAAGATAATGCCTATTCCAATGCCTAACGTGTCACATTCTAGCTTAATCATTTTCTCAAAGTCAGGTAGGACAAGTATAGGGGCGAAGGTCAGCCTTTCCTTTATCTCAGCAAAACTTCTCTCCTCCTTTTCTCCCCATCAGAAGTCGATCTTCTTCTTTATCAATTCAGTAAGTAGTGCAATGAAGGTATTAAAATTCCTAATGAACCTCTTGTAAAACGAAGCCAGTCCATAGAAACTTCTCACATTAGTATAAGTAACAGGAGTCAGCCACTCGACGATTACTCTAACCTTCTCGTTGTCCACTTATAAGCCTTCTCCGCTTACTACATAGCCCAAGAAAACCATTTCCTCCTAGCAAAAGCAACACTTCTTGAGATTGTCGAATAGTCTCTCGATATAGAGGATGTTCAATACAGCACAGAGATGTTCATAATGACTCGGCATATTAATACTGTATACAATGATGTCGTCAAAATAAACCACAACATACTTCCCAATCAAATATCTCAACACATAGTTCATCAACCTCATGAAAGCTCTCGAGGCATTAGACAAGCCGAATGTCATGACTATCCACTCATAAAGTCCATATCAAGTCTTGAACACCATTTTCTACTCATCTCTTGGCCTCATGCAAATTTGATGGTAACCAGACTTTAGATCAATCTTATTGAAGACCTTAGTTCCAGTCAACTCATCCAACATATCTTCCAACCTTAGGATTGGATGCCTGTATTTGATCATGATTTTGTTCACGGTTCGACTATCAACACACATCCGCTAAGTTCCATCTTTTTTTGGCACTAAGAGCATCGGCACAATGTAAAGGCTGATACTTTCCCTAACATATCCTCTTTCAAGTAACTCATTAACTTGTTGTTGGAGTTCAAAAGCCTACTCCAGATTCATCCAATAAGCTGGCTCATTTGGTAGTGCGGCTCTAGGTATTAATTTAATGCAGTGCTCTATACCTCAAGTTGGGGTAATCCTTTGGGTAACTGTTTTAGGAACAAATCGGCATGCTCGTCTAGCAACTTTTTGATTTTCTAAGGTAATTCATCCTGCTCCTTCATTCCTAATAGTCACTTGACCAACATAAAGGTCGACTCATAAGCATTAATGGCCTCTTGAAGCTTGACTCTACTCATCATTAGAGTCTTTTTCAATCTGTGAGTAAGTTTGATATGCAATTTATTAACTTCTCTCAGTGGCATTGATAACTCTGATTTTAAACTATTTCATATGGTGATTTTATAGCATTTCCCTTACATTTTTAGTTTTCTTTAAAGAAAATGATACTTAATTGAGTAAAATGTTGATTTCAGGGTTTAAACGCGTTCTAGGCTCAAAAACGAAGAAAACGAATCAAGTTTCACTCAATTCCGAGTTCAAACGAAGAAGTTATGAAATTTTGAAGTTGTGCAGAAATTTTGCCTTTGTGCAGAAAGTTACACGACCTGGGGACACGACCTGGGGACACGACCATGTTCCAGGCCGTGTCTGGTGACGAAAATAAAATCTGTATAATACACATATAAAAGGGGATCTTAGGGTTCAAAAGAAAAGAGAGACATTACAGAAACAAAGAGAGACGAGAGACAAGAGACAAGAAGAGACTTAAGGAGAAACAACATCAAGAAGCGATAACAACATCGATTTCAAGATTAGAGATTGTTCATCAAATCAAGAGGGGTTTTCATGCTTTATTTCATGTTTTTGATGAATCTCGTTTTTAAATTCGTTATGATAGCTTAGAATTCAAGTATTTAGGATTATGGAACCTAGGGTTTCATGTGATTTTTGGATTAAATTATAATTTCAAGAAAGTTTCTATCTTTTCTTGATTCAATTATATCGTTTAGTTATGGATTGATAATTCTAGAGTATCAATATATGATATTATGCATGTTGATTGAGAAATTGCATGTGTAATTAGATCTTAGCATAATTGAAGAGAATTACATGTATACTTAGAGATAAGATATATGATTTTTCCGGAAAGTTGATTGTTTGTGTGGGAATTCATTAAACATTAATGCAATTCTAAGTTATATTACTAAGTGAAGAGATTCCGGTAAATAATTTAGAATTAGGGTTAATATGCTTGAGAAAGATATTAGCTTTAATTGTGAATCCCTCCGGTCAAGAATTATAGAAATTGAATTGAATATATTTTAAAAGGTTACATGTTAAACACTAGGGGAAATAATTCCTAAATACATCATTGCATACTTGAAGTCATTAATAGTTTATTGCTTTCTAATTTGCGTAATTAAGTCTCATAAGTAGTTTAGTTGTTAATTTCAGTATTTTTAATTCATTCAACTCGACATAATTTTCCGGTTAGATAATAAAGCTAAAGTCAATATTAGTACTCAAAATCTCTGAGGGATCGACTCGGACTCATATCTGACTATATTAAAATTGATAGGTGCGCTTGCCTCGTATCAGGCATCGAGTTCAGTGTAATCTTCCAACTATCCTTTTCGAACACATACATGTTTTTGTATCCACCATAAATAACTCTTCTATCAAACAGCCATGGTCAGCTAAGCAACACATATAAGGCGCACATAGGCAACACATCACAGAAAATCTCATCAGAGTAATTTCCAATTGTGATCAGCAACAGTACCTGTCGAGTGACATGTAATGCTCCCTTACCACTCACCTGTTGCCACTTGTACGGCTTTAAGTATGCAATGGTTAACAACTGCAATTGTATGACCATTTCGACTGATGCCATATTGGTGCAACTTCTACTATCCATAATTAATGCTCGTACCTAGTCATTCACCTTATAGGTGGAATGAAACAAATTCTCCTTCTACTCCTCCTCTCTTGAGGGTTCTGTTACAAACCGTAATTAAGAACAAATAAGAGCAGTCGCTAGATGGGTCTAAGCTTATGGAAAGCTCGAAAAGGATCAATAGAGAATGGTGTGAAAGGGTAAAAATGATGAATGAAACAGTAAGCAAAACCCACGAACAGCCCCATAGGATATGACGCACCAATAGAACTTCCAAAGACTTATGGTACAATTCGATATGATACACGAATTGGTCCAATGAGGTTACCCGTTACCTAACCTTACTTAAAGAAAAGGATAAGAGTAATGCCAAGAGCAAACAAACAGTATTTACACAAGGAAGAAAGTACTTAAGTGTATTGAAGGTAATCTAATCTATTACAGCTATAAGTATAAGGATATTTATATTCGTAAGTTAGGACAACTTGCCCAAAAGGGAAGAGACAAAAAGGACATTTTTTAAAGAAGCAATGTACACGATATAAAAGGGTAAAAATGAATATACAAGAAAAACAAATATTGATGCTACAAATTCTACATATGATATTGCACAAGTGGCAATGTTGCATTGGTGAGGTTGTTAGAAGATGTAGATAAAAAGAACGAACATATGGGCTTTTCCGAACAGGGATGGCTTAGTTAGTGTGGACTCTCTCTCTCTCTTGGCTTCTCGGCAAGGACAATGCCAAATGATTTAAACGGCTCAGCGCTAAAGAGTAATCATCAACTCGGCATACCACATAATAATGGTCGGTCATACAGTACGGCATTAAAGGTAACTCAATAAGGAAGTACTCGACCTCGACAGAGGTTGGTTAGAATAGAAGGACTCATTGTGCTAGCTCCTCTAGTCCTCGAGCTCGATTGCAGGTCAGAGGTCCGGTGGCTCAATTCTCATCATTCCCTCCTAGTTGTTTTGGATTTGGCATCAAATCTGAATGGTATTCGCTCAGTTCTCCATCAAGGTGATATGGACTGAGGTCAGCAATATTGAAGGCATCAGAAACCCCATAGTCTTCAGGTAATTCTAACCTGTAAGCATTGTCACTGATTTTCTAAAGGATTCTGAAAGGTCCCTCCGCTCTTGCAAATAATTTATTCTTCCTCTTGTTTAGGAACCGTTTCTTGCTGAGGTACAGCCATACCAAGTCGTCCGACAGAAATTGTTTAGCCGACTTACCCTTAGTTTTTTCTCGCATTCTTTTAATAGCTTGGTCAATGTGTCGAGTGACCTTATCATAAATGTACTGAAGAGATTGTACTCTGGTCGAAGCGTCAGGGTCCTCTTGCGTAGGTGTAAGTACAAGGGCATAGTTGAGGGGTAGTTCGGGATTGAATCCATAGACTACCTCAAAGGGAGTTTGCTTAGTGATGTTATGTACGGTTCGATTATAAGCGAACTCGACCACTAGCAGGCAAACATCCTAATCAGCTAAGTTCTTACCTATTTCAACTCAGAGCAATAAACCCAAAGTACGATTAACCATCTCTATTTGGCTGTCAACTTGGGGGTGACATGAGATACTGAAGAGTAATTTGGTTCTCAGCCAATGCTACAGGGTTCTCTAGAAATGGCTCAAGAACTTCAGGTCCCTGTGGAAGATTATACTTCTCGGTACGTCGTGTATCCGCACAATCTCCTGTAAGAAAAGAGAAGCAATAACCGAAGTGTCATTAGTTTTGGTACAGGGTACAAAGTGTATCATCTTACCGAACCAATCTATGATAACCATTATAGATTCTCTGCCTTGGGTAGTTCGCGGCAATTCAAAAATAAAGTCCATGCTCAGTTCAATTCACAACCTCATTAGGACAGGTAAGAGCATTGCTTTCCCTTGCTCAGCTCAGTACTTGACCTTTTTGCATACAGTATAGCTCTCAACAACTTGATGCACATCTCACCATATCATCGACTAAAATAACTGGCCATTCAATAGTTCATAGGTCCTCCTCTCTCCAAAGTGTTCGGAGAGTCCTCCGCTATAGGCTTCCCTAACTAATAATTCCCGTAAAGAACAAGCCAGCACGTACAGTTTCCTCCCTCAAAATAGGTAGCCATCCTCTACATAATACTCATCCACTATCCTCCCATCTACCCATCGCAAAATTATTGGTCCAAAGTATGGATCCTCGAAGTACTATTTTTTTATACTCGCAAAACCAAATAACCTGGTCTACAGTTTTGATAAAAGCGCATGCCTCCTCAAAAGAGCATCTACAACTACGTTACTCTTTCCTTACTTATACTTTATCACAAAATTGAATCCCTCAAGGAATTCAACCCATTTCACCTGCCGCTTCTTTAACTTAGTCTAACTTTGAAGGTATTTTAGTGATTCAAGGTCAATATATATGATAAATTCTCTTGGTAGTAAGTAATGTTGTCATACTTGCATTGCTCAAATCAGTGCCAAAAGTTCCTTGTCATACACGGAGTATTTCAGCTATGGTCCTCGAAGCTTCTTACTATAGAAAGCAATTGGTCAACCTTCCTGCATTAAGACAGCGCCTATTCCAACACCTGATGCGTTGCATTCTAACTCAAAAATTTTGTCGAAGTCAAGTAATATTAACACTGGGGCAAAGATCAATCTTTCTTTTACGTTGGCAAAACTCCTCTCCTCCCTTTCTCCCCATTAGAAGTCAATGTTCTTCTTTGTTAGCTTAGTAAGTGGTGCGGTGATGGTGTTGAAATTTTTTATAAACCTTCTGTAAAACGAAGCCAGTTCTTGGAAACTTCTTACGTTAGCACAAGTAGTAAGAGTCGGCCACTCGACAATTGCTTTTATCTTTCCATTATCGATTTGTAAGCCTCCTCTATTAACTACATACCCCGAGAATATCACTTTCTCCTAGTAGAAGTAACATTTCTTTAAATTGTCAAATAGTCTCTCGGCACAAAGGATATCCAAGACTGCTCTAAGATGTTCACAATGACTTAGCATGTCAATACTATAGACTAGGATATCATTAAAGTACACCACAACATACTTTTTGGTGAGATGTCTCTGCATAGGTTCGTAAGTCTTTGCACAACATACCACTTTATGAGTGCTCGGGGCACTCATAAAGTCTATGTCGAGTCTTGAACACAGTCTTCCACTCATCTCCTGACCTCATGCAAATTTGACGGTAACTAGACTTAAGATCAATCTTATTGAAAATCTTGGCTTCACTCAATTCATCCAACATGTCTTCTAGCCTTGGGATCGGATACTTATATTTGATTGTGATTTTGTTCGCAGTTCGACTGTCAATACACATTTGCCAGGTTCCATCCTTCTTTGGCACTAAAAGTGCAAGCACAGCACAAGGGCTAAGACTCTCTCTCACATAACCTCTCTAGCAACTCACTGACTTGATGTTGGAGTTTAGAAGCTTGCTCGGGATTCATCCAGTAAGCTAGCTTATTCGGTAGTGCAGCACTAGGTACTAAGTCAATGCAGTACTCTATGCCTCAAGTTAAGGGCAACCCCTTAGATAACTATTCTAGGAACAAGTCGGCATAGTCATCTAGCAACTCCTTGATTTCCTGGGGAAGCTCACCCCACTCCTTCATTTCCAATAGTTGCTTGACCAATAGTAGGGTTGGCTCATCAACATTGATAGCCTTTCGGAATTCGACTCTGCTCATCACCAGAGCTTGCTTCGATCCGCGAAGGATTTTCATCTATAGCTTGTGAACTTCTTTCGATGGCATCGGATTTAGCATAATCTTCCGGTTATCCTTCTTAAACATATACATGTTCCTCTAGCCGTCATGTACAACTCTCCTATCAAACAACCACGACCTACCCAACAACACGTGGGAAGCACATATACACAACACGTCGTAAAGGATCTGGTCAGAGTAATTCCTTATAATGATTGGCAATAGTATTTGCCGAGTGACATGTAATGCTCCTTTCTCACTCAACTAGTGTAACTTGTACGGCCTAGGATATGTAACAGTGAACAGCTTCAGTTTTGAAACAAGATCGACAGATGCCACATTAATGCGACTTCTACTATCCATAATAAGGGCATACATTTGATCATTTACCTTGTAGGTGGTATGAAACAAATTCTCTCTCTGCTTCTCCTCTCGTAAGGGTTCCATACTTATAGTACGCCAGACAACCATAAGTAATTGATTTAAGTCCTTGAAAAATACGTCCTCCTCAAACAGTGCTTTCTTGATATTTTCTTTCTCTGTAGGAACCTCTTCCTCCTCAAGTTCCTCATTCGTGCTCTCTACTTATAGCTTCGGGATGTCTCCCTTAATGACCATCATCCGTCGATTCGGGCACTGAGCAACTATATGTCCGAATCCTTAACACTTAAAGCACTTGATCTAACTTGTCTTCTTACCAGACCCTTACCCCTTCTCATAAGTTCGAGTTGGCACTTCACCATCAGTTTAGCATTTCTGCTCGGCTCTTACATCAACCCTTCTGCTCGGCTTGGTACTTGACTAAACTCGGTGACTTGCTTGACCAAGTCGGCTAATCGGCATTTTAGTCGTTACTCAGTTCCTTCTTTGCCCCTCAACTCACTAGGCAATCCTAACAGCTTCATCCATTATGTTTAGTTGTTGGAGCTCCACAATATTTCGAATGTCCCCTCTCAATTCAATAATAAATCTTGAGACTGTTTGAGCTAATGGTTCCTCCACTTCACATCGTATCATAAGCATTTGGAATTCTTGAACATACTTATCAATAGTTCAGCCTTTTTGTCTCAGCTTCTAAAGCCAAATAAAAGTATCTTGGAGATATGTTTCCAGTACGAATTTGTTTTTGAGCACTCTCTTCATCTTGAGCTAAGTGTTAATCTCTTAGTATCCCTCTCTTCTTCTCATAGTCTGAAAATTCTTCCACCATATGGCGGCATATCCAGAGAATTCAATAGCAACAGTCCTCACTTTTTCATAATCATCATATTGATAATAATCAAACACACACTCACCTTCTCTTCCCAATCCAGATACTCGTCAACATTCCCAAATCCAGTAAAACTCGAAATCCGAAGCTTCACATGGTCAGATGCTCTGGGGACTCATACACGCTCTTCTTCAAAATACTCTTCTTCATCCTCATCAAGCTCTTTGAGGTCTATCCTTCGCCTTACTCGTCCGCCAATTCCTCTACCTCAAGCTAGGTTCTGACCTCTAATAGGTTGAGTAACTTGTAGAGTGTTTTGTATAGCCTCAGTGGATCGGTAAGACAACGCATGAACAGCACAAGTCAGATCTACTAAGAGATTAACTACCTTGTCAAGCCTTTCATCAGTACTTTTGGTGGTTCCTTGAGACTATCATCCATGGTAGACAACTCCACTGTCATCACCAACACCAACATTCATATTTGGGTCTATCATTTTTCCTCACAAATTCAAAATTCAAACAAATACTTCAAAAAGTGAATAGCTAATAACACAGCAGTCAAATGAATACAATAACTTGCTCTGTTCTCACACACAAAACAAAGTATAACAAAACTCAAGAAGAACTAACTATAGCTCACACAAAACCTCTGCTCTAATACCAAGATGTTATGAACTGTAACAAAGAACAGATAAGGCCGATCACTGAATGGGTCCAAACTTATAGAAAGTTCAAAAAGGATCAATGGGGAATGGTGTGAAAGGGTAAAAATGACAAATGAAACAATAAGCAAAACCCACGAACAACTTCAGAGTATATGATGCACCAATGAAACTTCCGAGGACTCATGGCACAATTCAATATGACGTACGAATTAGTCCAATGAGGTTACCTGCCACCTAACCTTACTTAAGAGAAAGGATAAGAGTGATACTAAGAGTAAACAAATAGTGTTTACGTAAGGAAAAAAGTACTTAAGTGTATTGAAGGTAATCTGATCTATTATAGCTATAAGTACAAGGATATTTATACTTGTAAGTTAGGACAACTTGCCCAAAAGGAAAGAGACAAAAAGGACATTTCCTAAAGAAGCAATGTACACGATACAAAAGGGTAAAAATGAATATACAAAGAAAACAACTATTGGTGTTACAGATTCTACATATGATATTGCACAAGTGATAATGTTGCATTGGCAAGGTTGTTAGGAGATGCAAACAAAAAAAAACTAACAGATGGGCTTATCCGAGTAGGGATGGCTTAGTCGATCCAAACTCTCTCTCTCTCAGCTTCTTAGTAAGGACGATGTCGAGTGATTTGGATGGCTCGGTGTTGGAGAGTAATCATTAACTCGGCATACCACATAATAATAAGCGGTCATATGGTACGACATTATAGGTAACTCAACGAGAAAGTACTCGGCTTCGGTAGGGGTTAATTGGAACAGAAGAACTCATTATGCCAGCTCCTCTAATCCTCAAGCTCGATTGTAGGTCAGAGGTCCGGTAACCTGATTCCCATCAGGTTCCATGTTTATTACACATCGGACAACCAAGACCAACTGATCTAAGTTCTCGGCAAATACGTCCTCTTTAATAAGCTCTTTCTCAACAGCTTCTTTCTCGGTAGTGCTCCCCTCTTCTTCAAGTTCTTCATCAATACTTTCTATATCGAGCTTTGGGACATCACCCTTAATGACCATAATCCTTCAGTTCGGGCACTAAGCAGCCATATGTCCTAACCCTTAGCATTTAAAGCACTTGACCTAACTCGTCTTCCGACTAAACCCTTGCCTTTTCTCGTAAGTTCGGGTTGACACCTTACTATCAAGTCCGCTTTTTTGCTTAACTCGAACATCATCCCTTCAAATATGCTCGGTACTTGACTGAGCTTGGTGACTTACCTGTCCAGGTCAGCTAGTCGGCAGCCTGGTTTGTACTTAGCTCCGTCTTTGCCCCTCTACTCGTTAGGCTACTCTAATAGCCTCATTCATTATGGTAAATTGTTGGAGTTTCACAATATTTCGAATGTCACCTTGCAACTTAGTAAGGAACATGGAGATTGTTCATGCTAATAGTTCCTTTACTTCACACTGGATCATGAGTATTTAGAATTCCTGAACATAATCGTCAAGTATTCGGCCTCTTTATCTCAGCTCCTGAAACAGAGTAAAGGTATCTTATAGATAAGTATCCAACATGAACTCGTTTTTGAGTATTCTTTTCATCTCTAGCCAAGTATTAATCTCTCAGTAACCTTCTCATCTCCTTATAGCTTGGAAATTCTTTCACCACATGGTAATATATCCAGAGAACTTAACAACAGTAGTTCTTACTTTCTCGTAATCCTTATACTAATAATAATAAAAAATATGCTCTACTTTCTTTTCCAATTCTAGATATTCATCAGTATTCTTAGATCCATTGAAGCTCGAAATTTGAAGCTTTACATGGTCAAATTCTCTAGGGACTCTAGCTCGCTCTTCTTCAAAATACTCTTCCTTATCCTCTTCATCCAGTTCTCTCAGGTCTATCCTTCACCTTACTCATCCACTTACTTCTTCACCTTGAATTGGTCAAGCTAGGTTCTAACCTGTAATAAGTTAAGCAACTTGTGGGGTGTTCTATGCAACTTCAGTTGGTAGACAAACCAATGCATGAACAACTCAAGTTAAATCTATCAAAAGGTTAGCCACTTCATCAAGTCTCTCATTAGTGCTTCTTAGAGTTCCCTTAAATCATTGGCTATGGTGGACAACTCCACTATTGTTGTCTCTAACACCAACGTTTACACTTAGGTCAGCTATTTCTCCAAACCAAAAACTAAACAACCAACAAATACAGCAACTAAGATAACACAATAACTCGCTTTGTTTCACACACATAAAACAAAGTATGAATAGAACTTCGGAAACAAACTACAACTCGAACATAACCTCTGCTATGATACGAAGATGTTGCAAACTGTAATTAAGAACAGATAAAGCCGGTCGTTAAATGGGTCCAAGCTTACCAAAATCTTGGAAAGGAAGTGATGAGGAGAGTGCAAAAGGACATATATAAATGAAAAGTAAGCAAAAACCTACGAATAGCTCTAATGGATATGACACACCAATGGAACTTTTGAAAACTTATGACACAGCTCGATATGACGCACAAGATGGTCCGGTGAGGTTACTCGTCACCTAACCTTACTTAAGGGTTAGGATAAGAGTGAAATGAATGTAAACAAAGTAATGTTTATGAGAGACAAATGTCAAGTGTATTAATTTTTAATCTAGTTCTTTACAGCTACAAATACAAAGGTATTTATACTTGAGAATTTAGGGCAACATGCCTAAAAAGGATAAGACAACAAGGGTATTACCCTAAAAAAATAATGTACAAAAATACAAAAGGATAAAAATGAATATTCCGGAAAAGTAATGGATAGTGGAGCAGATTCTACACGTAGTCCTGTACATGTGGCAATGATACATTGGCGAAGCCATTGGAGGATATAGACAAAAATGTACGGTCAGGTTGCTTGTCTAAGCAGCGATGGCCAAGGATCAGTCCGGAATCTCTCTCGACATCTCGACAAGATTAAAGCCAGGTAAGTGGTCGGTTCGTTAATGAATGTAAGCGAACGAAGATTGGTAGTTGTCTTGGCATACTTTTTCTTGGCATACAATCTTCGAGAAATAACCAGTCATTTGGCTTAACATGTAAAACGAGTCGATAAGGAGATACTCAGCTTCGATAGGAGTTGGACGGAGCAAAAGAATCTGCCTTGCCAAGCCTTGCAGTCTTCAGGCTCGACTGCAGGTCAAAGGCCAAATAGCCCGATTCCTATCACCTTCTCTAAAGCTTCATCTACATAAGCCTAATTGTCAACAAGAGCTACCCTTTTCATTTAGCATATCGAGTAGTATTTAAGTGGCTCATTTAAGCTAAAACTTTTGCGCTTTGATACCTCTTACCATGGAACAGGAGATTTATCCTCTCCTTGCATGTTCACGTAAGGCTCGACCATCATTTGCCTTATCATATATGCTTCTATTATGGATGGTGAGCCTACCTTTTACCTTCTTATCTTCTTAATACTATTCCAAGCCCTTTTAGCTTTACGAGTGTTGATCAACATTATTACCATCCTCGATATGATTGAGAGGCCCAACTTCTCTATTAGTTTTGGCCTATCACTAGCCATCATTAAGAGACTAACGTCAGCTCTTAACCAATTTGCTTATGAGAGGCTAACCTTGCTTTAAGAGAATACCCAATGCTACAAATAAATTGTCTATTGACGCCACTCGTTTTATATTAAGTCTCAAATTGAATACCTCTACTTTCCTTCTAAAACACGGATTCTGATACAAGAGCCAGTTGAGTCATGAACCAAGTTGGTCCAATTATGGGCAAGCCTAACCTAGCCGTTAGGGTTCAAGTAGTTCAACATGGACAAATTGGGAGGTTGGCTAGGTCAGATCGTAGGTTGAACCAACTGTTAGGCCTGCCGATTCGAGGTTGGGCCAACTTGAAAATTTTAAATATATATATATATGATATACTATACATATATACTATATATATAATATAAACATATTATGTGTGTACTATGTATAATATATTATATATACACTATACTATATGTATAATATAATGCAAGCAAGTATATATTATATATAATATATATACTATATATTATACTATATATATTTTACTATATGTATAAAATACATAATATACTATATATGATATTAACATATAATAAACTATATAATTATATATAACATCATGCTTATGCAATCTAAATAAATTATTTCCAGATTGAAAAAAAGAATTGAACTAAAAATAAATTTTTTTATTCATGAATAATTACATATCCACATAAAGTTTGAGATTTATTTAGGAAAAAAAAAAAAGAAATAGACAAATAAGCCATAAATTATTTATAATAATTGAGTGAAATTGCATAAAAAGAAAAGGAAAAAAACTAAAATCCATAGTTTAATGGCTACTAAACCGACCCTTGAACTACTGGTTCAGTTAAACCGATTCAGGCCTAGGCCCGACCCCTTAAGGGTCATGCCCATCTTACTCTACAATTGGCCGGTAAACTTGTAGTTTGGGACTAGTTCCACTCCGATTTGAAAAGGTGACTTGGTCTAAAAATCGATAAGATACCAAAAAGCTATAATTGATAATAGTTAGCCTTACAACCAATTAACAATTGGTAGTTACTATTATTGTATTCAAAAAGATGATAAATTAATTATCCTATTATGTGTATTAATGTATATAGGTAAAGATAACCATAGCGTATAGTGGAAATAAGTGTTGGCCTAAGTGCATACACCTTACTTAGTTATTTTGTGTTATGCGGTAGCCGAAAACTTAGACCACTCGCCTCTTATGGTGTGCAATTGTAAATTCACTTAAGTGTATCTCATGACTTGAAGTACTTAGGTAACCATAGTGTATAGTGGAAACAAGTGTTGGCTTAAGTGCATACACCTTACATAGTTATTTTGTGTTATGCGGTAGCCGAAAACTTAGACTACTCGCCTCTTATGGTGTGCAATCGTAAATTCACTTGAGTGTATCTCATGACTTGAAGTATTTGTTAGGTTCTCTCTAATTTAGTTTTGATGATAAGAAAAAGGATTGTTTAATTGTGGTCATGTAATATTTATGATGTGGTTAAATGCTATTGAACCTTTTATAGAAGGTGTTACATAAGAAAATTTAGGGAAGAATATGCATGTAGAAGTTTCAATAGAAACTTCAAGAGATATGAAAAATGAAGCAAACTGAAAGAAGAGTGAAAAGATGCAGTAGAAGTTTGGGTATAATCTTTTTAACTTGAAAAGTAATGGAGTCATGTGTAGAAACTTTAGAAGAAGGTTGAAGGCTTTAGAATGCAGAAGCATTGCTAAAAGGTTCATACAACGAATTTCAAACAAATTGCTAATGTTGTAAAAGGATAAGTAGAAGTTTTAAAAAGATAAATGAAGATAAAAGGCCCATCTCCACTACTTAATTATATTTGGGAAATATAATTAACCCATTCCACTTAAGTAGGAATGATATCTTTAGGGATCATTTCAAATCACAACTGAATCACCTGGATAGAGTCCAACTTGTTCATATGGATCAAGATCAAACAATCAAACAAATCGCTGATAAGAATGGAAAAATTTAATACATATCCTAAGATTAAAACGTTTACCATAATTTCAGCTAAATATTAGATTTTTGAATGTTGGAAATCAAGGTATAAATATAGAGACATTCAAACCCAAAGACACTCTGAGCTATAAAGAAAAGAACAGTATACTCATTACACGATCAAAGCTAAAGTTCAAAGAATTACAATTTTCTTTTTAGTCTTGTTCAAATCATTGTTTTTGTATCTATGTTTGTAACTTTGAAAGATGTAGAAGTTTGATGTAGCCTAT
The DNA here is from genome assembly GCA_024138015.1 of Lumnitzera littorea. Classification (NCBI taxonomy): domain Eukaryota; kingdom Viridiplantae; phylum Streptophyta; class Magnoliopsida; order Myrtales; family Combretaceae; genus Lumnitzera; species Lumnitzera littorea. Next base: position 35,577,643 of record JAMXBB010000005.1, read on the forward strand.
GTTTAGTCTATCATAGAAACTAGTGAGACAGGATAGTTGATTGTAAAAGTTAAGGAGACCTGTTTATATACTCTCTTTCAAAGTTTGATAGAATTGATATAGTGAAATAACTAGTAAAGACGGTCGAATTCCTAACAGTAGAGCTGGAAGAGAGGACTGAGATGCAAGGCAAAACCTCTATAAATCTTTGCGCCTAATCTTCTTAACTCATCTCTTTATTTATTGTCTTGTTATTTATTTTAGTTAAGTTAATCAAATTATTTTTGCTATTAACATATCTTGAGGGATTTCTTATTTTTAAATTCTAAAATTTCTTTTTCGAAAAATTTATAACAATCAATTCTCTCCCCTTGTGATTGTTAAATGGAACTCAAATTAATATGGTTTATGATAAATATTTACTTAGTATATTATAGTTTTTATGTTTCGTGTTTCATGTTTTTTATAATGGATTGATATTTACTGGAAATGTAACTTGGTTAACTTTGATGATGTAATTACACTTGGCTAATAAGAATGTTTATTACTATGTGATGATTGATCATAATACGTTTGTAACTTAATAAATCTTGGATGATAGTGAGTAAATGTTAACGTGACTTGACTTTATACAAAAGTTGTGATTTTTATAAATTGCCATGCATGCAATTGTGATATTTGACTATCGGGCTGAAAGTTAGGCTCGGTTACCATTTTCTTAGTTCTTAGTATTTAGCTAGAATTCATACTTGTTGGTTAACTTAGAAACTGCATTTGGCTGGGTTGATTCGAAACTCATACTTGAATGAACTAAATACGTTATTCAAATGCATTTATGGTATAGCACGAAATAGACCTACGAGTTAAGCTTTCTTAACTTGAGATGTCGATATACTAAATTTTGAGCACAGAGATGCACTGCTCAATCAATTCTAACCATTTCATAGGGTTTAAGCTAGGTTGGGTTATGGCAATTCTTTATTGTCTTAAGTTCCTAGACTTTATATGAAGATGTCTTAGAGTATTGACTAACTGAAATAAAAGTTGAACTAGATTAGGATATCAATACCGGTGCATTTTACGTACACTAGCATAACATTTGTATGATGCATTGACTATTGCATATGTGTTTGCTAATAAAGTGGATACTTAGATGTGCTAAATTGTTAATGAAGCTAAGATTATCAAACATATGGTACATACTACTTTATTACTGATATTATGATTTAGATTACTTGGTTACTATGCTTTTTGTGTCTAGTTTATACTAACTTGGCTCAAAACCTAAACTGAGGGGTTTGCTTATCTAACATATGGTACTAAAAACAAAGCAAGTTCAAATTTAGAAGTAGGGTTAGGTAAATTAAAGCAATTAGATATAGGATTTGAATCAAGTTTTTGGATGCAGTCTCGATAAAAACCATTGTGTTACTCTTAAAAGATTTCGGTGTAGGATTGTGAATGTAAAAGTGTACTCTTCTAATTGGATTATGAATTGAACTTTGAAGTTCAAACGTTCTAAACGGGGCGCATGTTTATGACGTTCCGCTGTGTTAGCATACATGAACAAAGAAAAATTTTCAAAGTTAGTGGAATCAAGTTGATAGGTTGGTAACAAAATTAGCCTTATTCCTAACTTTAGGAATGGTATAATGGTCCATCTCTTAAGTACCAAATGTCGAGAAAAAGTATAAATTGATACCTTAAGAAATGAGGCGTCACAATATTTCATAATATTATCGCGCCAAAATACATAATGTATGTCATTAATACATCCTCAGTATTATATTAGTTTAACATTAATTCAGAACCTGCTACTAGCGCCAAAACAAATGCACATAAATCCTATATATCTTTTTTTTGGGTAACAACTCTACGTATTTTAATTTCCAATTCTCCATATCCTTCTGAAAACAAAATCTTAGCATATTTTATATACTCGGTGGGCTCAACTTCTGATAGATAAAGTACACAAGTCAGTAGATAAACGAAATAGCTAGCTATGACATCTGATAAGCTAGAAGAAACCAATAGTAAACTAACATAATCATCTTTCCTTCTTGACAAAGAGCCAAAATAACTAAAGGATTGTTCAATAAGTACAAATTTGTATAATTGAGAACTCATGCAATACACGGAAATATTCATATTGTTACTATAAAAAAAAAAAAAAAAAAAACCTCTTCGTGACAAGAATTGATGCTAACATGTACATAATACTATATTTTGCAATTTTACAACTAAAATGACCATATCATGGAATTAAACCGGTAAAAGAAATGTATATATGTTATAATCTTTTACTATTTAGGTGTTCAAAGTGAAATCAGAATATCTCAAACCATATGCATAACTAAGTCATGATTAATTAAATAAAACTTATATTAAGTTCAACTTAATATTTTTTTAAAAAAACTAGATAGTATATAGTAATATTGCTTTGCAATCGGATAAAACTAAACAGGGCATTAAACTCTATACTATATAGTCAAAAAACACACACCGACAACAATGCAACATATCATATAAGACATGAAACTAGTTTATAGTATAAATTTTAAATTGACCTGTAGAAACAGTCTAATACTTAATGTCATAAAAGTTTGATAGATTTACATTTAAGTATAAATTAAAACTTCTTTTTCTAAGTATAGTATTTTTTTTTTTTTCAATAACATTATATATTACAACTTAAGAGATTTGAATATATTCAATCCTCTTACAGGACGGTCCACTGTCCATAATACTATAATACAATGATTTTAACTTTTAATTATAAGTAGATAGTATGATTTTTTTTTAACCCTAAGCGATTTGTATTTTTTGTTTTTTTGGGATTTGGTTCAGCTTTCGGCTCTTTCGATGCCCACTAGAGGGGATGCCCAGCATCGTTTTTGTGAATGAACTTCCGGTGGGCCTCCTTTTCTCTCTTTTTGGGACCAAACATGAGCTCCCCACTACTTGATTCTCCGGTATGGGTTATGTTTGGGTTAAAGCAAAAGTGAGGCCCAGCCCATTAAATTTGTTGAAAACGAAAGTAGAAAAATCGAAGCTGCTCCACTATTTTCATATTTGTTTTCATCAGCCCACTTATTCTTTCTTATTTTATGAGATCATTTGGCATTGGCAATATTGGGTTTATCCACCGATCTGTTGTACTTTGTGTTAAGTGGAAAAGCAAAGCACGGTTGGGCACCGTTGAATTGGTGTAGAAAACTTACTGAATTGGCTTCGTGATTACTTAGTCATCCTAATGATCTTTCATCTTAAATTCTTAACAGCGTTTATTTCCCTTCTACTAACTATTATTTAAAGATAGCGGTAACAACATCTTGGTATTGTCAAAGCATGCAACATGATAAAGGTTGTAAACCATAAACCATTATAAATCGATTATTATGTCCATATAAACGATTATTTCGCTTATCCACAAAGAGAATGAAGCACACATGATGTATTATCTATTATGATCGTATCTAGTATATCTATTTAACTTGGAACATCAACTCATATAACTAAATATTTTTGAAGAGTTCGTTAAGAATGACTTTAATCGTATAATATATTCATTTAAATATTTATATTCACTCTATGTACTTATTTGATCAAGGATAATTTTTAAATAAGATATTATGGAAACCTTTCTAATAATATATTTTTATTATTACTTGACATATATTGATTGATCTACGAGTTTTTACAAATTTGGATCATCTTAATTTATTTTCTCTTAATAACCCTAATTTATCCTCTTAAAATATTATTATATATAACGAACGGTTAAGATTATAAGAAAGAAAATAATATCATCATGGTATCATCAAGTATTTAAAATATTTAAACAATATCAATCACTAATTTATAAATTAATGGAAATTAAAAATATAAAAACTGAGATGATCCATTTCCACTTTTAACAGCTATATATAAGTAGATACATATACATACATAACAAATATTTATCTTTTATTAATAATACTTGGTGATATATTAAAATTATCTTGATATATTATGTAGAAATTACAACGTGGTGGTAGTGAAAAGGGCTTTCTTGTTTTCAAAGGAAAGTATCTAGTGGAGGAAGGTGGAGCCGTAGAAGTCATTTGAGTGTAGAAGAACTTGTAGCTAAAAAATTCTCCATATTTGACTTAATGAAGATAACTAGCTGCCCTAAATTGCCAAGTTGTTCTCCAGAGGTGGTTATCTTCGTTATATTTTCTCATGATTCTTCATTACGAGGTAGATGTATGTATAGAGCCCTTAATTGCAAGCCTATGCCTATTCAACTAACTAGTCACTAGCAAATATACATATTCTCTCAATATTCCATCACATGTCATTGTCCACATCAACAAATTAATACAAAAGAAAAATTTTAAGCTCTTGATTAGTATATTAATAATTCCCCCATTAAAGCATATAATCTAGCACCTGACTAGGTAATCAAACACAACTTCATAATACTATAAAGTAAACAAAACTTAACATAATTAATAAACAGATCAAACCCATTTAAACCTATTTATAAATGTATCTATAGACTTGGGTTTAATATTAAAACCTATTTAATAAATGGAAATGGACCCTTTAAAGTATTTAAAGTAAAATTATAAATTTTGTCTATATTTTTAAATATAATATGGTGTCATCATAATGACATTTTTTTTTCTTGTAATATTAACCATTAATTGCATAAGAGAATAATCTTAATAAAACTTTATAAAAGTAATTTGAAAGGATCCAAATCCTTAAAAACATTGAGTGTTGCACTCATAGAACTAAAGTCAAAGTTGATGAACACAACAATCAAACGGAGAATAATGACTAATGAGACCAATGATGAAGAGGCAGCGATTACAAAATTGTAAGTGTCCTTTTTTATAATTTTTCCTTACTTTGCTGCCTTAAGCAACCTACTATAAATAATCCTTTCTTATACTATCAAAGATTATCTTGCATTATTACATAAATGTTTGTCTTCTTGTGAAATCATCTCTTCAAGCTTAACCTTACACTCTTATCTATTGTTTCATCATAACACTTTTCAACTTTATGCTATAACACAATCTTGATAGATTGTGATGAGTTTTAGTCATAGGTTGTATTATAGAAAGTTACAGCAAAATTTCTCAATGGAGCATCAATAAAGATATTAGTTAGTATAGGAAAGAAGTTACTTTGTTAAGTCAAGTCTAAAGAGTTAATAGTGTGAGCTTTTATCTCATGATTCTCATCTAGAATGATATTAGGGTTTGTAATTTATAATTCATCCATTAAATTCAATAAAATTTATTTATTTTCTTCTTGATTCATTACTAAATCATATTAGAAGGACAGAAAATAAGGGGTAAAAATTTGAAATTTGACACACGAATAAAATACTTTAATAGAGCTTTGTCCATCGTCCTCAAAATTAGATTGGATGGGCAATTGTTGGTCAAGTTTGAAAAATACCCTAAGTTCTAACATCCTCCATCTCAACTTCCTTAGCTTTGTCCCTTTCTCTCTTTTTCTTAGACTATTATTTTATTTTTTATTTTTCGGCCAATAACATCCTTCCAGTCTGTAGTTTGGTTCTCAAGGCATGCTTGGATGGCATGGCTCCTTTGATTTCACCCGAAACCAATATAGGTGGGTAGGTAGAGAAGTGAGCTGCTAACACAGTATAAAGTGAATGTATAAATATTAAAAATATTATCTTAAAGGTGTTCGCAGTTTTTACCTGAACATGTGTATATAACCAATTCGTGAACTTTACTTGAAAGAAGTTAGAGAATCTATTTCCAATTTCATAGATTCTTTCTTTTTCCAAAAAAAAAAAAAAAAAAGTATAGTATAGTGCATTTCAAGTTTCATTTATCCATACACATCAATTTAGGCATAAGTTATTAAGTCTCGATCTCATTAGTGAAATTACTTGATAAATTTTTGTTCAAATTAGTCATATAATATTAAAGTCCAAATCTTCTTGGGCTATTATGCGTTAATCAAACTTATCCATGTATTTAGCTTAAAACTAGAAAGGTTTCTATACAAAGGCTAGTTTAATTTGCAATGTATTATCTATTATAAACATTAAGTTATTGAAGAATAATATTGGAATATAAACATTAAGTTATTGAAGAATAATATTGGAAATATGTATTCCAAATAGAGATTCAATAAAGAATCAATAGGCAGGCAAAAGAAAAAAAAAAAAAAAAGATATTTAATAGTTATGAATTTTCAAATTTTTCTTAATTAATAAATAGATTTAATTTGGATATAAACTATGCGAACTAAATAAGGTTAGTTACTTGTTACCAGTTGAAGTTTTTATATACAGTCCCGTGTAAATCCGAACACGAGAAGTGATCCTTTAACAAAATTTGCGAACCCTATTCCCCATTCTAATCTATACCAACGATTTCTAGATATTCTCCTCAACATGCTCGATAATTCATACCCTTTTCCTAAAATGAAGGCAACCTAGGTCTCTGGAAATCTCCTAGAATGTGGAAATAAAAGTATGCATCCAATTGAAACCAAACAGGATAACGAACAGAGAATCAGTTCTATTCCATTGACGAACCACATTGATCACACCTTTTGTAAACCTTTCTTTTCAGTCCATTGAAGAAGAATACAACAAATATATAGATAATTCGAGGGTGGGGAAATAACAGAAAAAAGAGTAAAGAGCATATCCTATTTCATATACGTTTGTTAAAATATACATCAAAAACACCAAAGGTTCTCTAACTTCTCCGCCTTTTCTAGTGGTCTTAAGGGAACAAGAACATTATCGAAAATTGACTGCCATGAAACAGTCGCCAGGATGCATCAGATGGTCCCCGACCACCTCGTATTTTGGAATTCGCAATAAGATTATTCCAAAACCAAGCATCCAAGTTTCATCCTATAATCAGCAAATGGAGAGCTCCTAAAGAAAAGTATTCTCCCAGGATATCGATTGCTCTTCACTGGTTTTTTTCCTTTTAATTTTAGTCTTTATGGATTCCGGAACAAAAGTTTTCCTACCCATATGTATCTTATGCTCGAAAACATTTTTCGACGTTTTCTTTAAGATATTTAAAATAATTAAAACCTTAAAATTGTCAAATATTATCATAATAATTTCAAGAATGTGATTTCTATGTTAAAGGCAAAAGTCACGATTGATGCTGACGATAATGATTAGTTATAAATAAAATTAATGAAAAATGAGGTAACTTTTATTTTAAAAAGTATAGAATCATTTTCCAAATTTCTTATTATGTCATGTTTAGTAGTAAAAATGATCTAAAATGAAATGGAATAAGAATTGAATTGAATAGAATTAAATAAAAACCGAAATAATAAATCATTTTCTATATTTAGAAATAACAATGGAATATAATAGAATAACATCAAATTTGTAAATAATATTAATTGTTAAAAATGCCTTTAATTATTTTATATCATAATTTATTTAAAGGTTAAATAAATAATGTTAAGTTAATGCAATTAATGAGAGTAGAATAAAATCTCGATCCCCTCCCCTCCCCTCCCTCTAAGATGGAATCACGATTGCCCTTCTAGAATCAATTGTGATTCCGATTTTAAAATATACTTCTAAACATGAGAATAAGAATAAAATTCGAAATGACAATTATATTCCTATATATCAAATATAATATTAATTTTTTTCTTTATTGTTCAACACCATCACTATTGGTTGGTTTTAGCCATCCTTTCTATCATTCCTTTCCAGTCACGAGACAATAATTTTTGTAACCTTTTAAAACTATTATGGTAATATTGATAACTTAAAAGTTTACATTATAACAAACATGAAAAAACAAAAAAAAAAGGGCACAGAATGTTTTCTGTAAAACAAGCACACCTTTACGATGAATGATTTTCCATCTCTATTTTATATCACTCTTTCTCCCATTAATCATAGTTCAATCAAGTCTATCGCTAAACCTACTCTCAAAATATTTATTTATCTTTATTAGTCAGCTATCTGATGGAGTTACTACAAAATCATAATCTAGGTTTGGCATTTTTGCAATTAACTAACCCCTTTTATAACATACTTATCGTATGTATTATTTTTCATTACACGATTGTCAAATGCTCTTGTGAAATCCTACAAACATGTAACCACAAAAAGACGCAAAAAAAAAAATTAAAATAAAATCTAAATCACGCACATAAATAAAAAAAGCCCAAAACCATTGAACCTTAAGTTCCTCCCTTATTTGTTTCGTTTAAGACTTATTTGATTGGGGTTTAAAATGAAAAGAATGGATATATAATGTGTGGTCAAAAGTTTCACGAATATTTTGAGTCAAACAGGTGAATGCCCGTCTCCCAAATAAGGGATCTCTTCAATTACTCCGCTCCATCCCTTAACTATTATAATAATAGCTGGTAAGAGCTAGATGTCGTGCTGTCATCAAGTCGAATCAGATTTTAAATAATTAATTTACGAGTTGATGATACAGTGAATTGTTATTAGGTAAGTTAATAGTTTTAGGCTAATTTATTATGCTTGGTGGTTCAAGGATTGATTCTAAGTTTTTGAACCAGTTGATTCTAAGTTCTTGAACCAGTTTTTATTTTTAATATTTAATTTTTTTATTAATTTTATTGATTTCTTTTTTTTAATACATTAATAATTTTAAATAATGTGATCTCCTTTCTTTTTTTTTTAAATATACTAATTAATTAAAAATTTAAATTTTTTTTTATTAATTTTCGACTTAATGTAATTCTAATTTTTTTTTTATTTTTTTCCTCAAATTTTATTTTTTACTAATATTTGATAAGTTTTATAAAAAGAACTTACATTAACTAAAATTAAATTTTCTATTCATCATTTATACATAATTAACTTATAATTAATTATTTATCATTAGTTTGATAACATTATTTTTTAAAATATTATATTTTATCATCGCAAATAAAATAGTTTTAATATGCAATAACTTATTAAATATTATCAAATTATTTTTTTCAACTTAATAATCTCTATTTTCTCTTTCTCTTTTTTTTTTAAGGAGGTAAACCGATTAAGACAACCCACCAGTTTAATGGCGAGTCAACCTGACGATTTACGACTTGTTGGCTCAAGTGATTTTGCCTTCTTAAACCTCCTGAGCTTTTAAAGTCTGATAATTCACCGAAGCAGTTTGACCCATCTACTTTAGGATTAGGCTAGTTTACAGTTCAAAACTGGTCCTTATCTAGATCTAGCTAGGTGTCTATTTATAGAGCATTTGAGATTATAATTACGTAGAAAATGCATAACATAAACTTGGTATAAGAAAAAATGCAAATCAATTAATTACCAAAACGATAAAACACACGAGTTTTCCCTTTATTAGATTGACCAAGGAAAGGCCACGGCAGATTTTATCAAAATACGAAAAATATTCAATTATAATTCGATTCTAAAATTGTAAATACATTGATTTATAGATAAGAGCCGGAGAAGTGAGAAATTTTTTTTCTTTTCCTGTTTTACCCTTTGGATTTATCTGAATACATTTGAAATTTTTCATGATATTGTCCACTTCAGTCGCATCGCACATGCCCTAGCAGTATGTTCATTGCATGGGCAAAAGAGCAGTATAAGAGAAAAAATCAAATCAGGTACATTTCACCTGAGAAGTTGCTAGCCACATGCGCTTTTCCTGTGAAGTGGCAGTATATACATATAACTTGCCAATATATATATATGATTTATCTGCTCAATTTTGTCCATGAATTTCTGTCCATATATATGAGCAAGAAATCTTGTCCAATAAATCGGATTATTCTATGGTCCCGCAGTAGGACCATTCAGCGGATAGGTGATGATGAACTATATGGTTACACCATGTTCCAATACCAAAACGGTATATTTTGATTGCGTAATTCTATGGATCGTTAAAATTTGATCGCCTAAATTTTTGTCCGTTTGCTGTAGTCTGAATTCTGTATACTGATTTAAGTATTTCTCAATATCATCACTAGGAATGTTCGCGATTTCTTTTTTTTTTTTTTTTTTCCCTAGCTCGCAACCTATATTTTCAAAATTTTCATTTCAAACCCAACAGATCAAGATATGATTTCTACTGCTCTTCATTATGAGTGCCGTTAAAATGAAGAAACTAAAAGTGATGGAATGACATAATTTTTCATTCTCTTTCTCATTTCAAGATTTATATCATTTATTGTTAGATTTTAAAACCTGTACCATTTTCTTTTCTTTTTTTTTTCATTTCAGAATATGATTTCTAATAAGGCCTATGAGTTAGGATAAAAGTAATATTGCAAATGAGTTGAGTTGAGTTAAGTCAAATCAAGTCAATAACCTTAACATAAAATATTCAAACTCAAGCTCAACTCAAACTCCATTTAGATTTATAATTTTAAGCTTAAGCTCGGCTTGAAACACTACTGAATAAGCTCAAATTTCACTCGATTAAACTTATATAAGTCGATTACCATATTTTGATTAAAATAGTATTGAAATTTAAATTTTAACTAGAGTTTGATTAATATTTAAACTCCACTTAAGTTTAATTTGGCTTTTAACTTAGTTGAGTTAAATATTATAAAACTTGTCAACTCAATAAAATGCCCAAATATAACTCAAGCTTGATTCAATAATATCAAATCAAATTTGTGTAAACATCAAGTTAAACTCCAATAGTTTGCAAGTATGTTTATCACATTTATATTCTTAGTAGAGCTATTTTGATATATTTTTTAAAATGAAAAAAGAATGAATGAAAACATACATCTTTAAAAAAAAAATAAAAAATAAAGAAGACTGAAAGGAAAATTCACGTCTTTCTAATATATTCTTCTCGTATTATAAGATTGCAACATTCAAATCTAAGCTTAGGAAGAAAGGATAGTTTCGAAGGAAATCACCATTAACAGTTTTGGCATTGCCGACCTTAGTCTTTAAGATTAAGTGACGTTTGCTTGGCTCATTCAAGAATTAAGCTATATCTAAGGAGCACCAGCTGAAGATCTCTATTTATCGACTACTATTATTATTTTATTTCACTATCTATTATCTACTTTTTATTATTTATTTATTTATATGTTTCAGCTGGATATATAAATAAGGTGGAAAAGGGTCAGCATCCACTGATTCACAAACATAACATAACGTGTATATCTTGTTTCTGCGACCACTTACGCAAATTGCAACTACAAGCCAGAATGTCAAGCTCTTCAGAACCAAATATCTTTAGGGACAACAAGCTAAAGATGAAATTTTTTATTGAATTTGATTTTCATCAATAGCTGGCTGTCATTACCCATGATACAGGTCCATTTCCATTGAGTACATAAATGCCTTTTGGGTTTCAATTTCAGGGTTTTATGCACTTATTTAGTTAATTCTGATATATTCTTATTACATTTAAAAATATTAGCAGGTTTTTTAGGAATTAGTTTAAAGCATCACATCAACGTTTTAACTAATTTTTTTCTAAATAACTCTCCACTTTATTAATTACATAATAGTTAGAGTTTAGTTTTACCTGATTATGGACAAATAAAAAGAACTCATGTTAAATTTATCTTTGAAATCCGTGTGGGATCAAGCATGAGTCCAATTCAAGTGAGAGAATATTAAAGCGCTCTTTAATTTTGTGATTTCGACTAGAAATCGAAGTTTTCAAAATTATTCGAAAATATTGAGAGCTTAAAGTTAAATTCTAACTTTATGTTGAGCTTGGATTTAACTATTAAAGTAAAGTATACAGCACTTGGTTCAGATCCATCTACATATTATCTGAACTAAGTGTCATGTTATAGTTGAAAAAACTAAATTTTTATATCTTGTGATTAAGGGCTTCATCCATATCTCTCCAAGTATAGAGTACTTATGCTCGAGTAAGTTGCATCCTTTGCTCAATTTGATGAATAATAAGCTTTTAAGAAGTGTTATATTTTAAATGGCCGAGGATCTAAATACAATCTAATGGTTGGAAGTAAAGTTTTAAAATCACATTTCACTTACTGATTCTTAAAACTAAATTGGATAGACACATTAGCAGACGAATTTCCATAATTTCTTTTTTGATCACTTCAAAAATTTTTAAAAAATATCCCTACTTTCGAAACATACGGTGATTATGATTATTACTTCTATTTTTTATTACTGCTCTTTAGTCGCATCTTGAAAGAGATACATCTATCAGTAATAAATTTCATATACGAAGCGTAGAACTTACACCGAGGCTCGGTCGAAAGTGGCGTGAAAATGAAGGGGGCTAGCACGAGATGGATCAATGTATTATTCTACCTCGCATCAGCACGACAATGATGCGAGCAGACCCGCACAAGCCAATGCACATAGGACATTAGTCAAGTCTCTCAAGTTGAAAAGTGGGATGGATATGGTAAACCGTAAACGGAATAGGAATACTCCACGCTCCAGGAATAGGATGAACCGCCTCGTTAGATATCCAAAGGAACCAAGTATATCCGAATTATGCCAGTTTTCAGGTGGGGTCTGACTTCTGAGTGCGACAGAAGAGTGGAAAAACAAACAAATGTGAAAAATAAAAATGAAAAGGAAAAAGAGAAAGGTATTAGAGGAAAGCCCCAACAGGTCAATGCCACCTGCACACATGGTTGGTCCAACGAAAATCAAACCGTAGTTAAAGTCTCACACAGTGGGCCCCACTATTTCAGGACCGATTGATATATCTTGAGGAATCCCTTGGTTTTGACGTTCGAGAAAATTACTTACCGAAAATTTAATATTAAATCTTAAAAAACATGTTTGATTTTTTATAATATTATTATAAAATACATAGGTATTAGAAAGTGCAAAAAATTAATAACTAGAAATGTACTATTAGAAGCTACATAATACTATTAAAAAGTGTAAAAAAAAAATACACATTGATAATTTTTTAAGACTTATTTTTATGTCGCTAGTATGCAATTTATATCAATACAAAGCTTTCATTATCATAACATTAAGATCATTACCAAAATTGGTGAAATGAAGATTTTAATGATTAATTAAAAATTAAGCACTTCCATCAATAAAATCTAGTGTTATTAAATTTAGATATGATTTAATACAATTCAATTCAACTCGATTTGTCAAATTTGACTTTAGTTTACTCGTGTATCTTTACCAATGTTTGGGTACATATCATGCACACACACTGAACATGAACCACATAGTTTAAAAATACACATTTAGTTGCTCTTATCGTATGAATGTCCCCGTCACCTCTATTCGAGATTCCAAAAAGGAAAGAAATTAAAAGGTCAAAAACAGCATTTTGGAACTTTTGAAAATTTATGATTTATGAACCGGCCCATATGTTGACACGTATGACTTTACACGCTTTAGAAAAGAGAGGCTCAAAAGAAGACAACCGACCTTGGCTAATACACCAACTTGGCAGGTTGAGTTTGAGTGTAAGATGTTGAGGTGAGGCCTCCTCGTCCCTTTTACAAGAGGCTCTATGGCCCCACGTGACGTGGCACTGCAACCTCTCACTCTTTTTATTTTTTAAAATTTTTTTATTGGGTAGCAAATTATCATTAGACTAAGCGTTGGTGTTTGGTATTTTGGGTAGGGGGCGGCCATATAAAGCTATAAATTAGGGAAATATCCTAATTTATCCACTGATTGGGTACATGGGTGTAGGATAAGTTAGACAAAAGGTATTATTCATATCTTGTCCCATAATATTTGTTTTTGGATTTTCAAAATCAAAACTCACTCAATAACATCTTGAAATCTCCTTAAAATTTATATATTATAAAACTTATAAGGTACATAATATTTATAAAATCTGTAAACTTTTCTTAGTTTTCATCTATGAGTTTCAACTTTATACTTTTTTATTAAATAGAAATTTTCATTTACATTCTTTTCAATGCCTAAAGATTGTTGTTCATTCTTGATCAATAATTTCAAGTGTAAATAGAATATTCTCGTTTATTTTTATAGTATTACTATTGCATTATCACAGTCTAAAAGCAATTTCTTTTCTATCAGCCATCAAATAAAATATATATATATATATATATCATATTTGAGAACAAGTAAAGAATAGAATAGATGAACTATATTTGTCCATAAAATAAAACCGAACCAAGAACCAGATCTAACTACATTAAACCATGAACTACAACTATTAAGCCTTAAGAGATACAATAGAGAATCAATTTTAGACTTAGAGTTATATCTTATGGGCTTGAGTCTTTTCTTTTTCTTTTTAATAAAATATCTAGGAATATTATTTATTTTTCATTTATTAATATTATTTGATAATTTTTTTGAGATAGACACAAGACGTATTAAAATTTATTCTCTATATATCTTAGAGTATATATAGTGTATGAGAACGTTATACTCATATCTTACCTTAAGAAATAGGTTTCGAGAAACTTTTTCCTCGAAAACTATCTTTTAGACCCTTAATAGTTATTTCGAAACTACCTGATTAAAGCCATTAGTTGCTACTGGTTTACTTGTTCACCCTAATTGCACATAATATTATAATATTCTGAGTCGGACAATTTGAGACCCAAACACTATAAACCCAAATAGATTAGTGCATACAATATGAGATACAAACAAATTAAACTTATTGAAATACGGTTAAATTTATGTTTAAGTTTATGTTCATGTTCTAATCACGCTCTCGATCTTAAACATAAGACACGATATATATTCTTCTGTATTTGCATTTTGTTACATAAATTATTTTAATCAAAGTCAAAAATCTCAATTAAAGGTATAAGATTCACTATTTTTAATTACATATCATTGTTACTACATTGTAATTTAAATGGACAAAAATTACAAACCTATCTATAGATTATTTGTTTGTCTTCCTTGAAAATTCAATAAACAAAATGATGTATTTGGAAATTAATATTGGTAATAATATTAATATCTATTTAAGTAATGGTTTTACATAATTTAATAATGTTATGTAACTTAAATTAAATGATGATCTACATTTTTTTTACTACATCATAGTTTAAATATGCAAAAAATTACAAACTCATGTGAATTTTTTGTTCGTTTCCCTAAATTTGGAAATCGACACTAGTAGTAATACTAGTATCTATTTAATCAATGGTTTCACTTAATTTAATAACACTTATCCACTTAATTTTTATATTTTTTATATTTGGTAAGATTTTTACTAGACTAAAATTTTTGTTGGGTTTCATTTTATATTAGTTATGAAGATACCGTATCATTTGTTTTTGTAAAATTTAAATATGCATAAATATTTTATAGATTTAATTATAAATTTCTAATGGATAAACAACATTAAACTTAAGATAAATGAGAAACGACACGGTAACATGAATTGCCAGCACTATATAAACAGGTCCAACCCAGATACTAAACATTTTAGATCATGAATTTAGGTTTTTGTATATGATTAATAAATGGGTTGTATCATAAGTACAAGTTTTCTACATACAAACCCATTTAAAAATGGAAACGAAACATTATACGATAACAAGAGTTGCCTACCTTGTAGTATACGGTTTCATTTTTCTTAATAATACAGAAAGTTGGAAACAAGAAATATATGCTACTTAGTGTTCCATAATTAGTTTAAAGATAGGAGAGATTATGAGGTGTTAATATGGCTATAGTATTAGATCATAGAGAAGTGAAAAGTAATGGATTATGAAAACTTGAGAGTATAGAGGGTCAAATTTAATAGCAGGCTTAAAGCCTATTGATTAAATAAATTTGACTCCTTGAGCTAAGGTGACAGAGTCCGAGAAGTCAAGCCCATAAATTATTGAGATAATCAAGAGAGTTTTGGCATGATAGGTTTAGAGTGGGGCCGGTTGGATTAGTTTATCCAATCCAACCCTTCTTAGTTTGACTTATACTAAAATCATAAATAAAATCTTTATTTGGGTCTAAACCCATGAAAATAACTCACTTTAGATCCATTAATAAAATATCTTCAATCTTAATCTTTAATTACCATCATGATCCGACGAATAGAATCAACTACCATTTCCTATAAATATCCCATTCATATCCTCATTTGAAAAAAAAAAAAAACCCATTAATGTCATTACTTTACCAGAACCTTATCTTAAAAATGAAATATTTAAACACCTTAAGAACTCTATCTTATTCTTCATTAATATCAAAGTTTGATGCCTCCATACTCCTCCATCTGTCACCACACGTGTTAGCGCCTCGTTAAGATTGCTTATTCCTCCTTCTTACACTTCTCGCCTGATCATCTCGCACAAATCACTCAAATAATTTCCCTAGTCACATGTAACACGACTTCCTACATGGCACATATGTGACTCTTGCATCTGTACCTACAACCCCATATTTTCCAGCGACTCCACTGGGGAAGAAAGACTTGATACTCACATCATGGTACCTCTAAGGTAAAGACAACTTGATCCTATTAATAGACTTAATCCAGAGGAAAATGTTGTTGTTGTAACCAATGACCAAAATCCATCTTCAGCTGGAGACACCAATCAAAGAGATGGCATACAAGAAAGTGTCCTTGATAATGTGCAATCAATGCGTACATTGCCGAAGACTAATTGAAATTTAAGTGAACTCATGGCAATATTCTGTCATAACCCATAAGGGGATCAAGTTGTAGTAGTACCACCGTGTAATACGTGAAGATCTAAAATAAAACACCATCCTTGATTAAGGGCCTTTGGCGCGTTACACAAGGCATTCATGATTATAACCTTTTCCTAGTAACTAGCATTAAGTAATAGCAAAACATATAAATTAAAATTAAACTATCTAAATAATCACTAACATAGCATAAATAAGCAAGAACATTAGGTTTCCCCCAAAATTAGTCATACAGTATCAAGATAAATCATCATAAGTAGTCTATGCTACTCAATAAAACTAAAGATACTTAATAATTAGAAATTAAAGAGAGTTCACATATATATAATTGAATGGTTCACTCAAGTTCTCAACTCCTTTACATCCCAATCCTAAGCTAGTGCTATTGTCCTCGGATATCTCGCAGCTCAGCTCCAACCACAAGTCTTACTGCAACAATAAACTATAGGAGAGTAAGCTCGACTGTTTACTGAGTAACCTACCTACTCTAAAACAAGTAATATCAAGCAAGTTATTTAACAAGCGTGTGAATGAATAGTCAAACATATGCAATGCAATAATATATACAGCCTACCGATAACTGTATACAGCACGGTTTTGACGCCCACCGTCGCCTAGATTAGGAAGTATTTCGATACGTCAGGATCTAGGTATCCACATCCAATTTGAAGTCTCTTGTCATCAATATTACCCTTGGTAGTAGATACGATACAGCCTCAAGCAGAAGGCGACACTCCCCGGAGCTAAGTAGTTCCTAAAAGTCGAAGCAGGAACATGTCACATGAAGTACGTCATATAATAACAACTTTCAACACATAAAATACAATATGAATCCTCTAAGCATGATCCCCTATTCTATTGTGTGATGTTGACGCCCATATTATCATGTTATAAAATGTCATGCATGTCCGGCTTAATTAGGGGTCATATATTCATTAGTCCGGTTCATGGGTAACCAATCATAATATATAGACACTCCAAGACCTTGAGCTCTAATGCAATAAGCATATAATATTCATATCAGCTTAAGATATTTTTGCAAACAAGGTTAATCATATCAAACACGCACACAATTTTCCATTTTCCCCAACATACAACAATTTCAATTATTAGATATAATTAAGCATTCCACTAACTATAAGTACAAATAAGTAAAGTAAGAGGCGGTATTCTCACTTAGCCATGATACTCAGCAATCCCAATAATCCTCTACGGTGTCCAATTCAAACTCCTCATCCCCTGAAGAAGACAATTAAGTTTTATGAGTATTCTATTTGTACCAATTAACTAGGCTTACCGTTCACTATCCCGAAAATAAGTTGTTTCCGTAATTTAGGCATATCTTCTTTGTTTTAACTCTGTTTTCTATTATCTTATAGTCGTTTTCATCATTTTCAAATGTTCTTTCATTTGGTGAAGTTATTTTTAAGTTTCTAAATTAGTAAGTTTTTGGTTTGGGCCCTACAAGGTTGTGGGCCTAAGTAGTAAGTTAGGTCATTTTAGGACTTGAGCCTTAGGCTTGGTTTTTTACTTTAGGATTTATGTTTAATAATTTTGGGGTTTTTTTAAAGTATTTTAAATGGTCTTGTTCTACCCGACACTTTAAAGTTTTAAGGTGAGTCTTGGTGATACTCTTATAGGTCCAAATAGGCCTTTTTACTAAGTTTAGCGCTTTAGTTCACCAAAGGGCCTATGGGAGGTATCTTAGATGAGCGTTTGGGTTTTGTGGGCCTTGTAAATAACTCTTCCTAAGCCTTTTATCCTAAGGTTCAAATCCGATCATCTAGCTACATGGGCTCCTAAATTAGTTCTTTTGGGCTTTTTGTGTCTAGTTCACTATTTAGGGCTTTAAACTCAAGCCCACTTGTCTTTTTGGGCTTAAGCCCAACATTGGACTTAAGTTTAGCCCATTTTTAATATGGTTATAAATCTATCCATTATGGTTCTGTAGGTTATTAACACTATTCTTAAGCCTATAATCAATAACTAAGTTGGTTTAGGGCCTTAACCAAACTTTAGCCTACTTAACTTGATTAATTAAGTCCTAAACTATACTTAACACTAAATAAACATATCATTAAGCTACTAAACGAAAAGTTCTAGAGCTGGTGGGTCAAAGAAAGTGGCGGCTAAGAGTGGTTTTAAGGGTCAAAAACTCCATTTTCATGCAACACTTAATGTTTATAGTGTTTTGATTTATGTAACCTATGTTTTTACTAATCTAAAACCATAATCACTTCATAAAAGTGTGTGGAAGTGTTGTGGGGGGAGCATATATGGGGTGACATGCATGGAAAACAAGAGTCTCATCAACCTACTTGAAGATTTTCTACTAACAATTATACTACTCTATATAACTTAGCCTATTTGTGTTATAACTTCTATTAAAGGTGGTTTTTCTTGTACTTACCTTTGTAGACCTTCTTGAAATACCTTAGAAATTCAATGGAGCTTCTGTAAAATAAGTTTTAAGAAAGAAAATATTAGTATCTATCATTATTTTGCAAGAAATCTAAAGAAAAACCTAACCTACGTTCTTACCAGAGCAAAGTACGGAAAGCCTCCCTTTATGGTTATGTACTGTAAGCCTTGGTGTGTGCAAAGGGGTGTAAGTGTGTCAAAAAACAAGGGGAATGTGTATGTGAGGTGTAAGACTTAGTTTGGAGTGATTAGGAGTAGTGGTGGTAAAGTTATGGGGGTTGGTGCTAGGGTAGTCGATGGTGGCCGAGAAGAGGAAGAAAAAGGAGTTTAAGCTTGATCTTTAAGAGGAAGTTTGAGGGAGTTTTTAGAAGTGTTTTAGGGTTTGAGAAAATGAAAAATGAGGGAAAGGGAAGGCGATAGCAGGTTATGGAAGTGAAGAGAGGTGAGGGGACAAGTGGTGAGTAATTTGGGAAAACAAGGACAAGTACCAAATAGGAACTACGTACTTTATGTGCCTTTTGCCAATTTAGGTATGACTTGTCTCTTAAGAGTACAAGATATTTTAAGAAAGGATAAAAGTTTGTCTTTTGGTCATTAATCATGTTTGACTTGTAGTTAATCAAGATGTAATGGGTTGGTTAAGGATTAGGATTTGATTAGGGTAATTAGTGGTGATTAGGCATGATTAGGCTAATTAGGTGCAATTAGGTTGTGTTTAAGGTTTAGTTGGACTTTGATACTATAATTTAGATATTCTAAATGTCCTATACGTGTACTTAGGGTTTGGTGCTCGTTTATGGTAATTTGACCCGCGTACGAGCTTGAAAGTTAAGGTTCGAATCTCTTAGTACTACCAATCGCTTATATTGATCAATTTAACCTTACTATTAGTATTTATTGATGACAATAAGATATTTGATCACCTAATTAGGGTTAGATGGTCATTTTAGGGTTCCCATAACGTTCTAAGGTTTTTTAAGTATTAAGGTTCTTACTTATTTAGTTAGATTTTCAGGGCTTACTTCAATTAGGGTTTTGGTCAAACACTTAGGATTTAATTCCTTTACTTAGGTATTATTATGTTTAGGGTGGTTCTAAAGACTATTCAGGGACTCCTTCATCTGATTCCGCTTTTGTATTATCGAAATTTCATGGGGTTTACATGTTCACTTAATCCATGCATGCTTTAGCTACCTTTGCTACTGCGTAACAAGGAGCAACTTCCTCGAATCCTTCTAATGTAGTGCAACAACATACCCTAAAGTTAAGGAACAACTTCTTGCTATGGAACCTACAACTATGGAACCTACAGCTATGCAAGATTCGTTACCTAAAGTAAGGAACCAAGGAGTTCAGATTGGAGGCTCGTCATCCTTACGTGTTATACTATGTGTCGCAATTGTTGACTCTATGCAACCAATGCCAATGAATCCCATGTCTGCAAGATCTACACCTATGAATCTCGCACCCATGCACCTTACTCCTACAATGTCACTAAGGGCAAAAGCATCTACCTAGAGAGGTTCATTTATGACTAAAGAAGATTTTAATATAAATTTGAGAGAGATACAAGCAAAATCTATGGTTGGGATACCATAATTAAAGCTCCTATATCACCAACATATTATTGCAAAGTTATACCATAAGGATTATGTTAGCTCGAAGTTCATGCTATTTAATGGCAAAAAAGGAGGTGCCAAGGAACATTTGTTGAAATTCATCGAGATGTTGGAAGTATATGATATAGATGACGATTTAAAACTAAAAAAATTTTCTAAGTTACTTACAAAGAAGGCGTACACCTACTACGTTAACTTTCCCAGCTTCCCTTAAGATCAATCAATTTATGGGGAAACATGTGTAAGATGTTCTTAAAGATGTTCTTCTCTATTGAAGAAAGAGTCACCCTTACTAACTTGGAGAGGATTCGATAAAAGTCTAAGGAAGATCTCATGGATTACATTAAGCACCTTAAGGAGCGGTCCTTAGACATACAAGACGTTTATGATAAAAGAGAGTTAGTCAAGATGTATATTCAAAAAAATGTTTACTGAGTACGCAATGCATCCAGAAAACCTCTCATTTAGTTTCTTTCATTGTATTGTTTGAGAATGCATGAAGAACCAACAATTCAATAGCATGACAAAGAGGTGAAAACACAAGATTTAATAAGTGCACACCATTAATGAATTTAGTCCGAGAAGAGGACCCAAGAGGAGCAAAAAAATCTAAAAGTGAGAAGCTTATGAGTACTAAACCATCTTTGGCATACCTATAGTTAATGGGATAAGTACACACACTCCTCGATCAATGGCTATGTTATGGGAATATCATATTCCTAATGGTTAAGCATTTACCAACAAATAAAGAGAAGAGTGACCCTAAGTATTGCAAATTTCATAGGGGTGTAGGCCATCTTACGAAAGATTGTTGGACTTTGAAAAAGATATTTAATGAGTGAGTTCAAAATGAAGAATTGATCATCGAAAATAATGATGTTAGAAACAACCTATTTCCGACTAATAACCCAACGTGATATTGTGATTGTTATCACTCACAATCCCATAAAAATAGAAAGTATGGATGTACAACCAATTGAAGGATTTGAGATCAAGACAAATGAAGATGATAGTATTGCTTTTGCTTTGTTGAAGACTGCCAACGTTAGGAATTTATTTGATTTACTTAGCTTTGATGAAGATGCTTGGCTCGAGGCGATGATAGCATTTATGAGGATTTTGTAAGGTCAATACAAGAAACATTCTATAACACGTCTTACACAAAGAATTGCTTTAGTGAATGAGGATACAATTACATTTACTAATGTTGACATTTGTGCGATGATTCCTAACCACAATTGCCCTTTATATGTGGAAAGCGCACTCAATGTCCACTTTTAAAGCTGTAAAGATAGATATTCGCAACTTAGTGAGACAACTAATCACATTAAATGGCTTATATGAGTCTTCCATAAAGATAATAGGGCATGTTGAAGTAGACTTTGATATCGAACGTATCCACGACTCCACATGGTTCCATGTGATCGATGTACCTGTATCTTACTATCTCCTTATAGGAAGGACATGGCTGCATGATCATAACATAATACCCTCAACATAGCATCAATGCATGAAAGGTCATTGGAATGAGCAAGACATCTTTATTCCTACAACAAATAACCCATTTACAAGTAAGGAGTCTCACTCTATTGAAGCAATATTCTTTGATGAGCATGTAAATAAAGGGGAGACACCCTCGATGGAACCCCTTAAGGTATAGCTACCTATAAGCGAAAAGGCTCAAACTCAAGCATCCAAGAAGAAGATGATGTGTAGTTGTCATGGAGGTGTGAAGAAACAAAAGTGAACCAATAATATTAAGGTAGAAGGCACATGATCAGTTAAGAAGTGCGAGAACTATTGGTGGCTAGGATGTATTCCCATTAGTTTTATCCTAGTTTTCATTTCATTTAATATGTAAGTGCGGTGATGACTTCTTTTCGTTAATGAAAGTTCCTTTTCCCATCACTAATATTTTCTAATGAGAATGTGATATATGTTTGGGTATCTTCATTTTATTATTATTATCACTGCAAAGTAAGAGACTAGTCTCCTTAACACCAAAGTTAATTTCACAAAACGGTTTACGTCTAAATGGAAGGGAAATTAAACCCTTCAATTAAACAAAAGAAAGTAATAATTAACAAAATATATAGACTACACATTGTTGCTAGCTAGTAAGAGCCTAATCTCCTAAGTGCACAATGATGAGCTTGGCTAGTATGTTGCAAACTAGTAAGAGCACTGGCTCCTAAATGTACATCACGCCATGATAATCATGTATAGCTCTCATGCTATCTAATTTCTATGTTTATTTCCATCAAGCAGTGGAGACAATCCTATTAGTGAGCACTTTAACATATTTACATTCAAACCCAAGTAATATCTTGGTAAGCAACATTGTGCAGTCAAGTAATGGGAAATAC
Source organism: Lumnitzera littorea (assembly GCA_024138015.1). Lineage (NCBI taxonomy): Eukaryota > Viridiplantae > Streptophyta > Magnoliopsida > Myrtales > Combretaceae > Lumnitzera > Lumnitzera littorea. Next base: position 35,600,631 of record JAMXBB010000005.1, read on the forward strand.
CCCCTTAACTAATGCAAAAGAATCATTGATCGTAGGCAAATAGTGCCACTATTGTTACATATGCACAATTCAACACTTCTTCAAAAGGATCTTTTATATATTACCATTAGCAAGCAAAGGTCTTACCTCAATGTGTGAGATAACATGTGAGATCCCTTAGATCATTAAGTCTAAGCAGTTTTGCAATCACATCTATTGTATAAGAGGCCCCTTAGATCAAAGAGTCTAAACAGTCTCAAAGTTATGTTAATAAAAAATTTGAAGCTCATGATTGCTTAACACTAATGCGACTAAGTTGAACCTTTACTCCCTACCGAATAGTGTCATTTTTTTAAGAAGAAAGAAGAGATAACAAGATAATTTTACTACTTCATGCTAGACAATAGTGTTAGTTAGTTGAGGCATTACTCCTAAGCACATGAAGTTTTTAAGATACGCTTTACTATCTATTAAGATTGCAAGTCATTAAAGGGATTGAAGTCGTCCCACTACATTATTGTTTAGTACATTACTGTTAGGTGAAGAGCTATTACCCCCAAGTACACAACAACAAGACACTTTCATAAAAGTTAACGAAAGCACAAAGGAAATAAGAGAGCATGAAAGTCGATCAATAAACTTCATTGTTGTTAATTCTACATAAATAATCGCAACTCATACTTACAAGGAAATATAAGAGTTACAATCAAGTGATCAAGAAAATTACATGAAACAAAGCTTAAGACAATGCCTATCATAAGTGATATCATGACTTTTAAAGATTAACATACTACAGCACAACATTGGGTTCTCAATGGTGTCATAAGGAAATGAAAGGCATCAAGACTAGATGATTGTCCCTTCTCTACATGTCAATAATTGGGGGAGGAAAATTATGAATGGATACGGTATATTAAGAGGCTATTCTTGCATGATGATGATTGCTGCCCATTATATTTGCTTTATGCAATACTCCTTCTGCATGATGTTCAATGTGCACGTGTTTGCAAGGCTTAATGTGCATACACTTGCAATGCTCGAAGTACACGTACGTACAAGACTCAATGCATATGTGGCACTCAACACATGAGTACTTTAGATATTCGATATACTACGCTAATTTATGACATCCCTTTTTGCTCAATCTGAATTATAACAGTATTAGAGTTATTTAACACATGGGATTACTTATATCTAATGTCATGCCACCTCCTCTTGAAAAGTGGTAGCAACGTCCACTATGATTGCTACCCTTAGAGGAGGAAGGAGTGATTACATGTGAAAATCAAGGAAAGTAGGTGAGTTAGTAAAGTGAAGTACCAATGCAATAGAAATCGTACAACTATACAAGTAGGAAGTTGAAGAAAAAATGGCAAGGGCAATACAAGGAATGAAGCCTTATTAAGGACTTATGTTTAACTCAAAGATTTAGTTCACCCATGTTCATGTTAGAGGACAATTCACATTTTGTTACCAAGTTCATGTGTAATTCACATGATCGACCCACATATGCTCATGCATGTTCATCTTAGAGAAATTATGTTCAACTCATATGTTCACCTCACTTATGTTTACGTTAGAGGACTCATATTCGACTCTCATATCAAGGCTATGTCAAGATAAAGCCTCACGTCATGATCAACTCTCATGTTCATTCATTATGTTGAGAAGGCTCATGATTAAACTACTCACATTTCAAGCACCATACCTATCTTATGATTCCAAGACCTATATCATGTTCAAGCCTTAAATTGTGTTCAAAAGTTATGTGGTGTTTAGGACTCATATCATGTTCAGGACTCATATCATGTTCAAGGCTCATGATTACAACTCATGCTCACTCTTATTCAACTCTAATGTTTAAGACTTGCATTTACTCTCATATTTAATTCCCAATTGTAATCCTTACATTCACTTATGATCAAGACTTATGTGTCAAGGCTCATGTTCGACTCATATTTAGCTCACATTTCAGGAGTGTCATGTTCAATTAATATACACAACTCACATGTGCTCATATTAAAGAGGTTTGAAGCTCATGTTCAATTCCCATGTTAAGTTCACATTCCAGATTCATGATTAGTTCACATGTTTAAGGCTTGCATATGATTAGAGATTATGTAATGCTTAAGATATGTATCCTGTTTAAGATTCATGTCTTATTAATGTGTGTGCTCAACTTATAGGTTTGCATTTGACTCTTATGTGTTGATATGTAAGGCTCATGCTTTACTCATGTGCACTCAACTCATAGGCTCGTATTCTACTCTCATGTATTAACGTCTAGGCCTCATGTTTAGTTCATCTCATGTATAAGGCTCACGCTCGCCTCTCATGTGCTCGTGTGTACATGCCCTTATGACTTGGGACTTATGCTCAATTCATATTACAAGTTGTAGTTAGTTTTATAGAGATTACAAAAGGAGGACACACATGACCCAAGCATTATATCTTTTCATTGTTACCAGCTGATGAAGATCGGTCCTCATTTGCATTCGGTTTGCAAATAGTCACAGTCTGAATGATAAAGAGTCCATTTTCTTTAAACCGTACTAGTTTGATAACTAGTGCAAGGACAAGATTTGGTCCTTAAGTTAGTACCGCAGACTTTTGACCCTTTGTTAGCAAACAGTCATGGTCCAGGCGGTAAAAAGTTTACCCTCTTTAAATCGTACCGATTTGCTGACTGTTGCTTATTTAAGATGTAGTCTCTAAGTTATGACCATAGACTTTTGACCCTTAGTTATAAGCAACTACGATTCGGGCGATAAAGAGATCCTCTTTAAACCTTACCAATTTGTTAACAGTGGCAAATTCAAGATAGTGGCCACCCAAGATGTGATTATAGACTCTTAAAAATTGATTATGCTACCTGCAAAGCATGGATAATGAAAGAGATGTTAGCTTCAAATTTTAAAGAAAAAGGAGAGAGTGGTGCTATAAGAGTTGTAAGTTTGAATCACAATTCATGTTGAGGAAATTCAAGCTCATGGTTATTATTTTAAGTAAGAGCAGCACGACAGATGAAACTAAGAAGGTCTTATAGCAAATTTTATCTACACCAAATAAGAGCAACATTGTAAATAAGTATTAGATTGAAAGTGCAAAGACTAAGAATGCAAGTGTGAAATGAAAGTAACATTTACTAACCTACAATTGTATGATCAGTTGCAACTTCAACACTCAGGCTTGAGCCTTTGAAACCCAGCTACGATAGCTCCTCAATCATTTATTAAGCTCTACGGATAGCAAAGTTCATGTATCTAAACTATTAAAATGAAACCAAAACGAGCACTTATCATAAGAACACAAAACTTAAAGCGTAAATTAGCCAAGCAAAAGTGGAGCTTCAACTTAAGCAAACATAGCAACAATTGTGGTAAGAATTACACGCTAAGCAAGTTTCACATGGATGAATAGTGAATAAGATAAATTGAAGAGTAGCGAATTCAAGGATTGAAGTTCCACATTTTGACCAAGTCAAGCCATTGTTCAAAACATCATTAGCTACGCACTTTACGACATTATTGGGTCAAGCTCTATGCAGTCTACTCCAATCGAAAGTTCACTTAAATAGTAGGCACAAGGTTCAATAAGCAGCTAATCTAAGATCTACTTGTGCATCCGAATCCGAGCTGGACTTAAGCACCAATGTAGCAGCAGTCCAATCCCTAACCTTATCACCAACATCAAGTGAACAGCAACTTGATAACAAGCATTTAAGCTCCATCCGATTTCTTAACCGAGCATGTTCGAACTTTCTCCAACATTAAGTAAACAACAACTTAACATCAACTTCACTAAGGACGCTGAAAGAGAAAAATAGGTAAAGATGAAATGATTTAAGAAAAAGGAGGTAGTAAGAACTATGATAAATATGGGTTGATTGAAAAAAAGAAAAAGAAAAAGAGAAAGTAAATAATGAAAAATATGAGATACGAAATGAGAAAGCAAGCTCTTGAACATGGGAATAAAGAAAAAGGGTGATGGCTCCAGGTCTTCGATTCTCTTCGTTATTAGTCCTTTTGGCACTACTTTCATGAAAATAAGTGAAATGGTAATAGAAAAGAAATTGATGAATTGAGGCTGAGATTTTAAATACCAAGCATTTTCTGTACTACTAATATTTTAAGCTTCTCTATGATAGTAATGTAGGCATCTCTATCTCTTTAAATGAATTGAGCTCCTAATTTGAGCAACAGTTGAGCCTAACGACTCAAGCATGTCATGATATTCAAGCTCAACAATAGCAACAGCATGCCCTAAGTAACCCACGGCGAATCCAAGTTGTCCATCATTGATGTACCTAACTAAACTAGTTGAAGCATGAGCTAAGACCAATCTAAACTATATGCAACAGACTCAAGCCACTCTAATGAACAGCCCAGCTACATAAGAATACCCATATTATAGTAATCTAAGAGCAACCGTCACATTTTTTTAGTTGAAGTTGGACATGGTCAAGTAGTAATTAGGATATCTAATGACTTGAATATGGCAGCTGCTAGGATATTTTGTAAACCCTTGGGTCATTCAATTATGCTGTTAGGTACATGGGCAAGTTTAGTGTCAAACATTTGAGAAGATTTCACTAGTAAGCTATTAAATGTAAGCCCTTGAATTATGCATTCCACAAGGATACAGGTTGTGGCAAAGGATGTTAGAATCATTTAAAAGAAGAAAAGTAAATAAAAATGACGTTGGTTCATACCCTACAAAAAATTCACGTTCAAAATTGAGTTGTTGAAAAATTTCATCCAATTGCAATTTGGGTCATGTAACCATGATTTGAGGTATTCATTAACTATATACATATGAAAAGCTCTGCAAGAAGAATTTTCCTCTATTTGAAGAAGCTCGAGGCAATACTAATATATAGAAGTTAACCCTAATGAGATCACTAATGTAAAGTTAGTGTATAAGATACAGCTCGATGGAATCAATAACAAATATAGATCGCATCGAAGAGACAAAACAGTTTAAGAAGAAGCAACTTAAAGAAGACTTATTTTAGAGTGTTATCTTAGGGGCAATATACAACCTAATCTAGCTGAGACATGACAAATGATTAAGAGATATTGCGGATTCGTGCACTAAAACAATTCTCAAATTAATTTGACAGCGATGCAGCTGTTTAGTAATCCATATGCACCTAAGTCATCTAAAAAGCTCATTCAATTTCCAAATTCTTTCGACTTTGTCCGAATGACTTTAGTCAAAGGACAGAATATAGACGGCCAAATTTAATATTGGGCTTGAAGCCTATTAATTAAATGGATTTAACTCTTTAAGCTAAAGTGATAGGTCTTGATAAGCCAATCTCATAAATTACCGAGATGATTAAGGGAGTTTTAGTATGATAGGCTTGGAGTGAAGCATATTGAGTTGGTCCACCCAATCCAATTTTTCATGGTTTTATTCACGCTAAAATAATAAATAAAGTCTTTATCTAGGTCTAAACCGATGAAAGTAGCCCACTTGAAATCCATTAATAAAATTGCTTTAATCTTAATCATTGATCACTATTATGATCCAACGTATGAGATCAACTACCATTTCCTAGAAATACCCCATTCATATCCTCATTTGAAAAGAAAAAAAATTCTCTTTAACATCATTACATTGCCGAAACCTTATCTCAAAAGTCAAATACTTCAACACTTTAAGAACTCTACCCTGTTCTTCATTAATATTAGAATTTGATGCCATCACACTTCTCCACCTATCACCATACGTATTAAAGCCTCATTAAAAGTACCCACTCTTCCTTCTTACATTTCTCTCTTGATTATCTTGTGTGAGTCATTAAATTCATTTCCCTACTCATGTATAGTACGACTTCTTACATAACACGTATGTAACTCTTGCATCTATACCATCATCCCCACAAAGAGCAATTGTAATCCTAGTAAATGAAAAAACAAAAAGAACACACCAAATCTTCAATATATAGTGGAATATGTGATCTTATCATTAATGTTACTAGTAGAAGCCTATATAAAGTGCATATAAAAAGATTAACTACAGCGATATAATCAAATTCAAAATATAAAATATATATTGAATGAAACTGTAAATACAACTAATGATTTAAGAGAAGGACTTATGCATAGTCTTATGAATGGATAAAGAACATAAGATATATATATATATATATATAAGTGTAATAATAAACATTGAAAAAAGATGTCGAGAATGTTTATCAAGAATTTGCATTGAACCAATGTATTCACCTATCCTTTCCAAGAGCTTAAACAAATCTCTGGACTTTGTGTATCAAAGATGTGAAACGGTTGTTACATGTAGGTTGTTATGACGACGGATGGAGTATTATCTACAAATCTCATTTTTATGATTACTCCTAAAAGTGAAGACTCGTTTAGGGTAGATGAGATCATGGAGTAACCGCTAAAAAAAAAGAAAAAGAAGCTAAAATCTGTGGATGGAATCGGAGCTCCAGTAATAGTATCTATAATTCCTAGTCATTGGAATCTCCCAATTTCCATAATCCCTAGATACCCTACAGTTACACCCTGGTCAAATGGACCAACATTGATGCTTATAATCCATTTTAATTTTTATTTTATCATAAAGGTACTCGATTTTGTCCCATTTATGGATGTAGGCAGTGGAAAAGCCGATCCCCCCAATCCGCAGACCGGATGGATATTGAATTATTTCTCGGTGTTGTCGTGTTTGTTTTCCATATCATTATGGTATTGGTGATTATGACCAACGGTAATAAGTGAATAAATTTTCAACATGATAATGGTAGCAATACCAATGTGCTACTGAATATTTTTCTAAATAAATATGATTTAGTACAAATAGAACACAAACACATTACGAATTTTATTAAGTGAAAACTTCTAATTGGCATGGTCAAAATAAATTCCACGATTTTTAGCATTTGTAGGTTACCAATTAGCCACGGAAACTAAGGTCGTCAAAAACTTGAAGGAAGGTTTCAATTCAATTCAACCAATTTGAAACGAAACGTACAGGTACGACCCATAATCGTGAACTCGCTGTGTTAGCATCGGTCCTTTCCTTGGTAAGATGCAGTATAAGGGGCCTACGTTTTTTTTTTTTTTTTCCCTTTGCTTGAGCACTTTAGTTAATTCCTCCTATAAATTTCCATATTAGTTTTTTTCAAAAATCGCACTCTTTAAAACTCTAGTGGTTGTTTGAAGAAATTTATGTATTTAACATGAACTTTAATAAATATTACAGAAATATTAATTACATAAATATAGTTGTGATTTTGGATTTTGTATTAATGTCCCATTTATTAATTGTAACATACATAAGTGTATTAATATCGCATTTAATAAATACAATACGGACCCAATATAAAATAAAAATGCTAAGACTATCTACCAAGTTTTGAACCAGCATGAATATTAATGTACACAACCATTATATTATTTTTGCCATAATAGAGATGTACAAGTGAACTTCGGCCTGAAGTTCGGTCCATTTAACTCACTTTCAAAATAGGTTTGGACCAAAGTTTTTTTATCCATTTAAAAACGGACAAAATGAGCCATAACCCGTTTAATCCACAAGCTAAAGTGAATCGGTTTGGGCTGATCTGTTTAATATATTTATGTCTTTAGTCTACAGGCCGACCTGTTTAACTCGTGAGCTAAGGTGAATAGGGTTGAATTAGTCCGTTTATCTTGTTTGTACACCTCTAATCATATATTGAACATAAATAATAAATAAGGTTAATAAAATTGTATCTATTAAATGCAATTTAATAATGGTATCGAATTCATTAAATCGTAACTTATAAATATGATATATATATAAATTATGATGTCACATCTTCAAAATGTAATTTAGTATGGATAATTAGATAATTAATTTTATTTCATTTATATTTACATAAATTTTTTTAAGAATAATAATTGATATGTATTGAATCCGATTATTCAACTATCTTAAGCCAACAGTCCACCACCTGAAAGTGAAGTAAGGAGGAAGAGCTTCATGATGGAGGATTCAACCGATCGATTACCCTTTTTGGCAGAATAACACGAGGGTTAGTCGACCAAGATCTCTTCTCAGCAGTCTTAGATTTTATGGAACTTAGTTGATCGACTTGATTTTCCCCTTGACGTACCCCTTTGTTTTACTCATCATTAAGTTATTTTATTATTTTATGGTTCCGATTACGATTTGGATGTTCTAATCATGGTAGAGTATAACAATTTTATTTGTTCGAAGTGAACCAAATACCGTTTATCAAAATTTTTATGACACATTATACTTCCACTAATCAAAATATTCAAAACTTTTTGAAGACCTCATGAGACTCGATTCCGTAAAACTTAAGAAATTATTAAAAGCTAAAAGAGTAGAACATATTAAAATATGGAATGAAATCGGGGAATTTTTCACATAATAGAAAATTTAGAAATTCTTGAAATCATCCCAAAATTGAAGCTTGTACATATATATTTACTAATCCCACACCTAACTAATACTACTTTTAATATAAAATTTCAATTAACTTAAGAAGTTCACTCTTATACATGATTAAACATTTCCGGATTCTTTCATTAAAATATTTTTGGAGCTGATTCGTATTAGGGCAAAGAACGAGCAGTGTTACTTCCTTTCAGTTTTTACTAGATCTCAAAACAAAACTGACAAGGACCGATCTGCTTCGATCTCTGCTAAAAATAATCTAAACAAGTCCTCTTTGTGTTTTCCTTTTGGGGCCTACAGAATCATTAAAAGAAGGAAAAGGGGCTTCGAGTATGATAACAAACTATATATGTGCGAATGAACCAACGCAAAGTGATCATTCTCTCTCACGTCAAAGGATAAGGATATAAAGGAGGAAGGCAAAGCAACTTTAGTTCATTTGTAATATACATGTATGTATATATATATATATATATATATATATTTTCTATGGTCTGTTTATATTTTTTATGTAACCAATTTAATCCTTTATTCTGTTATTAATTTATATTCTTATAAATTTTAACCATTAAAGTAAGGATAGAATGAAAAACTAGATAGATTTAGTTGGAATAAAGAAAAAGAAGATCGTATAAATACTCTCTCTATAAATATATTATATTATATAAAAGAGGAACTGTACAAAGAACATGCGGATATACAGCTCAGAATTAAGGAAGGTTCCCGACGGAAGCCTGTTATTTTTTTGCGTGACATAATCTATGAAAACGACAGTGATTATGGGATTCAAATTCAAACGTTAATCTTCAACTTTATCTCAAAGAAGAGCCGCCCTACTTGTGGGATTAATAACAATATCTTGATGCTGCCACGTCCCATATTCATCACTAGTTCCTAGATTAAATAAGTCCAACGAGTGAGTCGGATTTAGATGATCATGCGGATGTTTCTCGGATTCTTTAGTCTAATCATGCTGCGATTCGGAGAAATTACTGATGTAAGAGTTCGTTGGATATTTTTCACATAGATCTTTTAGGTCCAAGCTCGTCTGTTTAGACCTAGGCCAACTTGATTAAGCCAAAATAAACAATGAGATTCACTAGCGTCCAAATGGCTTCATCTGCTTAATGGTCAATTTATCTGGTGGGTCTCTAAAGTACTCAGCACTCTCTAATGATTGACCTGATAACAAGATGGTTATAATGATCATGAAACCAGTAAATAAAGCTTTAAGACTTAGTCAATGACCACATCTCTACATCCTCGTAACATGCCACCTTGTACGATCCCATTGCACAGATCCCGTAGATGTGCCAATGTATTGAACATGCTCCTAGATTCGCGGCAATTCTCCTCTATAAATAACCCAAGCACCTACAACTCATATTGGCTTCTCTACGCACAAGGCCTTCTAAACTCTCAAAAGTTCTATTGCTTATTGACCACATTAGATAACATTTTAACACCCCTTATTGTGTTCTCTTTTATAGGGTCATTGTGCACTTACGTAAAGCCCAATCTCATTACTCCCTATTGATAGAATCCTACCAACAACAAAAGGAATAAAAGGAAAAAATTACAAGAAAATTTGATTCATTTCAATTTATATTGTATTATAAAGATAAAAAGAATGAAGAAAAAATAATATTAATTGTTATCAAAGCTAAAATGACACATGATGTAAAGCTATCACCATTAGTCGATAATCCATTAGCTAGGCTAACCCAATGCACTCATGAAGTTGGATGAGCATAGTCTGAGATGAGGAAGCTCAACCAGTCTTCTACATTCAAAACTAGTTTAACCTAACCCATTGACCCAATTTAACTAGTTTGTTTTACGTTATTCCTTTTTTTATTTAATTAAAATTTTTATATAAAATTAAAGAAAGGCTTTTAAAATATAATAAAAAATAATTTTTTTTTCAAATAAAATTAGCGTTTTTCAAAGTAAAATTAGAATGAGACCAAGTCTTCTAGAATACGTTCAGAGTTTTTAAATGAAGAAAAATAAATACGAAAGGGAAAAATTAGAAAATGAAAAACAATATATTGAAAAAATAAAATATAAAAATTTTCTAGAAAATAATAATATAAATGATGAATAACATTAAAAGATAATAATAAATAATCACTTTCCTTTTTCATATTTATACCTAGACCTGTGCAAATACCAGTTTCGAACAGTGAACCAACCCGGACAGGTTACGAACTAACCCAACCTGTAGGAGGCTAAGCCAAATCGCCGGGCCTTAAGAGTCAAAGTAGTTCAAGAGGGTGAAACCACCTAAATCGATGATTCATAAATCGCCGAGCTAACTTGCCATTAAACCAGCAGGTTGGCCAAGCTAGTTTACCCCTTAAAAGAAAAAGAAAGAAAGATAAAGAGAGAAAAGAGATCATTAAGTGAGAAAAAAATAATTAGATGATATCTATTAAGTCATAACATAATATAATAAGAATATTAAGAATATAATCAAAATAGTGAAAATTTTCTGTATATGAAATCCTAAAGTCAAATTTAAGGCAATCATACCTAAAGTCAAATTTAGGTATGAGGGTTTTTGGGAAAAGTTATTTAATTGAGCCCAAACTTTACGACTAAAATAGAAAAGTTAGTTGTAGTGACCTGGTAAAATTAGATTTTGAAAATAATTATCCAAAATCTTAATTTTACCCTTAAAAGTATGATTACTTAATATAACACAAAATTACTCGGAACCTTTAAAATTGAGCTCGGAATACGACAAAAACTTAAAGATAAGTTAATTAAGCTATAAAATAAGATAATATAGTATAATTTACTATATAAGTATATACATATTTTTATGATATACTCGGTATAAATAATAATTATATTCATACATTAACCTAAAAGTCTAAAAATATATATAATATGTAATGTCAGATGACTCTAACCTACTAGCATTCGAGTAATTTATATCTTTTATAGAAAAATATATTTATAAGTTAAGTCAATAGGTGTAAAATAATTTATACTAATGTTATCAGTAACCACAAAAATATGGATCTTGATAATAGAATAATGAGTATAATAATGTTACTAATGACACAAGATAATATATAAAAGTAATTGAATTAGTATAAACCTAATTGGCTGGATATCCCTTCTTCGTTAGATTGATTAAAAGTATTTATAAGTGTGAGAATGTCTGAATTATACCTAAATAAGGATATGTAATTATATAAATTAATGCTTAAGAGATACTTTAGAAATTATAATTTATAATAACATTTATGGAATTAAGTTGAACTCTCGTGACTAGGAAAAAATTTAAACGAAATAACCATGTAGCTTTAATATTTCACTTTAAGCTCATTTACATGAACTTTCTTAGAAATATTNTTCCCCTATAGTTCATTTTGCAGGTTCCGAATGGATTACAAGCACTTATCTAAAACTAGAACTCTAGTAAACTAGGACAGGGAGTAAGTTGTGAACAAGAAATGGCTGGTTGTTGTTTTTAGCATTAATTTTCTTAACTTTAATGAAAACTGCACAAAACTCCTCAAAGGTTTAGTAGTTTTCAATATTATGGTTTGTATATGAAATAACAGAAACCTGTGGAATTTACTGTCACTATTTTACAGGGTCAAATTACAAGTTTATTTTTAACAAATTATTTCAAAATATTACTCCACAAGTTTATATCAAGCAAGTATCGAATTGGAGGCTTCAAAAGGGTAGAGTCAAGTACGCTTAATGTGAAGTAGGTCTAAAATAATAGCTGTGAGGACAATTTCTATCTTAAGACGATTCATAAGACCGGACTATTACGACTTCATCTTTTCAAGGCGTGACACTCATCAACAATAAAAAAAAGCGTTGTCAATAATTTTATTGAAGTTATTTTAGCTTTCATAAAAATTATCAACAATCTCACTTTTATTATCGACAGTTTTATTTTTATTGTAAACGAAATGATATAATGAACTTTTTAAGTGACCATCGTAAAAAGCCTTTAGAGCAAGGAAAAAAGAATTCCATTTGACATATAAATATGGTTGGACAAATTGAAGCAAACTGTGGCACATTAAAAAAAATGTGGAAAATAAGCAATAGCCTTATGGATGTCTTATAATGATAGTTACCATGGCAAAAACATTTCTCCATTAATTTTTGTTCTTGAATTTCAAGATTGCATAATACTAGGAGCATGATGCAACATTTTCAACAAACTTTAAGCATTTTATTTCGAAAAGGTTAGACAAAAGTTTATTTTAGTGTTTTTTTCTTTTTCTTTAACTACATTACATATTATATTACACTTTATGGAGTGAAATTTAGAATTTCTTTATCTTATTGAAAAATCAGTATTTATATTTAATGTTAATTTCATTAGGTTACGAGGGGTTTTGTGAAATTCTTATACTATTTGAGAATCATGCCTTCCTGTTTTCTTAAATAAATAGTTGAGACTGTCCCAACAAAGTGAGTTTCTTTTTTCCTTTTCAATAACGTTAATCTAGATTGTGCTTAATTTATGGATAAATGGAGAAAGATTTGGATAAGATTTCTAAGGCATTGCTCAACTCAAACTTGTTGAAATCTTAGAATATGGTATTAACTATTTAATGATATGTATGCTTGTGAGTTGTGAATTATGTCATTACTCTAGATTTTGTTGTCTTGTTTTGATATTTCAAATCAGTTGTTTTGACTAAATAGGGTTAGAAGACTGACGAATCCTATGTATCTCAAAAGTTTACTTGCCCAACCTTTTTCTATACTATTAAATATTAACAACTAAGTAGGTTTATCTATTTCTTAGGGCTACATTATCAAAAACGAGTAATTCTATAATCTTATGAAACTTATCACTTAATATATTGATTAAAATATATTATAGATAGTTTTTAGAATTTAATAAGAAAGAAATATTATAAAGCATTATTTTAGTGATTGAGATTTTAACTCAATTTAATACCACATACCAATTTGATGAGCTAATGATAAGGCATAATAAATTGGGCCCAATCAACGATGTCTTAAGAAATTTGGCATGATAAGCTCAAAATATGAGATCTTGAACCAATTTTTCCCCTCTCAACTTTCCCAAGTTATAACACACGCAAAATGAAAACTTAAGAAAAGTTTGTATAAGTCCATTTGGCCTTAATTGGCCTTTTGAAAGGAATATTAAGCTTTAGGATTAATTTAAAAGAAGATAAGCTCATCTTATATGTAATTCGGCCTAACCTGACCCAAGCCTTAATCTAAGACCCATTATTATATAAGAACTAGATGATTAAAAATGGTTCTTCAAGTGCCAAAATTCTATCCAATGGCTTATCTACTTCAACATCTCAACTTCATCTAATGCTCAAGATTAAGGTTGAAATCTATATGTAGGAACCTCCTCCACCTCATCTGCATCATTGAAAGCATCATCAAGCTTCACACAAACATCGATATTATGATAAAATAGTTTCATAGAAGATCAAACATCTAATTATCAATAACAAGTTAAGAACAGATCAATAACACTCAAAATTATAGAACTCGATTTACTGTCATATGTGCACATATAAGACACTAAGCTTACCTATTCCTTATCCCACACCTTACTCTAAGGTCATCTCTTTATGTGTTATTAGATGAAGGCTTCCCAAAATCAATCAGTAGGCTAGCGGCACATGATTAACGAACTACAACAACCCCAAACCAATGTTTTATGTTTAGAAAGGGTACAAATAATATATATATATATAAACAAAGTTAATTAGTTAGCTTCAAAATCTATGTACAAACATGATTCTTTGGATTTTCTTTAAAACCTAAAATTAGGCAATTAAAGCAATTTAAAGAGTTCTTTCCTCCCCTCCCCTAACCACACCCCCCCCAAAACAATATAGAGAGCTTAAATTGATAAAACTAGAATATAATGGAATTTCTGTATGTTTGTATCAAAATTCAGTGAAGTACTCTCTATTTTCTATAAGTTATGTATATCCATTATATTATAATTAGAATAGGGTTTAACTGATCAATTTAAGTTTTAAATGAGAATTTAAGGTATTTACATTTATTACAAGTGACACATTATTAATAAAGATGCAAAAAAAAAAAAAAAAATCTAGGCCAAGAAGCACAATACCCTAATGGTTGATGCACAACAAATGATACACTTGATATATGGCATTTAACAAAGACGATATTAAGGTTGCTAAAGTGTATCCCATCCTATCTTTATCAAAGATGAGATAGTCATTCGTCTAACGAGAAAATGAAAGGTACCAAGAGAGCCTATGACCAAAGACTTTGCTACGAGATCTCTAAGTAAAGCAAACGCATACCCAGCTAAACTACCTTTTGTTCTGATCGTGATGATTAACCGATTCCTCACCCTACTCATGAGAACGTCTAGGGGGGATTACCCTTCTTTTCACTCTAATCCATGAAGGAATCTTCCCTTACCCTAACGTTAAGTGTCTACTCCTCTTTCCCTTCCCCTAAAAGTACAAGAAAAAAATAAAAATAAACCTTAGTACATATTTATCTCATCTTTTAGATAATTTTTATTTTTTACAAAATTACATAAATACATGAAAAATTTTCAATATTATCCACTCTGATAAAGTGTAAGACACATTTGATGTATTACATATCTAAAAGACTATGTTAATTAAATAATTAAAAGAAATAAAGAAAAACTTGCAACTATTGTGAGCAGGAATAACCAAAATTTATGCAAAAGACATGCATTATTCTTAACAACTACCCTGTAGATAAAAACCATGTATAACTTTTATTTTCATCCTAAATTATAATCATAGCACATGCAATTAGGTACTTGCAACGTGGTTATGTTGTTTTTTTTCCTTGCTTTCTTTTTAACTCAAATTAGGAAGCACCTATTGCACAATCATATCATGCAATAATTTCTACTCTTTTAGGGGAAATGGGTTTCTCTTTTTGTTGTGGACTAGTTTGTATTGGGCCAAACTCATTATCAATTTGTTATTAATTCATTATTTATTTGAATTTGACTTTTTGAGCTAAGTGATTGAATCCAAAGAGTCCCGATCATAATTGTGATAACTTGGGGAGATTTTGCTTGATTGGCTTAAAGTAGAGATCATTAGATCAATTCATCCGCTCTCAACCTCTTTTGGATAGGTTTAAATATTTAATAAGGTAAGGTACTTACCTAAGGCTTATAGCAAGGTCATAAAGACAACCTTAAATAAGCAAAGCTTAATCTTGATCGTCAATTATCAACATGATTTAATGGACATCAATAAGCTCAATTGTCACCAAACCATTCCTCCATATTAACACTTTTCAGAAGTTCTAGAGACCAAAGAAATAGTGCCATCCGGTAAACCCTTTACTCTTAAAGATTAAAATAACACCTTAAAGACTGAGTCAACACTCAATTAAAAACAATGAGATTGATGCTTAAAAACTCCCTCATCCGTCATAAGTGTACTTGAGCTACTAAAATTACTTGTTTCTCCCCCTAGCCATTTTTTTCTAAATCATCTTTGCAAATATCATTTACACCACTCCTCTAACATTATGTTCATCATGACATTCACATAGCTACCATGTGATAATCATATCTAAACCTCACCTCTACATTTTTTTATGAGGAAATGAGTCAAATTTTGTAAATTTGACCATATCATTTCCCCTTAAATAATATAAAAATGAGATATTTATGTTTATTGATCATCATTAATTTAATTATGTAAATATTAGTTACATAAAATTAATTACATAAATACCGATGTAAATTGCTTGTAATAAATATGATTTTGATTTTGTATTTTTTGGGGTATAGGTACAGATGCAAGTGTCACACGTTTGCCGCGTGTGAAGTTGCACTATGCATGACGAGGGAAATGACTTCAGTGACTCAGGTAAGATGATCACGAGAAAAGTGTATAGAGGAGGAGTAGGCAATCTTGATAAAGCTCTAACACATGTGGTGACAAGTGGAAGAGTGCAATGGTATCAAACTCCAAGATTAATGAAGAATAGAGTAGAGTTCTTGAGGCGCTTAAGTGTTTGATCTTTGAAACAAGGTTCCAATAGAGTAACAGCATTAATGGGGGGCTTTCTCTTATCCAAATGAGGATGTGAATGAAGTATTTATAGGCAATGATAGTTGATCACATCCGTCAGATCATGATGATAATCAATGGTTAGGATTGAAGCCCTTTATTAATGGATTTTAAGTAGGCTACTTTTATGAGTTTAAGCTTAGATAAAGGCTTATTTATTATTTTAGTGTAAGCTAAACCAAGAAAGATTGGATCTAACAAACCAATCTAATGGTCTTTACTGTAAACCTACCATACCAAGTCTCCCTTAATTATCCCGGTAATTTATGAGCTTGGCTCTTAGGCCCTGTTACTTTAGCCTGAAGAGTCAAATCCATTTGGTCAATGGGTTTCAAGCCTAATATTAAATTTGGCCTTCTAAATTTTATCCCCTTACTAAAGTCCTTTGGATAAAGTCGAAGGAGTTTAGGCACCGAATGAGCCTTTTAGATGACCCAGGTGCATGTGTTATTGAATAGCTGTGTCACTGCCAGATTAATTTAAGGATTGTTTTAGTATGCAAGTTCGCAGCACTTATCAATCGTGTGTCATGCCTCAGTTGGATTAGGTTGTATACTATCCCTAAGACAACACGTTGAAATGAGTCTTCTTTAAGTTGCCTCTTCTTCAATTCAATCTGTATGAGTTATTGACTTCTATTGAGTTGAATTTGTACACTAAGTTCACATTAGCGATCTCGTTAGGTTGACTCCACTTGTCAACATTGCCTTGGTTTTTCTTCTCATTTAGGAGTACTTTTCTTATAAGTTCTTCGTATATAATGAAAATACTTTGTGTTAACCAAATTTTATTTGTTGTGCTATAACTGGTAAGCATGGCAGTCCTGTTAGCCGGTTAGCAGGCAAGGGTCAAGAGGACAGTGTCCCCTGTGGGGTTTCCTTTTACCCTTGCCATTTCCAGTCAATCGCAAAGTAAAGAATAGGTGCTCTTAAAATTAGTTACCATTTCAATTGCTTTTATTGGTCTTTGTCTCGTATCAGTCGTAAACTTTGCCACTAGAAAATTTAGGGCTTTGTTGATTGTCCCTATATGCTTGATGGTTTGATCTTTAATGCTTGATCTGAAAGCAAAGAATTCGGTAAGCCTTTTACAGGCTCCTTGTATCCGGTCTTGGGGGTTTGTTGGTTTCCCTCCAGCCATCTTCTTTCGATTGAGAGATGCATTTTAGAGTTGCTAGAGCACTGATGTTCTTGATTTCTAGAATTGGCTTGAGTCCTTTTAGGCCTAAAATAGTGCAACATACCTCTATATCGAGTTGGTTTACTTGCCTTGCTAGTACTATGCCTTTAGGGAATATTTTCATTTTGTGCTAAACATTGGTCCCCAAGGTTAGCATCTTCACCATCGTACATATGCTCTTTTAGGAGACTAAGGTTCCAAAAACAAAGGACTTTTGTGGTGTGAACAAAGTTTTTTATCACTAGAATTTCAGTTCCTATTTCTTTTGTACATCTCAAAGATGCTCCTTGATCTGATTCACAAAGAAGAGATGTAAGTGCTTGGAGTTAATCCATGCTCACATTGAACTACTCTATCAAGATCCGAGCTTTATCTACATAATGGTCTGGAGATTTTAGTTCCATCTTCCCAGATGAAGATATGTCTAAATTTTTCTCTTTAATGATATAATAAGGCAAAAGTGATGTATGTAAATTACTTAGAACCTCATTCCTGAGCGTATAAGTATCCCATCACTTAATGCATTTGCTCTTGATATTTATCCATGATAAAATAAACTCTACTAACAATTGTATATTGTATGAGTTTCCATCTTCATATTTACTCGCTGTCTCGATTCACTTTAGGCGTTTGATTTGAAGGTTTGCCATAATATTTCTTTCAACATAACATGATTGAATTGGTTTTTCCATGGTGGTGTGGCCCTTTACCTCATAATCTTTCCCCCCCTTTTTTTTTTTTTCCCTATTTCAATAGCCACTTGTTTGCTTGATTCGAGATGTTGGGAATCTTGTATATAGCTTAAACTTGTGCCTTTTTTTTTTTTTGCCCTATTATTTCTTCTCGTATAATGAATAATGAGATAGTTTCCACTACTTGATGCCTTTGTTCTTGTAATTTTACTCATGCTTTGATATGTGCCTTTAGGTAATTAATTATAACATCCTTCTCCACCACTTAAAACTGACATCTCCTCATTTTCCATGCTTTGTAGGTAGCATAATAATTTGAGAATTTGGTTGAAAGAGGATCTCTTCACCACCTAAACTATAGCTGCCCCCAACCAAGGGTCAAAGGTTTGTGATCGTAAGTTGAGGACTATATCTTAAACTAGCAATAGTCAGCAAATTGGTACGGTTTAAAGAGGGTAGACTCTTTACCACCTAGACAGTGATTGTTTGCTAACCGAAGGTCAAAAGTCTACAATCGTGACTTGAGTACCGATCTTCATCAATGGGTGACAATGAAGAGGTATAATCCTTAGGTCATATGTGGCGTTTGAACCAATTGTGGCCTAAAATATGAATTGAATCATGAGTTTCAAGTCGTAGGGACATACACTTACGAACACGTGAGGATCAAGGTTGAGTTGAGTACATACAATTTGGACACGAGTCTTTGGCATGAGCATATGAGAGTAATACGCTTGAATTGAACATAACCTCCCTTTAACATAAGCACTTGTGAGGTAATGTATGCAATGAGCTTCATTGCCCCTTAATACAAACACTTATGGACTAATCATGTAGAACAACTATGAGGCTTCCACATAACTGTAAAATGCGAATTTGAACATGAGTGCATAAGAGTAGAGCACGAGTCTGTGAACTCAGTATACATGAACGAAACATAAATCTTGCGCTTGAACACATGAGAATCGAACACTTCAATTTAACGTAGTCCCTTTAGTATAAGTATGTGTATAAGTGTACGTGAGTTGAATATATAAATTAAATATAGCACTTTCAGAATTTATGTTGAACATGAGTTTTGTTATGTGCGTCGAACATAAGCCTTAATACATGAGCCTTGATCATAAGTGAACATAGGGGTTGCATTTGAACCTTGAATATGAGAGTGAATATGAGTCTTGAACATTAGGGTTGAATGTGAGTAAGCAGAAGCTATAATCAAAAGTCTTGAACTCAAAGTGAATCTTCAACACGGCACAATCTATGAATGTAATATGAACTTTGAATACAAAATGAATCTTAAACATGTTATGAGTGTTGAGCATGATACGACACAAGGCTTAAACTTGACACAAGGTTTAAACATGATGTGAGGCATGAATATGACGTGAGGCTAAACTATGGCATGAGTCTTGAAAACCACATAATTCTTGAACACAACATAAGGCTTGAACAGATTGTGAGCACTAAACGCGATGTGAGGTATCATTACACAAGTTGAACATAAGGTATTGAACGTTAGTCTTCTAACTTAAATACATGTGCTTGAATACACGAATTAAATATGAGTGAACATGAGAGTTGAACATGATGTAAGGCTTAATCTAGACGTAAGCTTTGCTCATGATGTAAGGTTTGAACATGAGTGCACATTAGGTAAATATATTGTCATAAACAAGTTCAGCATGTGAGTTGAGCATGAGTCACCTAATATGAACATAAGTGAGCCAAATCTTCGAGTTAAACATGTGTCCTTAATAAGACTTCATTTCTTGTGCTGCCTTTGTCATTTTTCCTTAAACTTCCTATTTGTATAGTTGTATGATTTCTATCCCATTTACAATTTACTTTACTAACTCATTTACTTTACTAACTCATTTACTTTTCTTAGTTTTCACATATAGTCAACCCTTCCTTTCCCCCAAGTGGTAGCAACTACATGTAAGCATTGCTACCACTTTCAAGAATCAATAGGAGGAGGCAATATGGCATTGTATGTCAGTAGCTCATGTAATGAACAGCTCTAATAATGTCATCCTTTATATTGTGCAAAGGAGATGTTACAAACTAATGTAACATATCAAATATCTAGAGTACTCATGTGTCAAGTACTGCGTACACATTAAGCCTTATGCATATGCACACTTCGAGCATCTTGAGCCTACATGCATAAAGCCTTGCAAACACATGCACATCGAACATCATGCACAAGGAGTTTGCATAAAGCAAACATAATCAAGAATAATCGCTTTGTATATCATATTCATTTGTAATTTTCCTTTCCTAGTTATTGACATGTTGAGAAGGGATAATCATCTAGTCTTGATGCTTCTCTTTCCTTTATAACACCATCAAGGACTCAGTATTGTATTGTAGTACACTAGTCTTTGAAAGTTACGATACCTTGAGTAGGTACACTGATTTAACCGTGTTTCATGTAATCTTCTTGATCACTCGATTGTAGCTCTTATATTTCTTTGTAAGTATAAGTTACGATTGAATATGTAGAATCAATGACAATGAATTCCATTATCCACTTTTGTGCTCTCTCATTTCCTTGGTGCTTTTATTAGCTTTTATGAAAGTGTCTTATCGTTGTGCACTTGGGGGCAATAACTCTTCACTTAGCAGTAGTATGTTAGATAATAATGTAATAGGGCAGCTTTGATCCCCTTAATGACTTGCAGTGTCTTGATAGATAGTGAGAAGCATATCTTGAGGACTTTATGTGCTTAGGAGTAGTGCCTCATCTAAGTAGCACTATTGTCTAGTATAAAGTAGTAAAATTGCTTCGTTGTCTCTTTTTTCTTCTTAAAAACAACACCACATGGTAGGGAGCAAAGGCTCGACCTAGTTACACTAGTGTTAAGCAATCATAACCTTCAAGTATTAGATTGACATAACTTTGAGATTGCTTAGACTCTTTAATCTAAAGGGCCTCTTGCACAATAGATATAATTATGAGATTACTTAGATTCGATGATCTAAGGAGATCTCCTTTAAGATACGCATAATTATGTGACTGCTTAGACTTGATGATCTAAAGGATCTCACATATTGAAGCAAGACTTTTGCTTGTTACTAATAATATATAAAAGATCCATTCTAAGAAGTATTCAATCATGCATACGCAACGAAAATGATATTGATTGTTTCAAATCAATAATTCCTTCTCATCAGTCAAGAGGGTATTTCCCACTACTTGACTACGTAACATGATGTACTAAGATGTTACCTGGGTTCGAATATCAAAATGTTAAAGTGCTCATCAATGGGATTATTTCTGCTACTTAACGGTAAGAAACATAGCAATTAGTTAGCATAAAAGCTATACATAATTATCATGGCATGATGTATGTTTGAGAGCTAGTGCTCTTACTAGTCTACAACATCCGAGCCAAGCTCATCATCGTGCGCTTAGGAGGCCAGGCTCTTACTAGCTAGCAACGATGTGTAGTTTATATATTTTGTTAGTTATTACTTTCTTTTGTTCGATCAAGGGGTTTAATTTTGCCCCGTTAAGACATTAACGGTTTTGTGAAATTAACTGTGTACACTAAGGAGACTAGTCTCTTACTTTGCAACGACAATAGTAATAAAATGAAGATACCTAAACACTTATCACATTCTCATTAGAAAATATCAATGATGGGAAGATGAACTTTCATTGATGAAAAGCAATCATCACTTTGCCTACATATAAAATGAAATGAAAACTGGAATAAAATCAGTGAGAATACATCCTAGCTACTAATAGTTCTCGTACTTTTTAACTTATAATGTGTCTTTTACCTTCATAATATCATTAGTTTGCTTTCGTTTCTTCACACCCCTATGACAACCATGTATCCTCTTTTTCTTAAATGCTTGAGTCTTAGCCTCTTCCTCTATAGGTAACTATACCTTGGGGGGTTCTACTAAGGGTGTTTCCTAGTCATTCACATGCTCGTCAAAGAATGTTGCTTGAGTGAAGTGAAACTCATCACATGTGAGTGGATTCTTTATTGTAGGAATGAAGATATCTTATTCATTCCAATGACCCTTCATGCATTGATGCCATGATGAGGGTATCATGTGGTAATCATGCAACCATATCCTTCCTATAAGGAGATGGTAAGATATAGACACATCGATCACATGGAACCACATAGAGCTGTAGATAAGTCCAATATCAAAGTCTACTTCAATACGCCCCATGGTCTTCATGGAAGACTTGTAGAAGTTATTTAGCATGATTGGTTGTCTCATTAAGTTTCAAATATATACTTTTGTAGCTTTAAAAGTTGACATTAGCATAACATTAAGTGAAGATCCATTATCAATAAATGTCCTCCTAATAGAATAACCATTGAGTATGCTTTTCACGTATAGAGGCTATTATGGTTGGGATTCACTGTACAAATGTCAACATTTGTAAATATAATTACCCCCTTATTCATTGAAATGATTCCCTTTGTGAGACGTACTATAAGATATTTCTTATATTAATCTTACAAGATCCTCGTTAGTGCAGTCGCTGCCTTGAGTTGAGCATCCTCATCAAAGCCAAGTAAATCAAAGAAATTCCTAACATTAGCAGTCTTTGACAAAGAAAGAGCAGTATTGTCATCTCCATTTGTCTTGATCTCAAATCTTTCATGCTTAACTCCGTACGCCTCAATTGGCTGCATGTCTATACTTTCTGTCTTTGTGGGATCGTGACTTATAACATTCACAACACCATATTGGGTGTTATGAGCTGGAAGTGGGTTGTTCCTGACATCATTGCCTTCGAAGATCAGTTCTCCATTTTGAACTCACTTATTAAATATCTTTTTCAAAGTCCAACAATTTTTTATAAGATGGCCTACACTCCTGTGAAATCTACAATACTTAGGGTCGCTCTTCTCTTCATTTGTTGGTAAACGCTTAATCTTTGGGAGTCTGATATTGCCATCACATAGGCATTGGTTGAGTAGTGTGTGCACTTTTCCTATTGTGCATGGGTATGTTAAAGATGATTTAGTGCTCATAAGCTTCTCACTTCTAAATTGTTTTGCTCTTATCGAATCCTGCTCTTGAACTAAGTTCACTAACGGTGTGTGCGTATGCTTATTAAATCTTGCGTTTTCGCTTCTTTGTTGTGCTACTAAATTGTTGGTCTTTCGCACATTCTCAACCAACATAGCGAAAGAAACTAACGAGAGGTTCTCAGGATGCACTGCATACTCAATAAACATCTCTTATATGTAAATCTTGATTAACTCTCTTTCATCATAAACGTCTTGTATATCCAAGGAACGCTTTCTGAAGCACTCAATATAATCCATGAGATCTTCTTTAGGCTTTTAGCGGATTCTCCCCATGTCAATAAGGGTGACTCTTTCTTCAATAGAGAAGAACTTCTCCAAGAACATCTTGCACATGTTTCCCCGTAAATCGATCGACCTTAGGGGAAGGTTGATATATCAGGTATACACCTTCTTAGTGAGTAACTAAGAAAATTCCTTCAATTTCAAATCATCGTTTAAACCATATACTTCCAATGCCTCAATGAATTTTAGCAAATGTTCCTTGACACTCCCTTTCTTGCTATTGAATAACGTGAACTTGAACTTACATAGTCCTTAGGGTATGGCTTCGTAACAATGCATTGGTGATGTGGAAGCTTCAAATCCGATACCTCAACCATAAACTTTGCTTGTATCTCCTTCAAATATACATCCAAATCTTTTTTGGTCACAAATAAACCTCTCTAAGTGAATGTTTTCGCCCTTATTGACATCGTAGGAGCAAAGTGCATGGGCATAAGATTTACAGGTGTAAAGCTTGTGGGCATAGGATTCATTGGTGTTGGTTGTGCAAAGTGAACAATCGTAACATGTGGTATATCACATGAGGATGACGAGCTTCCAATCTAAACTCTCTGGTTCCTTACTTCAAGTAATGAATCTTGCGTAACTGTAGGTTCCACAGCAGGAAGTTGTTTCTCAACTCTAAGAGTAACTTGCTTGTTAACAATAGGAGGGTCAAGTAGAGTGTGTTGTTACACTAAATTAGAAGGATTCAAGGAAGTTACACCTTGTTATGCAGTAGTAAAGGCGACTAAAGCAGGTACGCATTGAGCAAATATCACCATCAGTTCACCTAGGTTTCAATTAGTCTCTTATAGCTTACGCGTTGATTGCACATTGTTAAGGACACTTTCTTGCATACCATCTTCTTGATCCGTATCTCCCATTGGGAGTGGATTTTGGTTATTGGTAACAATAGTACCATCTTGTTCTCGATTAACTCCATTAGTAAGATCAGGTTGTTTTTACCTTGGAGATACTATGATATGAGTATCAAGTTTTCTCTCCCCAATGGAGTTATCAGAAAATGTGGGGGTGTGAGTATGGATGCAAGTGTCACGTGCATGCCATGTGTGATGACTCGAGTGACTTACGTGTGATGATTAAGAGAGAAGTGTAGAGAGGAGGAGGAGAAGGAGTAGGTAATCTTGATGAGGCTCTAATACGTATAGTGACAGGTAGAAGAGCGTAATGACATCAAACTCCAAGATTAATGAAGAACAAGGCAGAGTTCTTAAGATGCTTAAGTGTTTAATCTTTGAGACAAGGTTCTAGTAGAGTAGCGGCGTTAATGGGGGGTTTTCTCTTATCCAAATGAGAATGTGAATGAAGTATTTACAGGAAATGATAGTTGATCATATCTATCAGATCATGATAGTAATTAATAATAGGATTGAAGCCTTTTATTAATGGATCTTAAGTGAGCTATTTTTATGACTTTAGGCTTAAATAAAGACTTATTTATTATTTTAATGTAAGCCAAATCAAGAAAGATTGGATCAGGCGGACCAATCTAACGGGCCCTACTCCAAGCTTACTACGTTAAATCTGCCTTAATTATCTTGGTAATTTATGAGCTTAGCTCCTTGGGTCTTGCCACCTTAGCTCGAGGAGTTGAATCCATTTGGTCAATAGGCTTCAAGCCCAATATTAAATTTGACTATCTACAATATTGATGTGACATACATTGACTTGTACAAAATAAAAGCACACAAGTGCTTATTCCAATGATCAAACTTACAACCTAATGGAATGTAACATTATGCACTTCCCATTAAACCATGGTATCATCCTAGTCATATATTCAACATAAATAATAAATAAGCTTAATAAAATTGCATATAATAAATGCGATTTAGCAAGGTACATAAATTTTAACATTACATTTATTACATGTGAATTTTTTTTTTTATTTTAAGTAGATTACATTTCTTAGATGCAATTTTGCAATTGCATTACGGTAATTAATATTATGTCATTTATATTTATGTAACTTTTTTTTATATAGAATTGATAGATATGTGTTACACCCATGTAAATATAGATTGTAAATAAGGTATGTATGCCGAAACATATCATATAATACTAATGAAGGGACTTACTTGGTGCAATAATACAAATTAGAAGAATTAAATGATTAAGTTAAAACATAAATTAATTAATTACATTTTGCTATAAAATTAGAGAAGAACGACTATGTTAAACTATGGTGAACATTATTAAATTTTAGCAAAAACATAAAACACTTCTAATGCATTTTTTCCCTTTTTATTTCTCAAATAACATAAAATAGATAGTTTATAACCACTTACATAATATTAATTTCTTTTTTTTAATAAAAAGAAGAGATATATCTATTAAGTTGATAATATTTAACAAATTTATGGACTCCCTTTGTTCTTTTTTACCCCCATCATGACTCCTATATAATAGCATTTACTCTCATTATCACATATGTGTATGGTAAAATTCAGTCTAATATCATTACTAATAATTACCAGTAAAGCTTTTCTATTATTAATTCTCTTACATAAGTCTTATTCAACAAAAAAATTTCCTTTTTCTCATATTTTTAATGTTTTTAGCAATATAAAATATACTTTGTTTAGTGTAAGGGAAGGAATTGATAAGGAAAGAATGTGGGGGGAAAAAATATGAAGGGAAGAAATTGTAAATGTAATTGATTTTTTCCAATATGTTTGGGATATGGAGGGAAGGAAAATGGAAGGAATTCTAATCATTATTAAAGACAAAATAGAATATAAGTTAAAATTACTAATATGCTCATGAAGATACTAATAAAAAGAAAAAATAAATAAAAGAAGGGATGAATTGGTAATTACAAAACTTTTCCTTCTTTTCTCTTCTCTTTCTCTCTACTTTGTAAGGGATAAAAATTTAATAAGACCCATGGAAACAATTTCCTCCAATTTCATTCCTTTCCATCTTCCTCCCTAAAACAAACAATGGAATTATACTATTTTCCTCCACTTTCCTTCCCTCCAAATCCTTTCCTCGCTCCTTTCTTCATCCTAAACATAGTGTAAATGGGAAAATTGAGATTTGTGCATTGGTTCCCCCAACTGTCTTCTACTATTTTAGTTTATATATGTGTAGTGAGGTCGCTATAGTTGACCGATTACATGCAACGGGTATGTCGATTGACTTAAGAGACATCTTGAGCTGATGATATGTGGAGAGATGTTGTTAGGAAGAGATGTAGGAGGAAGAACGAATAAACTCGGTATCTTGAATGCGCGTGTATGATAGTGTTCTTGATCGAATTGCTTATTTAATCGTTTTTGAAGTGATTTCAATACATTTGTCTCAAGCTTACCAATATTTTGAATAAGTCTAATGAGAAGAGAAGTCTTCTATTTATAAAGTTTAGGGATCAACCTTATCCATCGAATTACCCTAAAATAGATGGTTGAAATTAAGCTCTATTATTAAAGTTTGTCATTTCTTTTAGCCTTCTTAGGCTTGGACATAGGCTTAGGCTTTACTCAAGGGATTATAATAGTTAATGGAAACTCATTATTATTGTAAATAAGACTAAACCACTTATAAACTGCCTTAAGGCCCATTAAAGCCAATTAAGACCCAAATGAGCTTAGAAGAACCGTTTCTGAGTCTATTTTTTTGTATGCAAAATAATCAAGTAAGATCGAAAGTGGAAAATTCAATCTAATGATTCCCATTTTAAGCCTACCAAGCTAGATTTCCTTAAAACATTCTTAATAAGGTCGATTCCGCAAAATTTATCACTAGCCCAAGATATTAGCCCATAATGTTAAATTAGGTTAAAAACTTAATTACCAAAATGACCCTCTACAATATATATACACACACACTTAAGTTTTAAACATAAAAAGAATTAAGCTTAAAAGCCATATAATATTTTGCTATTTTCCAACAAAGCTGAAAATGATTTGTATTTATTCATATAGAACTACATTCAAATTAAGCGATAATATTATAAATGCAAGACAAGAGAAAAAAGCGACCAAAGTTAGCCTTAATCTTATTATGCTAACAAATGAAAATTGTTTTCCTTTGTGAAAATTTATATACACTAAACTATATAACTTTAAAGATATATTTATCTTTTGTGTTGAATTCAATAAAGGGAGAATAATTTTTCCTAATTCAATAGAAATAGTTTAAGATTTTAATATTATTCAATTATATTTTTATATTTCTATAATTATTTTTTAAAATTTTCTTCCATAAACCACCTTAAACTTATGGACCTGGTGGGTTATTTGGCAACTATCTATCTAAGGTAGGGTCAAGTCTTCACCCTTGGTGTTGATTATGTGCTTTTTGTGAATTAGCTCCTATTGTTTTTTTCATTTAACCAATTGGTCAAGGAAGTTTTTAGAAGATATCGGTTCTCCACTTACACAAGCAAATTGTTGATACAATCAAGTTATTAATGATTGGACGAAACTAAGAATTAACACTTCAGGGGTCAAAATATGGCTTTCAAATTAATTTCCTAATTAGTGAATGTTGCTAAAGGAATTGGCAATGCCATACACAAGAAAAAACTAATCTGTACTTGGATTTGCTTGAATATATCTACAACATAGCATTTAATTATCAAAATAGCTCAATAAAGGAGAATGAGGTAACATAATATAAAAAGTTGAACACATGGTAATCTTCTTTTGCATAGGTTTATACTTTTTGCATATGATAAAGAAGATTATTTAGGGATTTTCTAAGGCAAGATTTTTTTTCTTCTCTAAATATTATTTTTAAGATGATATAAAAGTTTAAGCTATGTGCTATAGGTTTTTTTTTTTTTTTTTGCTTTTTCCACAAACACGATAACTTTATCTGACACTTATCAATTGGTTGTTCATTATTAATAAGGCCAAATATAATAAAGCATTGTGCCTGTATAGAACTCTATGTCTTTTTGTAGAGAAGTTAAAGATATTAAAATGAGTCAAGCCTAATAATTATTTTAACTAATCATCTTGATTGGTGATAAATTTTAGATAATTAGGAATTTCCACAGCATGATTGTTAAAATCGCGATTCCATTATTTATTTGAATATACAAAATCGATAAAATCGTAAATTTATAGAATCGTATCTAAAAGTTTATAATTTCATTAAAAGTCTGTACATAAATGATTTTACTTTTATTTTAATTAAAAAAAATCATAAAATCATAAACTTGCAAAAATGTATTTTTGACTCGTGATTTTAATAATTATGTTCTACAATCTCATCCTCCATTTTGACGAGATCGGTCTAATATTTCTTACCACTATTTATTTATATTTTTTTAAAATCTGAACTATTAAATTTATAATTTGTTTAATAGTTTAGATTTAAAGAAATATAAATTAAGAATGAGATAGAGGATGAGACCGTTTAAGTAAAAAATAGTGGAGAAACCGTAAAAAATTCGTAAATAATTATGTCTATAATAATTAATGGATTTTTAAATTGGTGAGCTTGTACCAGATCCATTAAGAGTTGCTTGTTCAATATTAACCTTTTACAACTGACCGATCTGTTCAACCGTTTGCTAGAAAGACCATTGAGCTATACAAATCTTTCCTATAAGCCTATTATTTGCTCAAGAAAGCCTTACTCATCTTCGTGGCTGATTTTTTTTTATTAAAATGAAAATTGATGATAGTTATTAAATTCTATAAATACTATTTCACCCCCTTAATGAGAGGTTTTGTTCATCCTTTCTATCTCCTTATTATTATGCAATAAATGGATAAA
Organism: Lumnitzera littorea; assembly: GCA_024138015.1. Classification (NCBI taxonomy): domain Eukaryota; kingdom Viridiplantae; phylum Streptophyta; class Magnoliopsida; order Myrtales; family Combretaceae; genus Lumnitzera; species Lumnitzera littorea. Next base: position 35,630,094 of record JAMXBB010000005.1, read on the forward strand.
TCTCCATCTAGATTAGAATCAGAGTATAAACAATTGAGTCCATACAGTAATAATTAATTTGAAGATATAAAAATATTAAAATTTAAAAAAATAAAATTGAATTCAATCATAATAAACCGAATATGATTGGATGAAATTAAAACGTATTAAACCGTTAGAATCTGATGATACTGAGCCTACACGTGGGATCGGTTTCTAGTCTCGTGATGTGATAAATCACCGCATTCACAGCTGCATTTTTTCACTGGGTAGAAAATGAGAATTATAGATAAATCGCAGCTATTAGATAACGGTAACACTAGGACAGCAGGCTTTGGTCAGGCGGGTACGCCTAATAAACCGAAACTCGTTTTCTAAAGTTTTAAACCCCAAACATGGGAATCAAAAAGTGACGTCATCCGACCCACCCATCCTTTCCATCATTTACATATTTTTAATTTTCCATTCTGCAAATGCCATCTCTATAAATAAGCACTCCATGGTACCACACAAGGCTTGAAGACGCGGTAGCTTCTTCAATCTTCTCTCTCTCTCTTTTTTCCTCTTTTTACTCTTTATCTTCTTCCCTTTTCCTGAGTCTTCACCTTCTTCCTTATCTTCTCACCAGAACTGGACCCCATTTTTTTTCACTCATATCCACATCAAACCAGGAAAAAAAAGCATGGTCGTTTCATTCAAATCCACCCTTCCACCGCGCGCCACCTCCACCTCCATCACCCCCACTACCGTCAAGTTCTTGTGCAGTTATGGTGGCATGATTCTCCCACGTTATCCCGATGGCAAACTCCGTTACCATGGTGGTGAGACCCGTGTTCTGGCTGTCGACCGCTCCATCTCCTATGCTGGTAAGAACCTCGTCCATGTTTGGCTTCCCTTTTTTTTTTTTTTTTTGTTATTATTATGAATTCATCATGGTACATATGTGTGCTGTCATTATCGAAACATTATACTCAGATATAGGGAAAAGGCTAGGCGAAAATGTGTTGGTTTTGCCTTCTTGTTGTCACTTTCTTAACATTAGAGGAGTGTCCTGCTTATGTTTGACGGTTTGATTGCAAGAAAGAGAAAAAGGGTATGAACATGCATACAATTCATGTGCACTGTTTTTTTTTTTTGAAAAAAGGAGTCATGATTGAGAGTGAGATTTGGGTTTTGGAACAGAGTTGACGGTGAAGCTTGGAGAATTATGCGGAACCAGTGTGTCACTACGTTGCCAGCTACCTACAGAGGATCTGGATGCTCTGGTTTCAATCACCTCTGATGAGGATCTTGCCAATCTCATCGAGGAATATGACAAAGCTCCGGAGCCCATGTCGTTCCTAAAGATCAGAGCGTTTCTTTCTCCACCTAAATCCGTCAAAAAAATCTCCCCTCCTACCTCGATTGCCTCCTCATCGAGGACATCTTTGTCTTCAATGTCTTCTTACACTACCCCGAGGTACTTGATGCCATTGGCTGACCGTTGCCTCCACCAGCTGCCAAAGCCTGTTGTGTTTATGGAGAAATCTGGTGGGAAGATGCCTCCTGTTCATGGACATGGGTACTATGCTCATGCAAACCCTACGGGGCATGTTTACCTTATTCACAATGGGAATCACTGGCAATAACCTATGCTTAGTGGAGTGATGCATGGATTACTACTGCGAAATGAATGAATGTTAAGGGACGATCATGAACAACAATAGCAACAAAATGAAGAAAAGAAGAAAAACGAGGAAGAAGGATACTTTAAAAGAGCTACTTAACTAGTTTAATTAATATAAAAAGAAGATGAAGCATGGGAAGATATATGTTAATGATGTATTAGGGGGGACCATGTATTATTACGGGTCTTGTTTTGATCCATGATCATCAATGAATTCAGTCCAATTACATGTTTCATTGGATGAGAAAATGTGGTGTGGTGAGTTTGCTTATCCTTTTTTCTTCTTTTTACTTCACCATTCTTTTCGGGTAATCCTATTCCGTATCCTTGCCTACAGCAGCTTCCATTTCCATGCAGTTGTAAAAGCAAGTCGGCATTACATTTATTTATTTCTACACCAGAAGCCATGTTCATAAATCATTGTAGTGTAGCCATTGTTTAAGGCCAAATTAGCATTTTGTGTATGCATACCTGTGGTATTGCACTTTCTCTCCTCAAGGCCAAATTATTTCTTTCTACACCAGAAGCCATGTTCATAGATCGTGAATTTTCCTGCAGTAGGGCTTTTCTTATTTGGAATATTCTTTTGCTGAGTTGCTTGAGATGGATTGTGCATTTTGATGCAGTCACGCTTTTCTTTTTCTGATTATTCATTTGGTCCTATTGCTTGTTATGAATTGTGCGTTTTCATGCAGTAACGTTTTCTTATTTGGAGTATTCATATGCCCATGTTGGTCGCTTTCTGCTTGTCTGTTATTAGTTGTTTGGAAAACTTTTTGCTTAACCCTCTTTTTTTCAGTTTTCCTCCTTGATTTGATTTCTTATAAACACGATGTGTATTCTAATTTCTTTTTTTCTGTTTCTTGTGCAGATTGTATCACTGATGCCTACTTCTTGCATGTTTCACACCAAGTAAAAGGGCCTATGCTGGAACTCAGATGGACTGAAGCTGGAGGTATTAGAATGCTGATTGTTATTGAGTCACATTTGTACGGCAAGGAAGAAAGTTTAATCTTATCTTTTTCCTTCCTCTGTCTGTGGGGTCACAACTTCACTTTCTAACTTCTGCATAGATGTGCTCTATATAATGAAATTTCTGCCATTTTAGAGTTTTTGGTAATCGCCTATTTGCTTTCCTTCTGATAAAGTATTATCGACACAAAAAGTACAAAGCTTGACAATGAAAAAGCCACTAGAACGAACACAAGTTTTCAGCATATGGCTTAACCGTAAAGAGCCTGCAGTCCAAGACTAAACATATGCCCCATATGCCCATTTGGCTATATGTGTTGCTTTTGCTTAAGAGATACTTGCAAAATTTTCATTTGCTTATACTTTTATGAGGCAAAGTCAAGACACTGTTTCTGTTTGAATGACAACTAATGAGGGATTGCTTGCTTTGACAAAGATATAGCTTGTGTGCACAAAGACATTCATTCCAAGATAAGATTCGAGTTGCTTGTCACACATCCTTTCCATGCTTATCCTAGTATTGAACATAGTAGGATGCAAGTGAACCTCTATCCTGTTTGGCCAATTCAGTGCACAAGACTCATTGAAGGATATGGCACAGGCTAACCCATGATTTCTAAAGTTACTGTTTCTGGTTTCTTGAATCTGTGGCATCTAATTGATGTTTTAGTCACATCTAAAAAAACCATCTTTTGCCATCTAGTTCATTTCATTTTCTGGGTAAAATCCATATCGTACCACTGGATCAAGTAATTGGTAAAATAGATATTGAGTATGGATTTAAAATTTTTAGATATTGGTTAATGGCTGGATACAGCTCCTGCACCGCTGCCATTTAATGCCATGATATTTTTATTCAATTGATTGTAACTGAATGGAGTCTATTAGAATAGCTGATATGGGCTGTTGCTATTTTTGTACAGATTCAATTAAGTTGCTAGTGACTGGAGATGACGGTAAGTTTTGGCGAGTGGTGGGTTCCTGACAAAACAAGAGATAACCAAGATTGAAAGCAATGCCATTGAATGTACAACATCCAGGGACCACTATAGAGTGATGGGCCCCTATTGGAATTGATAGAATATGATAGAAGAGAATAAAAAGGATTCATTAATCCAGACTTGGTTTAGACTCAAGACGGTCATCGTTTTAAACTCAATATTATATCTCAAAGGCTACCTAAAGAGCACAATCTAGACGTTTATTGGATTTAGAGATAGTTGATATGTCTGGAGGTAGCCGAATATATTATGGACATGCTCTCCACTGATGGAAAGAAAAAAGAAAAGAAATAGAAAGTTTTGTTGCTTTCAACGCCAGCTGGTTTAAAAAGTGTTGCAGTACTTGAAAACGAAGTGGGGAAAAGGCCTGAAAGAATTCTGAAGATAAAGCAGAGATTTGACACCTTGAGTTCCTTGAAGATTGAGTGGATGCTGAGCCATATGAATATTGTTTGGCTCCGAAGGATGACTCTGACTCTCTAATCATGCTTGGAGTATTATTCAAAAAGATTCTTCTGCTGTCCCAGTTTTTGGAAATAATATCATACCTATGACATTGAATCAGGATGCCGAACACTAGCGAAAGAGATTTGCATGCTGTAATCATGTAGGAAGGATAAAGATTTGGATTAGACAAGAAATTAAAAAAATGAAAAAAAGTTGATACCTATGACATTGAATCAGGATGCCGAACACTAGCGAAAGAGATTTGCATGCTGTAATCACGTGGGAAGGATAAAGATTAGAATAGACAAGAAATAAAAAAATGAAAAAAAGTTGTTTAAGGTTATCCTTGTTCCTACCCCACTCTATGTTTTGATCTTTTCTAGTCTCACTTGAATCAATCATCTTAGCTAGCATGGTAGATACATGTCATTGAATATGTTTGAATATCATTTTACCAACCACTGATCCAAAAACACTGAAAAAGATTGACATGTTTGAATATGGTAAGCCCACTGCCCACCTCTAGAAACAAATTTCACCATGCTAACCTTTTGAGAACATCGTCATGTTTTCTAGAGATCATTACACACACAAAAAACAAAGAAGTTGTAATAGGGAAAGTATATCTTAAAAGGAGCTTGAGAAGGGGAATACTTATCTTGCAAAGAAAAGTTCCTGTCAGTTTAAGGCAAGTGAGGAGAGGTCATAAGAAATGGGCGATCCTACCAGCCACTGCAAAAGGATGAAGCTTGTGTTTTTCTAGGATGAATTCTGAATACGGTTCTTGTCGAGGAAAAAGATAACCCAGACTGCTGGGACGTTCCTAGATCAGTTAATCAAAATGGATCTGCGTCTATTCTTTGTTACAGATTTACATTGCTCAGCTACTTTAGTTGCTTCTCTCTTATATTCCTTCTCCAACGAAAAATATGACTACAATCGAACCAGTTTGATTGGATTTGAATCTTGAATTGTATTACATGACAGATCCAGCTTAGATATACTATGCATTTTGAATCCTTGTACGGTGGAGACAGTTAAGACATGGTGGGTCATGCAAACCTAAGAGTATAAAGTACAAATCAAATGAAATGTGCTACGAATCACTAGAATTTATAAAACCATTTATCTTTAGTAACCTGTTTTATATCTTTAAATACCATATTAACATTTTAAAAAACTCTTTTCCTTAATAAATTCATTACTTTTATCTCTCAATTTTTATACAAAAGAATTTACTTAAATGTTTTTCTTAAAGTTTTTGTGGGTCTCGATAAAAACATCCAACCAATTAAAATTTAAAAAAAAAATAACAAACTTTTGCCGTTACTCTGAGAAGCAACTCACCCACCATAAGCAACTTGCAAGCAACCAGCAACATTGGTCAAGCAACCCACGGCCTCCTAAGAAATGGTGCAAGCTAAGTCCTGTTATTGATGGTAAAATCCTCTTATCTTATAGCTAATCTGGTAAGAATGAGTTATAAAAAAAAAGAAAGAAATTCAAACTCAATTGTTGGAATCATCTTGGAAGCCATAGCTTGTAAGATCTTTCGCAATATATTTTGGATCATAATTTAATTCACCTTCCCAAGGCGTTTAAAGCGATTTGGTTTGTCAACCTGTACGAATCAAAGCTTTTAGAATTGAAACAAACAACGTTGCCAACGAACCAAAAAACAGTTTCTAACTCATGTAAAAATGACTTTATTCTGCCATCTATATTGTTCATTTTATTTTGATTAATTGGTTAGACTTGGTTGCCATTCAACATATATTATTTGAAATTTAAAAGTTTTAAAATTTATTTCTCTTGATATATAATCGTTTATCCAATGATGGCGACATACTTGCATTTCTTTACAATATAGCATCATTAAGAAGTAAAAAGGTCATAGATTAAATTTATCAAAATATAACTATAAATAAGATGGAAATATAAGAATTGAAATTTCATAGAAAATAAAAATGGTTCAAATCTAAATAGAATCAAACCATATCAAAGCAATTGGATTTGAGGAGAGAGTTGTGAAATTAAATTGAATCATATTTTACTCACCCTTAATGAAATCTAAAAGTTTTTTCTTTTAATTTTAAATTTCTACGTTACAATTATTTATACCAAAAGATCATAACATTCATATTGAGATAACAATGAATATAAACATAATAAATTGAAATAAAGGACATAGCACTATAAAGTAATAAAATACAACATAACAGCGTAAATTATAAACCAAGCACCCAATAGAATCCTTATATTCACGTCTCTAATCCTAAAATTGTCTCTAAATTTGGGAAGTCTTTGCTCTTTCTAGTCCAATTTAGTGACGGATTTTATGTTTTATGTTTTTTGTTTTAGCAAACACATTGCTTAAACAGGATCCAACATAATACAACTAGACTCTCCATAGAGAGAAACAGAATAACAAGACCTATCTTTAGTGAGTTACCTTAGAAGAACGAATGGGGTGTTAGTCTATCAATCCATTAAACCCATTCCTCTTCTAGTGTGCAAGGCTACCTAATCTCAATAAAGTTAGCAGATCTTGAAACACAAACAACACAAATTAAAGGACAAGACATTAGACTTAATCGAATATCTTCAATTAAAGGCCTAGCACTCCAATCTGGGAAGTCCTTGGGCCCATTTATAGATCTCATAACATTTAAAGCATCAGACTCCAAAGTTACCTTCTAATTGTGGAAACTTCAAGCCAAATCGATTCCTTTTTAATTTCCAAGCATTTAACAATTTCTAAGGATAGCCTACTCACTTTCTCTATAAAGCCACTAACACATTCCCTAAGTGATAGTGATCCCCATACGTATCACTTAAAGCCCCATATACATTGATTTTTACTTCTCCTTAATAGGTGGCCTCTACTAATCTAACTTTCTCTCCTCTGTATGAACAGTAGATCTAAGAATAATGCTTGCTCATTTCGCCTCCCATTAATAGGAATCGAGCTATCGAACCATTAAGTTAAGCTAGAGCACAAGATCTTGAGGGACTATTGAAGCAAATTTTACTATTCTAACCAACTTCTGCCAAGGTTAATTGAATCCTTACTGTAGACTAGCTTCATGTGCTAAACCAAGTAACTTCTCATCTTTCAATAATCAAGTATCAACCTGAAATATGCTCCATTAACAGTCTAACCCCTCACATGTCTGCTCAGTTGTGACCATGGCGACCTTTAGCTTGGCAGTATTGGTGCTGAGAACCTCGACACATATCCATACCCACGTTTTCTCGAAAAGACCTCTAGGTTTACTTAGCAACTTCTATCTTGACCGTACCATTTGTCTATTTCTGCTAGAAGTGTCTCCAATAACCTGTTGCCATGTATCTAGTCCTATGTAAAAGGATTTTGCTACACTAATCATTGATTTTTTTTTTCATTTGTATATTTTATTGTTCCTTATACATTACTTCTTTTAGGTAATACCATTTTTTTCTTTTCCATTTTAGATAGAATGCCCTAACATTTCAGATATAAATGCCCTTGTAATATGTGGTCGCAATAATTATGATACATCCGATATTAAATATACTTCCTTTTGTGAGCTTACTGTGCTTACTTTTCTATTCTTACTCTTATCCTAACCTTTAAGTAAGGTTAGGTAAGGAGTAACCTTGTCAAGTTGCTTGTGCATTATATCAAGGTAGCTTTATGAGTCTACAGAGTTTTCTTAGTGCGTCATATCTTCAGAATCATTAGTGTTTTTGCCTGTTTTTCTTGTTTACTTATTTCCCATTTTTGCATTTTGTCACCTTTCATTTCAAGCTTTTTACAAGCTTGAACTCATCTTAATATTATCGTCCTTCTTAGCTCTCAACACGACATATCATTTTAATATTATAGCGGAGGTTCATTTTGGTAAGTTGTATTTAACCTTTCTTGTGAGTCACGTTTGTTGTGGTAATGTGGTGTAGTTGCATATGAGTTAGATGTGAGTGTTTGAATAAGTAAAAGGTATGTTAGTTTGCTATAGCTGTATACTCTATTTTGCCCTATTTCAAACATGTAAAAACAAAGCAAGTTTCGGTTAGGTTTATTGTTCTTTGGAGTAATTGTTCTGTTCACAGATTAGTTGAACATTTGTATGGAGGAGTATATGTATATTGTTTAGCTTAGAGGAATTGTGTCTATTGTTTCTTAGAAGCTGAGTTTGTTATTGAAGAAAATAACGGATCCAAGTATCAATGCTAGTATGAGAGATAACAATAGCGGTATTGTCCACCATAGACGATAACCTTAGAATACCTCTAGAAGTATAGATGAACGAATTGACGAGATGGCTAACCTTATAGCCAATTTGACCAGAGCTGTTAATGCATTGGCCTTTCAACCCACTGAGGCTGTATAGAATATTCCCCAAGCCACTTAACTTACAAGAGGACAATTTCTAGCTTGATAAGCTCGAGGTGGAGTAGGAAGACGAATACGAAGAAGGATTGACTTAAGTGATATGAATGATGAAGTAGAAGAAGAGTATAATGAGGAAGAGGAGTGAACATGAGCACCCTAAGCTACTGATCATGTGAAGCTTCAGATTTCGAGCTTCAAGAGATTTGGAAATGCTAACGATTATCTAGAATGGGAAGAGAAGGTAAAGTATGTTTTTTATTATCACCAGTATGAGGATCATAAGAGGTAAGGATTGCTACTGTAGAGTTCCCAAGTTATGTCGCGATGTGATAGAAGAACTTCCAAATTATGAGGAAGCGAGAAATATATAGAGAAGTTAATACTTGGCCTGAGATAAAGAGAGGACCTCTTTAGACTAAGTGTCTTTTGAGAGTTTTTCAATGAGAATCCCCTTACTTCCTAGCACATGGCGCTAGGTACTTTTTATATAGGTTACCTAGACACGTGGTGATAAAGGGTTAGCTCATACTGTTCGTTGGCAGGTAATGCATTCGACGATTGAGAGTGAGCCTCGCTGTGGACGTGATGTTGTGGCCAACTAAACCACCAAATTTGCAATTCAGTGACCTGATGGGAGTAAGGGTTACTGAGTGTGTTGGTTGTATTGTGGATGTCAGATGCTTATTAATGAGCTGCAATGTAAAGTAGGTATTAAAGACAAAAGTCGGGTCAAGATGCTGAGGAAGGGGTATGCTAATACTCGATGGGGGCGAGTTGAGCCCTAAGCTTACACCAAATGATCAATGGTCATTAGCTTAACGAACGGGAGGTGACTTGCTTGGATGGTTGCCATTTGACTCGTTAGGCAGGTCGCGATGAGGGGACAAGCTCACCATCGGCTTGCATTTTTATTGGCACTAGCTATTAACCTCGCGAGGGGCTTGCGGTGTAACACGTAGGCTTACTACTTGCTCGAGCGCTATCCAGTATTTCTTGTGATGGGTTTCACTTACTAAGCCTTGATTCGAGTAAGAATCGAGTATCAATAATAAGTTTTGCAGGGTTTCACAATAATAGCTAAGAGCATTATGAAATATTTTTATTAGAAATGTATTTATGAAATATTGATGTAAGCATAGCTATTGTTCGGATAAAGAAAGTAATATTTCTTTAATGCAAAGTAGTAGGCAAAACATGTGTTAATTTGTTTTTCTGTATAAAGGTGTGATGATGGTGGTGGAATCAAAATTAGTTACAAGAGAGAAAAATGTGCATGAGGGTGAAATAACATATAAAGAGAAAAAGTAATCCACATGCTTGTGTAGAAAGGCTCTCATAAAGAGAGAAAAAGAAAAAAACTCCTAAGAGGAGAGATGTGCTCATTAGTGATGGATTTTAGTTATTATAATGGTTTACAAGCTATTTGTATATTTTTAAAAATCTTGAAAAGGTGGAATGGAATCACACATTTGAATTTCATGTGATCTATGAGCACTTAAACCATCCCCTGATCCATTAATTAGGTGCCAATAGATTTTTTAAAATTTTTAAGTGTGATTTCACCTCTTATGATTTGTATAAATATGTAAATTTCCTAAACCATTCCTAAAGACTAAACATTCTCTCTATTTGTAGTCCTTGTTGCAATAGATATAAGGTTTTACCATTATAGTAATGGTTTAAAAGTTGTTTTTATTATTTTAGAAGTTATGCAGAAATGACACTACACTTAATATCCAACTAATAATTTAGGATTGTATAATATTATTTAAATAAATATATTTAATAATGTCAGGTTAAGTTAGTTATTATGCACCAAGTCATAAGCTATAATATTTTACTAATTACAATATCACTTTTGGTTAACTTTATTAGGTAGAAGAAAATTACTTTGCTGCAAAATTATTATGGCACGTTTGGTTTAAAGGAATGAAATTGTAATTTTTTAAGGAATGAAATAGATAAATAATAATTATTTCTTATAGCAATTATGAGGTATTTTGAATAAATAGAAAAATATGATATAAAAAATCAAAGAATGACTTATTGAAGAGATAGAAAAATATGCTATAAAAAATCAAAGAATGATTATTCACTTAGTTCTATAAAAGAATTGTAATTTTTTATTTTTAAATACTAGTAATTTTGTGGAATAACCATTCTACTAACTAATTGTACGAATATGTGAATAAAGGTGTGTAAAAGAGTTAAACGAGCCAACCTAGCTCAGCTCATTTTAGCCCGCGAGTTAAATGAGTTTGGCTCATTTGATCTATTTTTAAATGGGCTAAAAAACCTTATTTTTAATACGTTTAAAAAATATGTTAAACAGATCAGCTCGCGGATTAAAGGTATAAATGTATTAAACGAGCTAATCCAAATAGATTTACTTTAGCTTACAGATTAAATGAGCTAAACTTATTTAACCCGCTTTTAAATAGATTAAAAAGCTTTAATCAAAACTTGTTTTAAAAGTAAGTTAAACAGATCAGCATACAAATTAAAATTTACTTGTACACTTCTATACATGAATAGGTAAGAAATAACTATTTTATTTTACTTTTATGAGATCAATCAAACATGACTTTAGTATGTTTACTTGGTAACATATCTACTTTATAGAATTTTTGCTGCTACTAAATAAACAATTACGTTTTCTTACAAAAATAAAAAACAGCTATTCCTTAGCCACTTTTACATATCTCCAATTGCTTTTTCTTTTTTTTTTTTTCTTGGCCGCATTATATATCTCCATATTTTATCTACACGATTCACTAAGGATAGTCGGTGTTTTGAAATATATTTTTAATCTATTATTAATATTGTTATAAATTCAACCAATGGCTAATTATTACTTCTCCTGTATATTTTTTAATAATAATAATTATTTTTTTAGTTTTTATTTTATACTTTAGTACGAACCATCGCAATGGCAGGCGTCGCAATTAGATTACAGAAGCAAGGTCAAATTCGTCAGAAATCCCAGCACCTCCAAAATCCCTGCTAACTCCACGGCCACTGCTGGAGCAACAAGAAAACCCTAAGCCTTAAACCCTAATCTCCCCCCCTATACTCGCAAATTACACTCAAAACAGCTATATCGAAAACCCTAATCCGTGAAGATGCAACACGATGAGGTTATTTGGCAGGTCATTCGTCACAATCACTGCAGTTTCATGGCCAAGTAAGTTCTTATTAAGTTCCGCATTCACTTTCTTTCTGCGTCCCGTAAGTTGCTGTTCTGATGCGATCAGAGTTTCGCTTCTTGATTCTGCAGAATTACGACTGGAAACTTCTGTAGAAATCCGTACAACGTTACAGGGATATGTAATCGAAGTTCTTGTCCCCTGGCGAATAGTCGTTATGCCACTATCCGTGATCATGACGGTAATAATAATACTACGTTTCTTGTGTTTTTGTTTTTTGTTGAAAATTTGTAGCTTGAGAAAGAGTGAATGTAAAGTTGGGGACCCTTAAGAAGGTTTAATGCGTGATAGGAAGCATTGAATTCGTAATTTTGTGTGTTCATGAGATAGGTTTGGTGTTGGCGTTCCATTATTTTATTTATTTATTTATTTTTTCCCAGAATGTTGGGTTTGGGTATCATTGACAAGTCTTAAGGTTGATTTGTTGACTTTGTGATCGAGGTTTAGCAATCGGCTGGGGTTTAGCAATCTTCTAATTCATAATATGTTAGATTTTATTGTCTTGGTAGGAGATAATGTGGTTCACAATTCACATCCCAAAATTTATATCTTAAAAATACGTGAGAAAATAATGGTAATTGCTATGCATGCATTGTATCATATTTAGAATTACCAGCAAAGGTCATCAAGAGCTTAACCGCTAGGGTTTTGTAAATAGATTTTCTGCAACATCAGTTGTTACTGTTTTAGGAAGAGCTTGATGAGGGTCATCTGACATTTCATCCAAAAAAAAAAAAGCTTGATGAATATGCACAAGTGGAGGTAAAAAAAAATACTGAGTTTGCAGCTCCCAATTGCTTGAAACTTTAATCCTCTCCACCACTAGTTTTAAATTTCAAGAAATAACTATAGTATAGTGGATTTCATGGAAACCTATTTCATGGGATAAAGCAAACGCAGACTAAAGGCTTGTAATTCCTGCAACTGGTTATTCTCTTAACTCTCTTTATGCATGGCTATAGTGCATATCAACAGTTTACTTTCATAGTTAATGTATTATGTTGAGATCGTGACAATTGAAGCAGTGAACTTATATTATTGCTCTCTGTGGAAGTTGTTGTTTTGACTTGATGACATAATGTACTTTCATTTGAAGTCCTCTGGTATCAAGAGCAACTTATATTTTTATTGTTTCACTGTTTTGCAGGGGTCTTTTATTTATATATGAAAACAATAGAAAGGGCTCATATGCCCAATAAATTGTGGGAAAGAGTGAAGTTGCCGATAAATTATGAAAAGGCACTTGAAATCATTGATAAACATCTGGTATTTGGATATTGTTGTTTTTCCTATTGCTCTCTGTATCAATGAAGTTGTTTCTGTAGTTCTGAACTTAAATATATTCTATTCTGTCACAGATGTATTGGCCTAAGTTTTTGGTGCACAAAACTAAGCAAAGGTTGACAAAGATGACACAGATGCGCATAAGAATGAGAAAGCTTGCATTAAAGACCAGGTTCTTATTTTCTCTCACTTATAATTTGTGCATGTGAAAATTTATCTGCATCACATGTTTTGGTTTATTTACTGTGTTTCATCCTTATATTTTTACTTGGGTGATTGTTTCTTTGGTAATTGTATGATACTTATTTTGACATTTGCAGCAATCTTCCATGCCAACAAGAACTCTTTACAATGCTTTTTCATTTTTACTACCCTTCAGAAAAAAGTAGGAAAATTATGTAAACTGTAGAATTCTTACATACATCAGTTATCAGTAAGCTTAATCAACAGAAATTGTTGGTGGTCGTTCTGTTGTACTCTGTCCCTCTGAACCTGTTGTAAGAATCTTCACAAAGCTTTTCAGAAGTGATAGCAAACAAGCTTTTCAAAATCTTGTGTACTTTGTTCATGCTCTGATAATGAACAAGATCTGTTTCTCTGAACAAAGTTTGCTCCCTGCCTTTTTTTTTTTTAAAAAAAAAAATTAATTAATGAATATGAATGTGTTTTATTTTTTAATAGGGAAAAGATAATGACAACACCAAGGAAAGAGAAAAAAAGAGAGGCTAGAAGGGAGGAGAAAGCAGAAAAAGCAGCAGTATTGGAGAAGGTTTAACTACTTCCATGGTATCTTCCATGTTTTGGTACAGCATGAACTGGCTTTAATTGATCTTCTTTTATGCAGAGCATTGAGAAAGAACTGTTGGAGCGTCTCAAAAAGGGTGTTTATGGTGATATTTACAATTACCCAGTCAAAGAGTACAATAGAGTTCTCGATATGGATTCACTTCAAGCTGTTAGTGAAGATGAAGAGGAGAAGGTGCCCTATTTTTTTCTGTTTTTTATTTTTTTTTTCTTTTTCCATTTGAAATTTTAGTTTTGATGCCTGTCCATTAATATATGTATTGTCCTCCTAATTGAGAATACATATCTTTTTCCATAGAGGAATGTTGTCATATTTGAAATAGGAGAAGTTTGCTTTCATAACAAAATTTTTTCCTGTATTTCACTTTGCTTTGTGAATATGCAGGAGCCAGAGATAGAATATGTTGAAGGCTATGATGAGCTTGAAGAAGAAGAAGATATTGAAGATTTTGATGGTTTAGCTATCGGTGGAATTCATGCAGATGAAGGAAATGGTGATTGCTTTACTTGATGTTTTATATGCAAATGAGTTATTTCATTCTTAGTTCATTGATAATTTTTGTAGCTGTGGGTCACATTTTGCCACATTGCTGGTACGTTTCTTAATCAGTCCTAGCTTTGTGTGTCTTGACCCATTGGTCACCAAATTGAAAACTAATATACTTGTGTGGCTTTTGTTCCATCAAAGTTTAGAATGATTACATGGATTTCTTGGCACTCCTCTTCGAGCAGTACCCAAAAGTCGATTGGCAAGTCTTCTTGTATTCATTAAGAATTTCTTGGCTTATGTGTTCAGAGATGAGCATTTATTGAATTTTGTGTTCATTTTTTCTTTTTTCAACATATTTTAATATATTTGTATGGGTACTAATGGAATGTCATGTTTACTCTACTTAGAACTCTGCTCTACTGTTGTAGAGTGTGAATGTTTAACATCTGTGTTTTTAAGTCTCCAGGCCTTTTTATCCATCCTTCTCTGGTAATATTTTCCATCTGCACCATTTTCATCTATGCTCAAATTCCGAAGGAAGAATAAGTACAGATGGAAATAACGGAAGTGATGATGAAGAAAAAGAAACTGTAGTTCGAAAGAGAGGAAAAGAATCTTCTTTGGCCTTGAAGACGGATGGGGGTGCCAAATCAAAGAAAAGAGCCAAAGTTCTTGTTGAGGTAGGCTGGCAATGTAGTAATGTGTCTGAAATATCCTGCTTACTTGGACATCTTATGACATTATGTCATTATTTTATCCTGAACTATTGGCATTGTTTACTGGTCATGATTCTTGCATATCTGCTCAGTGAAATCATGGAATTTCATAGCATTTATGAATTCCCCAATTGCAGTTTAGGAATGCCCTGAAAGACAAACGGAATGTGACCCTTATGGTTCATCTATCCTGGTGGATCCAACATACAAGTTTGTTGGATCCTTTTCCATAATGGAATGAAGAGAAATTGTATCTGAAATCCGTGGGTTTCATTCAATGTACTTCAAACTAAAATGTGTAATGAGGACCTGTTTGTGAGGTCTTAAGAACTTCATAGAAGCATGATTAGGCACTTAAATATTCCATATAGTCATTTGCCTGAAATTGATGCTGCACATACTGACTGTAAAACTAGAAAGTCGAGGTTCTCAAGGAGTAAAAGTTACTCTCGAATAAGCTGAAATAATCAAAGAGCCCACATTGATGGGAGTGTGTGGCAAGTCTATGCTGGCTCTCAGTTGGGAACCTGCAAAATCAGTCTGGTAGAAGTGGGATTTAATTAATCATATAGCTAGATTAGCTGGTCCATAATTTTGTAAAATCAAAATGCTGATAATAATGAAAATTGAAAACAAGAGGGTTAAGTGTAATTTCTTAAAATGTTTCAGGTCTATGCCTTTTTGTTCCACTTCAGTGGTATTTCTGTTGATCCTTGTATTTTGTTCTATTTATTAACTTATAGATAAGTACAAGGTATGATTTTCAGATGAGTGGTATGAGGTGGTAGTACATCTCTCACATGACCTAAGTGGGAAAATTTGTCCTCTAAAGTTGAGCTAAAGTTTGCTTTATTATATATTTGGGTCTGTTCATCTTCTTTTTCATGACTTACTTTTTGATCTTAGTGACAAAGCTTTTGGCAATTGAATCATTAGCATGTCAGTATGGGTTTACGGCATACAATCTGTTTTTTTCTGTTAAATATTGTGGACTAGCTTGTTGATTGGAGTGGCCAGTACATTGTTATTTTGGGTAAATGTTGCCAGTACATTGTTACAAGTAACTTCCTATAGGAAAAATGCCGGACAAGATTTGTTTGGTTGCACACTAGTGCATGTCACTTTGGTATGTTGGTGAATGTCTGGAAATTAAGCTAATTATGCTTGACCTTGGACCAGTTTACAATGAGTAGACTCAGTACTGTAAAAAGCTATATCTTTACTAGGAGGGTCATTTATGTGAGACTACAAGGTTTAAGTCCTGTAGAAGCTTTTTAAAGCAACTGTTTGCTGGATAGCAGTTTAATCCTTGGCTGATAGTAATATTCACTGCTATTTCTATGCAAAGGGAATTCAGTACATGCTATAGAGGTGGTCTTGTTGTTTACCATTTTGGGTGCTGTACTTATCTCTTTGATTGTGATTTCCACTTATGTGGTTGTGTAGAAAAAAATTTGGAGAATCACTACATTGGTTTTTCCATGGAGAAGATAGTAGTCAAATGGGAAATTCTTTGCTAAATACACCCAGTATGCAGAACCGAGTCATAGCATTCATTCAAGCACATGCATGTTATATGGACTCAGAGTTTAAAAGAAGCTGAATAGAGTCAAACCGTACTAAAGCTTGAGCTCCAACTCAACTTGGATATTTAAGACTTGTGCTTGATCAAGCTTTAGATTTATGGTGTTGCTCAACATACTTAAGTTTTAATTAAGGTCATTTAAGCTCGATTATTAAAAAGATTAGATCTCTTTTAATAAAATTTATATTGAAGCTTGAACTTGACTCAGATTAGGCCAAGTCAAGTTTAATATATGCTTAACTTGGCTCTTGACTAAGATTGAGTTTGGCTCCATAAGCTGTTTAAGCTTGCTCTACTATTGTTTAATTAAACTCAAGTCACCTTCATTTCTAACCATAATGTGCACTCTGCAACTTTAATAGGTGAAATTCCTGTAGTTTGATTGGAACATGTACATAAAGGAAAAAGCCCATCCGTACTCCTTCAGTTGTTTCAGTTGTAGGCCTGAAATCTTAAACAATTGGCACTTCTTTGTGCTGTAGGCCTTGTCTATTCTCAATTCAGTTCTGTATTTGGTTTCTTTGTTGTTATATACAGCATCCGACTAACCAACTATAGCTCCAGCTTGAATGACAGTTTATTATTATTATTATTTTTAATTGCAATCGGGGCATTTTGGTGACGTAATTTACTATTTCAGCATTTTCCTTTGCCTAGGCTATGTGAAATCATGGATGCTTGAAATTAGATTTCATTGATCATAGCATATTAAAAGGATCTGCAGTTGAAAAATCATCTTTTCACTAATAGAAAGGTATTTAATCAAATCAAGCATTATGATTGTACTTGGCTAAGTTTGTTTGGGGAACACGTCTTGTACCCTTCAGTGTGTTCTTCAACACTATCTCCCATGATCAAAATGGAAGGCGGGTTGACTATATCAGGGAGTTGGGGAAGTGATAGCTCATGCTAGTGTCATCTCCATTATTAGCTTTTCCTCATGATCATCCCATCATTAACCTACCTTGTTCTGCATGCATCTTTCTTTGGTAATTACATGCATCAATGGTTTGTTTCTGAATTTAAATACTGTTGTCTCAGTTGTATGTTACTAGTATCTAAAATGCTTTGCTGTAAGTAGGGCTACTCATGCAAAGTGTATATTAGCATGTAACACTTATTTTATTTTATCAGGTTGAACATGACGATGGCGATGAAAGACAATTGGTTGCACTTTGAGATCCTAAGCCTAAAGCCATACGCGGGTTTTCGCTGACAGCCCATCTGGTGCAGCAATTTTTGTAGAGTAGAAAAGAGGCTTGTTAACTTCGGCTAGGGGCACTTAAAGTTGTCTTTGATCTGAGCAACGTTTGTCAAGTGAATGTATTATATTTTTCATTTTTTTTTTTCACCCTTTGCTTACATCTAGGGTTCCGATATGTCTTCTTGTCCTTTTGTTGGACCATTATTCTCATCTCTAAGAGCCCTCTACTGATGAACTACTTTCTTAGAGATGTGACAGAAGCTAATTCTTCCCTATTGCAAGAAATTATTCATTCATCTTGCCATAATTTAATTAAATACCTTTTCGTTTCTGGGTGTCCAGCTAAATCTTTGCATTTTTGAAGAACCAATACTGGGTTATTTAGGACCTGTAATTGCTTTTAAGTAATCTATTTATTGTTGGTTTCCCTATATGATATTTCTGTTTTTCTGGAAGGTGATTCATCATTACACGATCCATCTGGTGGTGAAGTTATCCATTTGCAGCCCCTCTGTTAAACCTATTCTTATTTCGATTTTGGCCCCCAATTCAATTCTTTTAGCTTCTATTGAACCGACAAATTAACTTGATTGTCATCCTTTTCTTTGATATAATATTAATATGTATATATAAGCTACCTTTTGGATGATTCGAAATATGAAGCAATTGGATGTCCGACCTTACCTATATGACATGATGAATCAAATGATTTAACACTCTTACCTTTGTTGTAGATCGGTAAAATCGACGTGTAATACAACCAACGAGTAGTTGATGACATTTTATAATTGAAGGATCTCTCTCGAAGTTGATGACTTTGCTTTCCCAAATCTAGCTATTGTCCTAGATCTATTGAAGACAAAATTCCCTGTCTCCAAAAGCAAAAGACGCATGATGAATGATATAGTCGGCATACGCTCAAAAATGTTTTGACGAGAGGGAGGAGATGGAAGATGAGTGCAACAAGTTTCTTTCTTTCGTTTTTTTTTTTTTTTTTCCTTTATTCCGCAACTACAATTAAAACCGTTGGAAAAAGGAATGATCAAATCCAATCTATTTCGGTGAAAAAAGCTGTTGTTCATGTTGTTGAGCTATTGAAACTGTAATATCCTTCTTAAAAGAGGAAAAATTGTGTTAAGTTACCTTTAGAAGCTAGCCCTAATTATTAAAATATATGGCATTTCCTTAGGATGTGGTGTTCTGTTTGAAAATTTAGCCAATTATGGCATTTCAGTAAGGGATCTACGGTGATTAGCTAAAGGTAAGGTTTTAATATTATTATTTATAGAGATTTAAAGTGGGTCATCAGAGATGGCGATGCCTTGTTAATGGCCATTGCTTAACAATATGAAGAGAAAGCCAAGCCAAGGTTTAGGGCTTCAACCTTATCATTTAGTTAAGTTGTAGTTTGAGTATGAATGGATGAATTGCCATTAGAATGTTATAGTACTACCATGTTGAGGAAAATTAGGGAATCAATTGTTAAGGGCCTTTGCTTTGATATTTTTACCTCAATTATGGAACGTGGTCATTTTGTCTGACTATATATATTCATTGTGCGAAACCACCAATCCATAGTATTATTGCAGAAGGGTGATACAGAATGGATTACGATATGAAGGTATAAAACCATTATATGCTGGGTGTGGTGTGGTTGTATTGGACACACAAGAGAGAACTGCAATGTTAAAAACTATAACATGGATAATGATGGGGAAGAAGGGAATGAAAGAAATCCAACTGAAACAAAGAGAAATAAGGAATCCTTTGTTTAGGGAAACCGAATTGAACAACGTAGAAGAATTACATAATGATGCGACTGCAGAATGATGATAATGAAGAAGCATAGGGGAAATAAAACAAATTAGAAGAGTCAACCAAACATAGAGCGGGTGAAGAATCGTAGTGACGTTGTAAATCTTCCCAACACACAAGCAAATCAAACTTAACCCAACAAATCAGCATCATCTGTCCAGTTGAATGCACCAGAGGAAACATGGACGGAGCAGGGGGGCATCTAGTGATACTCTTTGCTTGATGACGCTTCAACTTCTAATTAGGTTTTAAAACATATAACCAAGTGACACTAAAGTGCCAATGAGAGTAATATAACACAAAATAATTGCTAGAAATTTGTTTACCAATGGATGAAAAGCTATATACTTCACCTTCCGTGTGAAAATCCTATATCAAAACTCAGGCATGTCATGTTTGGACTTGAGTTGTAGCGAATCTTAACTAAATAACTATAGTGGACGATGCCTTGATATAAATAGATTTAAGTGCAGATGGCACAAAACAGTGGTGCCAGAAGAGAATGGGACAATGTTGGCAACGAATCAAATCCATCAAGCAATTTAACATAGTAATTCCTACGATCATTTTGGGAACGGGCTTATCCTCACCATAAGCTAATGAGCTATTACAGGTGGATAAGCAGAACGATAATAGAAACCATTTTGAGACAAACAAACTTAGAACTAGAAGTCCCTCAATCCTTAGTTTCAACAACATATTGTCAGAAGCTACTGCAAATAAGTTTTTCACCTTGCCAAAATGCACTCTGGGCTAGGGATCGATCACTAGTGGCCCTAATACACTCCGGTATCTGCTACTTACTACTATGATGGATTCGATCAATCATCCCCAGATTACATACTCTGTGAAGATCATACCTTGGGATATTAGTTGTGCCAGTTCCCCTATGAAGTTACTGCTACAAGGCATACTGCTAGCGAATTTCAGTTGACATGGTCATGTTAATTAAAATGAAAATGTAATCTTTTAGCTTATACTTACTATTAGTTGCCATTTGATGGTTTTCTATGTTCAAATGCTGAGGGATAGCATGGAGGAATTATCTTACTGTGTAATACTGATATTTTGGATATTCCTTTGATTAACCGAGCAAGGGAATATATCCACGTGTTAAATTTAGAAATGCGGTTAAAATTTTGGCAAAGTTTGAGGCAATATTGAAATGAAATGGGAGATAAGTCATGGTGTTTGATTGCAGCTTTTAATGAAATTATTAATTAATCTACGAAGTGGGGTGGTGCTCAAATTAATTTTTATTTGAATATATTCATGTGTTAAATTTGGAGTTAGGAAATATCCTTCATGCCGATTAATGTTTGTTGTCTCCAAAATGTTGTCTCAACGATGTCACCACTAATCATAATCAAACATGTGAGTGCACGGTACAAATTCTAATACTTACTGTTTCTATCATATAGGTGTTTGATTATGATTGATTGAGATATCATTGGGATTGAATTTTAAAGACATCAAATATCCTTCACGCATGTAAGATTGTGGAATGGTGGTGGACTTAGAGGTTTGTTGGGCTAAAATTTATCTAATTTGACCAAAAAAATTTATAACACTAATTACTTTGCTTGAAAATGTTATTATCCTAAAGCTAGACTTTTCCATCTTCAAAGAAAGAGTTTTTAATCTAAAACCGTTATAAAAGAGTAACACTGTTACTAATTTCCTATTAAAATGGATTAAGATTTGAGTCTTTCTACCCAAGTTTTAATATAGTTACAAAAAGAAAGAGTTTTTATAATTTTCTCATCCTTCTAAAAACATAAGTAGACAAGGATTAGAAACCCTTTCATTTTTGACCAATGTGGTCATCCCTTCCAATGTTTTTGAATATGGTTGGCACAATATTGGTTATAAGCTAAGTAGCATATGATTTCATAGATCAAGCTAGAAGGTAAAATCGAGATGCTTTTAAAGTCATTAAAATAGGAAAAAAAAAAAAGATTTCATAGATCAAGCTAGAAGGTAGAATCGAGATGCTGCAAAGTCATTAAAATAGGGAGGAGGAAAAAAAAAGAAAGAAGGATCCTGCTTATATTAGAGGAAATAAAAGGAGAACTAAGCCTAAAACAAAAAAAAATTTATTTTAATCAATTAAGAGATTAAGAAATAAACTTTCTACACTACTAGGGAGAGAATAAATGTTATATAAGACAGAAAATGTGAGGTTAGACTTGGGCATGAGTCGGTTTCGAACCTTGAATCAGTTTAGGCGGGCCTTGAATCTGTTTGGCCTAATAGTGGCCGAACCAACCTACCTTAGTAAACTGCTGGGTTTTAGGGCTTAGGCGGCCGCTTAGGCAAAACTGCCTGACCTGATGGTTTAAGGATCGCTAGATTTAAAAAATAAATAAATAAATAATTGGTTAGTCATAATGATTGCCCCAACCCCTTACCCTTAGACCCCTATCCCCCCTTATCCACTGTCTTTTGTCCTTTGTTAAATTTGCAGACCTAACTTTCGATGTATGTGCCAAAAATTGTAAATTTGCAGTTCAAAATTTAAAATTTTTGGCGTCGAACCATTTAAAATTTGAAATTTCAAATTATGCGTTCACACATTACTTGGTCGTTATAAGTAGTAGCTTCAGGTCTAGTAGCAACGTTTACTTTACAAACTAATTAAATATCTCCAACTCTAACCATTCTATCTTCAAATTTTTTTCGATTGTGAAACATTATCAGAAATATTTCTTTCTATTAACCACCAATATCTATGCATAATTATCCACTCCACTACACAGAACAATTTATATTAGCAAATAACGCTGACATATATATACCTACCATATAATTTTTGCTTTATTTTCTCTTATATATTATTTCTATTTTTCATTTATAAATCTTTGTTGTAGTAAATAAGAGAAAAAAAAATATTAACATCGATGAAAAGATTTTTGCGTCGTACCTTCTCTAGTAAAAAACATGATTCATCATCTAGTAGTAAAAGTAAGGGTAAGAGTGTTGAAGTTTCTAATACGTCGTTTACGCCACAACCGTTCAAGGATGTTTAGGCGTACCTAGATAACGAGTACGACTTGAATGAGTAAATGACACACGATATAGTTGAGAATGTGGAATAAGAAGTTACACCACCTCTAGGCTTCGATGTAGAACCTCATTGCATAAGTAATCGCGGTACACCATCTCTTGGCTTTGACGTTAAACATCAATGCATAAGTTACCAGAGTACGCCGCCTCTTGGTTTTGAATCTCCTCGCGTGAGTATCTTTGAACGTCATGTTAAATTTGAATCCTCTCGTATGAGTGTCCCTACACGACTTGTAGGATTTGAACTCCCATAGATTAATTCATCTTAGGGGTCGGACATACGGAGAAATACCACAACGAATGAACCAAAAAGGAAATAAAAAAGAAACTAATGAAGTATGGGCAGCTACCGAATGGATATGACCCACCACTCGATCTTACTTGGCCAATAATGCACTAGATATGACACACCAATCCGAATTAAAAGTTTACTCACCATTATTCCTTACTAAAGAGAATAGATAAGAGTTGAATGATAACGAGAACATTAAGGTTGCTCAAAGTGAGTAATTCCGTATTAAAAGTTGAATGTTTACATACAAGGAAAATAGGGGTTTATGTATTTGCCCACTAAGGTTATTTTATATATATGAAAGATAAAATGGTATTTTATAATTTCGTTACATGAATTATACTAAAAAGGGATAAAAAGAATAAAGAATATCCAGTATGAAAAAGAAAGAATCATTTTGGAATATTGCGTCAGAAGATACGTGTTGCATGATGGCTGAACGTTAGGAGTATGATATAACATAGGCAGAAACAAAAAGTACTGGTAGTTAGGGGTCGACTTGATTTGGATCAGGTCGGGAGCCAATCAGTTTGGTTAGGAAGTCAGTTGAATTGGAGTCAGGCACTAGTAGTCGGTTGGAGAGCTTGGTTCGGTTAGCCATTCTTAGGTTACCTTCTAGGTAAGGACTTTGCAATTGGGTAGGAGTATTTTGGACACATGTGAGGATTTAACAAACAAGTTGGCAGGAGATCGGATCAAAATAGGAGTCCCCGCCTCAGTTATGACTTAGAGCTAGTATTTTCTATGCGAGCCCTTGAAGTCCTCTAGCTTGGCTTCTTGTGATCGATTTAGGAGATTGATTCCTATCACGGATGAGTTGCCTCGTAGACGTGTTTGAGGATGAGAATGACGATATAGAAATTATTTTAGAAACAGATGAGCAACATATGGGATAATATGGGCCCAGTAGTTCAAGACCATCGGGCTCAAGTAAGCTTCCTAAACTTGGTAAGTCTAATGTTTTTACTACTTATTTCCATAAAGGTATAGACGAAAAGGAGAACTCGAGGGCATTTTGCAATTACTGCAACGTGAGTTACTTGTAGAAAACGGGAAAGGGATATGGTACCCTTAATAGGCATTTAAGGTCAAAGCATCTCAGGGAAGTGAGATTAGATAGAATGCAGCAATAGATTACTCAAGACCATAGTTCATCCAATCGAATACTAATGAGGTATGATGAAGAGAGGTATAAGTATAACTTAGTACAGTACCTAGCAAATATGCACCTCTCATTCAACGCGAGTGTATCAGAGTAGTAGAATCGATACAAGCAGGAGATGTTCAACCCTAGATCGCAATAGCTTAGCAGCAAAACGTTAACTCGAGCTTCGTAGGAGCTTTATCATAAAGGTAAGGGGGAGCTTGCAGATAAGTTTGCTTCCTTTGATATGCAAGTGTCCATATGTGCAAACATATAGATGAATCCTTTTTGTAATAATTTTTATATGAGTATTATTGTTCATTAGGTAGACGATAATTGGTAACTTAATAAACGACTATTGGCTTTAAGGGTATTCAACGATTGACATACGGTGCAAAACATTTATAAAATTATTAAAGAAATCGTAAATGAGTATAGATTAGTGAGAAAAATTTTTTCTATTGGTTTTGATAATGTAATTGCTAATACTGCATCAATATCTGATTTGCAAAATTATTATCAACTAGCGTTGGGGGGATTTTTTTCCACATACGTTGTGCATATCATATTCTTAACTTATGTGTTAAAGATGTCATTGTAGTTTTGCACGACCGTATAGCTCCAATCAAGAATATTGTCAAGACAATAATAGACATATAGTCCCTTCATAAAAGGTGGAGGAACTTTTGTATGGGGTGCAGGAAGAGGCTTTAAAAGTTTAAGATAGATGTACAACACCGTTGGAACTCGACTTACGAGTCGTTGCATAACATAGTTCTTTACAACGAATTGCTGTGTGACTTCGTAATATACAACATGCAAGGAGTTGACATTTTTCCTAGTGTTCACTTGTTTGTTTGTTATGTTAATCGTCAGTATACTTGGCGTGTTACTTCAGGCTCGTAATGACTCAAACCTACATGCATACATATACGATATAACATTAAAGTGGTTAGTTTATTACAAATAAATTCTTCTTATTTATCTTGTAGTAACTATTGTAGACCCTCGTTGTAAAGTGAAATTATTACTAATGTATTTGAAAATTTATTATGATTATATTTAAGATTTAATGAATTCTCAAGATGTGTACAGCTTAGAAGTATAGCAAGAAGTGTCAGTAGCAATGGCTGACATAGAGGAAATGCTCAATCACTACCAAAGTTAGTTTAGTGGCTAGTCATTAGTCTCCCATTGCCACTCATCAAGGAGTGGTATTTCTCATTTATGGGTGAGTAATTACTAATACAAAAATTAAAGAGGCAACGGTCTGGTGGTCTAATGTCTAAGTTGTAGTACTATACTAATACGAATTTTGAGTTTTCTGAGAATATTTCCATAAAACACTTCGATATTTTAGAGTGGTGGTAAAGGTATAGAAAGGATTACCTACTGTTATCTTGCATCGCTTGTGAAGTACTTGTTGCTCCAGTTTCAATGGTTACTGTTAAGTAAGCGTTTAGTATAGTAAGCTTGATCGTCAATGAATGCCGAGCTTCCCTATCTATTGTCAGTATTGAGGTAAATACTTACATAGAAGATTGGTACAAGACGACCTACAAACGACAAGAACCATACGAGACATTAAGCAAGGAAGATGATTACTTCAATAATTGGAGCCGATCTAATGGAAGCCCAATCTTACCCATAGATTCCACTTCTACTCACAAACATAAATAGTTACCTCAAGGTGATACATAATAAGTTTTCTTTTCATCCTTTATGAAAAAGTTTTATCATATAGAAAAATCTTTTTTCCCAATTGTTTAAAAAAACTAAATAACATGATTTTTTCAAAAGTGGTGATATAGTATTAGGTTATTCCAAATTATGATCGACTAAAATTATTTTTCTTAAAAAAATTTAACTTAGATAGTCATGTATACTTAGGTTCTTTTTGCAAAACATAAAATTGACTAATAAACTAAAGATTTTCTAAAAATCTAAACCAAACTATAGTAGTCTAATTCTAATTAGCGAATACATAAGCACCTTTTAGGGTGACTATAAAATATAGTAAAAAATATTTTCCCTTTGACCACTTTACTCTACTTAATCAGATTAGGTATTCATATTGTAAGAAACTTTTTTATACGTTTTTTTTTTTTCATTTTTAATGTATACTTTATGGATGGATGAAAGAAAAAGAAAACGGTAGAAGGATTGTTAAGGTTAAAAGGGAAAAAAATTATGTAAAGCCTTGGGGAAAAAAAAAAAAAAAGTTTCCTTAAGCCGCTAGACCTCTTGAACTAGCTCTGAATCGTTAGTTCATCGGATGATCACAGTTCACTGTATCTATGACCCATGAACTGACTGTTTAAGGTCGGTTCGAACTATGATCGAGGTCTATGAGGTCGGTGGATAATAAGAGATGATAATAGAAATATCTGATTCTGTGATATTAATATCTTACATAAAAGGGTAAAAATTAAGTTTTAATTGAAGGATAACATGCATTTCTTGTTAAAAACCAATGGTATACTAAATACATTCAAAGGCTATGATGTATTTCTCTCAAACACTAACGTGACTGTAAGAAATGATATCGTAAACATAGCAAGAATAAAAGGGTTGAAAAGGTTTTTTTCTTTTTAGAAATCAATTTTAATTTTAAATAATTATTTATAAGTCTAAGTAAAGAATAATTATTTAATGCTTTTTATAATAAAGATTCTTAATGGAATTTCAATTATGAAATAAAAATACAATTAATTACCATATCAATTCTTGACAAAAATAATAAGGGAGTAAAATTACTATTATTACTAGGTGAATGGGTTGTACATCTCTTCGTAATTCATTTATTTCATTGGATTTTTCTAAATTAAACATTTGCAACTTCTTGTATGTGTACAGGAGTCTACTAGGGGAGCCCATTGGAAATATCTTAACATGATGCTTTCATCGTAATTCGCGGATCTAGATAAGAGTTTTTTTTTTCTTTTTTCAACTTTTGTATAATTATTCCTTGTCTAACAGTAAAAATTTAAATGAATCAAATCAACAAGAATAATTATTGACCATGATTTGAAGCGAATTTAAAGTTTTGATGAATCCAAACTTGATTAGGTTTATTTTGAATGAATTCAATTCCTATAAAAGTTTGTTTTAGTTAAAATCAATTTATTAGATCGATCTCTCTCTTAATCTAAACTCTATTTTTTTTTTTTTCTAAATTACATTTTATAATCCATCATTCATCCTATTAAACTAATTCAAACTTTCTTAAGCTTACCAGAGGTGTTTAAGATGTGGTATTTTAAGTATCATTATCTAAACACTTTTCTACTTTATAAAAAAGTGTTTTAAGTAAAAGTTTTTACCTTTATTTAATTGTTTCATTTGTACGGACCAATTCTTTATTTTAAGCAATATAACACGTTCCTTTATTTAACTGTACACATTGATCACATGATCAATTGTAAAAAAAATAAAAAGTAAAAAACTAATTATTTATGAAGTACCTGTTTCAAATTAAACACCTATTTATAATTGTAAATTATAGAAAGTGAGAAATACTTAGACATGAGTATCTCTTTGTAAATATGCTATCGGAAAGTAGATAAATTGGAACACAGACGCGGTAACGGCGGAAGTTTCAGAGCATTCTAGATGGTTAGAGACAAAATGCAAAAGACACCTGGCCCAAAAAAAAACAAAAAATGCAAAAGACACGTATCATCTGATCAACATCGGACGACCCGTCAACCAGGTTACCACTAAGTCAAGTCCCCACCCACAGTCATCTCACTGTTAATTGAACCACCCAATCCAAACCCCAGTAATTAATTAATCCCATGACCTAATCAGCTTACAGTTCTTGGCAACTAAAACCACCTTCATCATCTTCTTCTTGAACTTTAATGTAAATCAAAGGGCAAAAGGAGGAAAAAAAGAATGGATGTTGATCCAACCAAGTTGCCAGTCCTGGCTTTTGTTCTTTCCCAAATTGATCCCAATTCACATCCATATCTGCCACCTCAAATCCATCAAAATCTGACTGCCCAGTTTCCCCAATTAACCAACCCCAAAATCCTACCTTCCCTAGCCCAATCCATCCCTCAAGACCTCCACCGCACCCTATCCCTGCTCAAATCTCTTGGTCCCAGACCAGACCCATCTTCAGTTTCCTCAGCTAGAGTCAAAATCATTGAATTTGAAGAAAAGGGTATTGATGAGATTAGTAGCACTGAAGTTGGTATCTGGAGGGCTGTCTTGAGGTTGGATAGTATGCATGAGGAGTGTGAGAGAGAGTTGAGGAGTATGGAGGAGAGTTTAGTTAGGGTTTACAACGAGACTGTTGAGGATGAAGTCGAGGAGGAGGTTGATGAGGAAGTTGTTAGGGTTTTGAAGGAATCTGAGAGTGGTAATGTTGTGGAGAGAGTAGATTTGTCTGAGAGGGGATTAAGGTTTCTTCCTGAGAGTTTTGGGAAGATTCATGGCTTGTTGGTGCTCAATTTGTCTCATAATCAGCTTGAGGTTAGTAGTCATTCAGTTATTCGTTGGTTTTCGATACTCGGGGTTTAGGTTTTTGGATCATATGTTTAGGTAAAGACGTAGAGGGATGAGACAGTTTTGGTCACTCAGGTGATTTTACACTGATTATATTTCCAGTTACATTCATGTGTTGCATGAATTTTATGTTACTATATACAGAAACTGTGCCACATGAATGGTTGGGAAGTACAGAAGATCCGATAAGGTTGCCTTCCTGAATTCTTTGGAAAAGCATGGATTGAGTTTGTTATCATATTAGTATTTGGAATTCTAATTCTAACAATTTGGTAATTAAGAATTGATATACAATTATTGCTGGATGTTGAATCATTATATGATTTCAAGTGGACACATTGGATTATATGCAACATTGACTCTTTTTTTTGAGGAATATAAAGTTTATATATGGAGAAATCATCTTTCTTTTTTCTTTTTTTAATATTATTAGCAAAAACTTTTTGCCTGTTGGTATCCTCTTCAATCCATGGTGTTGGGTGCTTCATGAATAGAAAACTTCATCGCTACAAAAACGAACCAATTCAAGTTAGATAATTGGGATATTCCATTGCAGTAATAAATCATGTGGTATTGAGGTTTTTTTATGCATCTGAGAATGCCTGTATCTGATTTCAGTACTAACTGTGGACTCAAAATGGCAGAAATGAAGTGATTTTATAAATAAAAGGTAAAATGATCAATAGTGCTACTGGAAATAGGGTTTTCTAACTGTTGGTTTAGTGAGATTGGTTAAGTTAGCCTATAATGGACATTTTTCTCTTTCCCAGATACATCATGCAATTGTGACTTCATTGAATTTTGGCATAAACATTATGGAACTAAATGACTCAATTAAAACATAAAGTATTCGATTGATTTGTAGCACAAAGAGGATTTCTAGCATAATTTTCTTGAGGGGGGGAACGGAAAAGGTAGATCCTAGATGATGTATCTGTAGTTCTCTAAGTAAAGAAATATCATTTTGATAGTCATGCTATTTGCTGCTTGTTGTGCAGCTTGATAGTGTTCCATGTTCCTAATTTTCATGTTTCTCATGTGGGGCAGGTCATTCCTGATGCTATAGCAGGGTTAAAGAACCTTCAAGAGCTTGACATTTCTTCTAACCTTCTAGTTTCTATCCCGGATTCTATTGGATTGCTCGTCAATCTGAAGGTCTTCAATGTTTCAGCGAACAAATTAAATGCCCTTCCCGAGAGCATTGCTGGCTGCAGGTGTCTCATTTGTTACTTTGCTTCTTTATCTTTGTACTCTCTTCTTCTTCTTCTTTTTTATTTTTTATTTTTTCCTTCTTCCAATTGTTTCTTGTATATTGATCTGTTACTTGGGACAGTGCACTGAGGGAGCTAGATGTGAGCTTCAACAACCTCTCCTCGCTTCCTACTAGCATTGGATATGGTCTCACCAGCCTCGAGAAGCTCTCAGTCTCCTTGAACAAGATTCGTATCCTTCCACCATCCATATGTGAGATGAAGTCTTTGCGGTATCTGGATGGTCACTTCAATGAGATTCGTGGCTTGCCAAATGCCATTGGCAGATTAACAAACCTCGGGGCTCTGGATCTAAGCAGTAACTTTAGCGACCTGACAGAGCTTCCCGAGACTTTAGGTGATTTGGGTAATCTGAGGGAGCTTAACCTCAGTAACAACCAGATCCGAGTTCTTCCAGATTCATTCTACAGGCTTGAGAATCTTAATAAGCTAAACTTGGAGCAGAATCCACTTGAAGTTCCGCCTTTGGAGATAGCAAATAAAGGGGCTGAAGCTGTCAAGGAATTCATGAGGAAAAGATGGGCTGACATGATTGCAGAGGAACAGCTGAGGAGCATCCGTGAAGCCAGCGCAGCAGAAGCTCGAAGTGGATGGATTGGATGGGGTAGTTCCTTGATCGGTGACTTTGTTTCTGGTGTATCGCAAGCTGCGTCGGGATATATGGGTGGCGAAAAAGGCCCAAGAGATCCGTATTTGGATCAACAACTCTGAACGATCCCCATTTCAACTCTAATTATCTCCTGTTTTCTGTCGAATCTGCATGTGTACAGCTGGGGATGATGAGTGGCAATACTTCAATCCATTCATTCAGATGGACTTTCAGCCATTTCAGCCTGAAACATGTTCACAAAGGGATTGGATGTGTTGCTCGTTCACTTTTTATAGTTTATGCTTTTTCATCTTTGTATCAAAAACATTATTTTAGTGAATCCCGAGATAGAAGGGATGAGTTGGAAGGTGGATGTGTATGTCAGTTTGATTTTGATGCTTTTCTGAAGCACTTTTCGGGAAGCAAAGCAAGATTTCTGGCTGGTGTGAAATTCGTACTTTCTTGGTTAGTATTTGCATTCCCTGTGTGAGGGAACATAGTTCAACGGTGTGAACCTATTTTCTTGTCTGCTACTTCCATGCTGCTCAAGCAGACTCGCTGCTGTCTCTGCAGAATGAAAGAGCTTCAACATGGTATTCATACAGGTATCTTATCATAGGACTGGATTAGGGGTGGTCATTCAGCATAGAAAAAAGGACCCCATAAACATAAGTTATGATATTAGTAGGAAAAATTTTCAATTCAATAAATCGCTCTAATTTACAGTGAGATAGTGTCTATTAACAATAACAATAAAAGAAAATGTCTATAGTTTGTTAATTGGTATGATTAACTGTGCTGAATTGAAATGTATGCTCACTTCATGGAAGGTCCCAATTGGGATGGAAAAGGTCACCTTATCAAGACTATACCTCAAAACCTTTCATGGGTGCTATTACTATCTTTATCATAATTCCCATAAGAGTAAGATGACATATCAAATAGAAAAGATATAAGATAATAGATAGGACAACATGCAACTTGACCCATATGTATATGTATTTAAATGTAAATTTTCTTGGATGAGTAGAGCGGAAAAGGGGACTTTTAACTTGATATATCCAATTGGAAGGCTACTACAGATTATAAAGATCTTATCGTTATTTTACATGAGTGTTGGTGTTTAAGTCAAGCGTTCTATCTTCATAATCCTTCTTGCGTATGGAAAAAGGTTTTATGTTTAAAATGCTATGGTGAGTGAGGAGGTTGAGATTTTGAGTGAGCATTACCTTTTATATATATATATAATTTAGAGTTTTCCATCACGGTATGTCCTCAAATGGGAAAATTACATAGAGTTTCATTGTATGAGGTTAAGTTTAAATATAGATTTGAATTTTCAACTGATTAAAATAAAGGATTAATATTATGATACATTATTCAAATAGATGATTAAAACTCTAGTTCTCTTTCAACTTTAATACTTTGTTTGTACTATTTATCAATAATATTAACTCTCTATTTTAATTGGTTAAAAATTCAATCTTTTATTTGAATAATCTAATAATATTAATCTTTTATTTAAATCATTTGAAATTTTGATTTTCTATTTGAATTTAATTCAAAACATTGAACTCTTCGTGTATAATTCTTCCACCATATTTTCAAGGTGTATTGAGTGGGTTTTGTAAAATTTCGAACAATCTTTCTTAACATGGTTTTACATTTTTGTAAATTTGCTTTCTTATAAAGTAAATTTGACTCTTATCAAATACTCCGAGACACTTTAATTGTTAAAAGACAATGGCCAAGCATTCTCATATTTTAATTCTTTTATCCTTCTTTCTATTACTTTTTTAGTATATTTTAAATAAGATGAGTACAACCGGTGCGTCTAGAATTATCTCTATTTAACGTTTACTTTTACACATAGATAGGACTAGCAATCGCTCCTAGAAAGCTGTATGTATATTATGTATTCCGTTGTATAATTAATCAAGAGAAAAACGAAAATGAAGAAATTTTAATAATTAAAGCATTAACCTTTTTACGTCAAAATAGGAAAATATTCAATCAACGAAATAAATATTTTACATTCCCAATTACAATGCAACAATACTCCATATCTCCCATTCTCTTTTTCTTTTTCGCTATTTAACTCGTTAGCCAAATAAAACTTAACATTGCCGATATGTGAACAGAAAAAGAAAAGTGAACGTTAGGAAAAAAAATTTAAAAAAAAAAAGAAAAAGAGAATTAGAGAAATTAAGCACTAGGTTTTATTTACTCAAAGGAATCTATTGGTGCATTTAACGGTAGATGTAGGAGATGATGAAGGGATCTACGCTATCTAATCTCATCTGTTTTATCAGATACTTTTCTTATCTTTATTATTGTATTTGCTATTAATTGTTAACTATTTTGACTGGGATCTCATGGGAGATATCATAGCTTCTTGATTAATATTTTTTTTTTGTTTTCACGGACGTCGAATGTGGCTTGAACTTTGACCGACGTCGACTGAGCTGGAAATTATCAGACGTGGGAGTGCCAATCCATTCTGAAAGTGGAATTTCTTAGCCTCCAGTATAAGCATGAGTGTTAGTGGTATATTAGTCGATAATACATCCGTATTATATATGGATAAAATAAATAAAATTATACTATATAATCGAATATATTATAGTATTAATATAAGATATTAATAAATGAGAAAGATAAAGAGATGGGGAGTGGTAGAGAAAGGAATAGGATAATAGAAATATTAGTAGGAAGAAAGAGAGAGAGTGGGATGTAATTAATAATAGAAAGTGGAAAAGGAAAAATGAGAAAGAGAGTAGGAAAGTGATAGAGAAATAGATAGGGAGAGAGAAAGATAAGTAAGTAAACAAATTTATCAGTTATTTATAATTTTGATAATTTATTTTATTATTAAATAATATTAATTAAAGAGTAAATAAGTAAATATAATGCTGATGATTACTTAAGTCTTAAATGGCTTCACACACACTTACTTTTACATATATTTCCTCTCTTATACTTTTGGGTATATATGATTATCTCCTAATATGGTAGTTATGTATAGGTATTGTGTTAGTATAAATAAAATCTTGACATATGCAAATATATAGAATGCTGGTAGTAATTAATTCAAAAAACTATTTATTCCATTACCATGAGTATGGAAATTTTAGTGATACTTACACACGGTATACATACATGTAATATATGATACTCAATAATTTTTTTTCTCATTAAGACTGTTAATACAATGCAATATTTATGGTGCAAAAATACGTAATTGAAATATATGACTATACGTATTGAAAATATATACTAACTAGTTAAAGGGCCCGCACAATGCATGGATTAATATTTGAATAATTATTGTAATTTTTTAAAAATAATTAAAACTAATAAATATGAAAATTTAGAATATGAAAATCTTATTGATATTTTATTTAGGAAAAAAATATCATATTATTATGGACAAATGTAGAACTGATCACTTGTATTTATCACATGTTGAACATTGAACTTAAAACAAAAAAAAGTTTATGAAAAATGCACTTCCAAAATGAATGGATCATTCCATCTTCATTCTCTTATCTATGTTGTTAGTTTTTTTTTCCTCATTCAAATTGTTTGCCTTTGAATTCTGAACAATAATTTTACAAAATAAACAGTGATTATTTGATTGATAATTTTTTGGGTTCATAAATCCTTTTGTTAATTTATTCATTGATTTATAAAAAAAGATAGGAGCTCCCAAAATTATATTAAATTTGAAAAATATAATTATGGAAATAAATTAATACTATGATAAAATGGTGGAATATAAAAAATGAAAGAGATTTCAAAATTATATATTGTAATATGATATGAGTTGATAAATAGAATTATAAAAATACATTGATGCTAGGATAAAAAGGTGAAATATAAATGATGAAAAGGCTTTTGAAATTATTGGTGGTCGATGTACCTATGTTGCGTGTGCAAAAAATATAAAATGAGGAGAGAGAGAGAGAGAGAGAGGGGTGCAGTTAGTAGAAGAGTGGAAAAAGTGAGAGAGAGAGAGAAAAAAAAGAGATATAAGTGGAAGAATGGAAAAAGTTAAAGAGAGTTAAGAAATGAAGAGAGAGAAAAAGAAGTAAGTTGACATATTTATCAATTAATTATAATTTTAATAGTTTATTTTATTATTAGTTTTTTTGGTTAAATAATAGTAAATGGAGGGTAAATATGTAATTTTAAGAAAAGCGGTTACTTAAGGTCCTATTTGCTTTAATAATATAGATATATTATAATTTGATTTGATAAATAAAAAAAATGAAGTACATTAATAATGAAATAGAAAAAAAAGAGTATAAAAAAAGAATGAGCTTCTAGAATTATATATTATAATATAATTTGATAAATATAACCATTGAAATAAATTAATGATATAATAAAACGTTGCAATATAAAAAAAGAAAGTGCTTTCAAAGCTATTATATGATATGACAAAAAATCAATAATACATTTCAGTTTTCTTTAATATTAGTTCCCATTAATAATTGATAGGAGTAAAGCCTGTAACCCTCTTTAATGTATTATATATTTTATTAATATTTAATATTAAAAAGTGAGTATTTTCTTTATCTTGTCATATGTTTTGATTTGCATTAATATTAATTCTCATCAATAATTCAAAATAGAAATCATTAATTTATTGTGTCATTATGTTTACCATTAATAATATATTTTAATTCTTATTAATATTAATTCCCACCAATAATCTACAATACTTTGGACCCTCTTTGATCTGTACATATCTTATTTTAATTAAATGGCTAAAGCATCTATTTTTTTTTATTAATTATATGTTTTCTTTCTCATTAATATGGAGACCCATTCATAACATGAAGTCTCTCTTTTGTCATTTATGGCATCCTTACATTTGTCATTTATATCGATTACTATTAATAATTTATAATATTAACAGCTTTCAGTCTTCTTTACTTATCTATTTTTATTTTAATTAAAACAATAGAACATCACTCAACTAGTTAACTTCCCATATTATTGCTTCAATTATCCACAACTTTCCATGTTATATTTCCTTGATTGATTCTATTATGATGTCTTGAGTAATAGCTGTATATTTTAATATTAACATATTATACTCCTATATTGCTTATAGTTGAAATTAAATTAATCGATCTAATTAAATTTATAATGTAAATATATATGTAAATATATGCTTGGTTATTTTATTATTTTGGTGAAACCTTGCTTGGTTATTTTCATTCACCAATTATTATTATTATTATCTAATAATAATAAATTTTTTTAAAAAGATACAATTTATTTCACTTTGTTCTATCTCCTAAGTATTTGAATTACATACATTCATATTTACTTGAAACATCTAAATTGCATGTAGGAAAACATTGACGAAAGACATTATGTAAGAACATCAAACGTATGAAATATTAATTGTAGAAAAATTATATAGTTTATTATAAGTAAAAGCATGAATTAAAAATATGTAAAAAAGTAAAAAGTTAATATAAAAGTTGTATGAGCATGTAAAAAAAAAAAAAATTGGCATAAGTGGTTGTCTTCCTTGTATGATAGTGATACTAATCACAATTTATTTATTTTATTGTGTTACTTGCCATATGCCTACAAAAATAACGAAAAACATACTGATCAACTTAATTATTATGTTCCATTTAAAAGTTTCTTAGGCTATTGAGAAAGTCATATAACCCATTGTACATCAGGTTATAGATGAATTTTTAAGCTTGAAATAATATAAATAAAAGAAATTACACAAGGTTAAAAAAAGAGCAAAAAAATTGCTAAAAAAAAATGCTTTGAATGATATGACACTTAAAAACTATGTAAAGAAATGATATTCCATTATAGTGGTAAACGTTTTTTTTGTATTTATGATTTGATTTGTCATTTGTATAACTTTATTTGATATGACATATTATATGATTAAAATACAACTGTAAAGCAATAATACACATTTAAAAAATTATCTACTTTAAAATGATACCATCATTATCAAATCAAGTTATACATAAAAAAAACAATCTCCCACCTTCGCCATTTTCTTAATGCACGTTTAATTATCAATAATAAAAGATTATTTGTCAATTTAGAAAAAGCATCCCTAATCAAAGTTCTAGAACATAAGGTAATTTCTCTATTGGAGGAATATCAAAATATTACATTTCATGATGGAAATAAATATATGAAGAATAACAAAAAAGTACAAGTAATAAGGTTAAACTTATTAACCACTTTACGGTAAGACATGAATTAGATTTTTTTTTTTTAATTTCTGTAGTTTAAAATGGAAAATGTTTTTTCTTCATGAATATTAAGAATTCAATATATATATATATGACTAAATTAATACTTAATTACTTTTGAAATGTCTAACTATCCCAGACCATTTAAAAAAAAAATGGATAGAAAAAGAAACAACTTATAGTTATTATCTATAGAGTAAAGTTAATTCAACAACAATTTATATTATATTAGAGAACCAATAAGAGCAATTAGTTTGCATTTATGTGTAAATATCAGTCGGTTTTTAATACATAGAGTCTACAACTTCAAGTGATTTTCTTAAAATTTTCTTGGTATTATTAAATTAACTTTAATTTTCTTAATAGACAAAAAATATCCTCCATTGAAAGTTGTTGATAGCAAATTTAAATGAGATTTATGGAAATAGGCATGATTATTGAGGAATCCTTTGCAAACTGAAATTTTAAATTAAATGAAAGATATGTAAGATGCCATAGAGGTGAGTAAGGCTTGAATATTATAGATAAATAAGTATTTTGGGGCTACCAATGTTATTATTATAGTCTCCACATAACAACGGATTAAATGTTAAATAGGTTCGTCTCAATGGAAAAAATGAAGAAATTATTGAGGGAACTAAATACATTTAGTTAATGCATTTGATTATGAAGATTTGTTAATATAGTAAATATGCAAACAATGAAAATAGTTAGATTGTTAGTTGGATGTGTATAAATATCAATATTTGTATTATTAATGCATTAGAATAGAGTGTACATTACATACACATATACACAATAAAGTCTCAATACATGCACGAAAATATCAAATTATAATTTAATTATACGTGATTTTTAATTATAATATCAAACCATCATAAAAATTATAAATTTAAATTTCAAATGTCTCTTAAATATTCACTAACACAATTGTGAAGTAAAAGAACAAATCAGTTTTTATTTTTATTCATTTAGGACTTATCATGATTAATAGTTGATTCTTTCAATCAATGTAACCACATAGAAAAGAAAATTACATAAAAAAAAACTTATTGAGAATATCACATTTTTATATCATTCTACAATATCAATAAAATATGCATTACTCATAAGTTCAAAATAACATTACATAGAAATGCCAAAATAAAAATGTTTCAAAATATAAAATTTAAAATGTCAAGGTTGAAATTTCAATAAGATTTAGGCCACTTAAATATTATTTTGAAAATAAATCCATAAATTTGCAAAAGATTAAACAAAATAAAGGAGCTTCATAGGTAAATTATAATTGATAAATTCAACCACATAAAAATCTATAGTTTACAATGTGAAGCTTTTAAAATAGAAGTGATGAACACTTGACAAGATTGCTTGTTATCACTAAAATGTACCCAATGGCACCTGTTTAATTACTTTTGATATTAAACTCAAAACTCTAGTTAATTACAAAAACACATTACAAAAACACATTACAAAACTATCACTTAGTCTTATCAAGATGGAAAGAAACCCTATCATAGAAAGCCATGAAATAAGGTGTCGATTTGCTCTAAGCATTGATTCGGTAATAGAGGCAAAAGGCCACCTTTCTTCACATCATCGTTTAGTATTTTTTGAATGAATTCATTATTTATGAAAATTTTATAAATTGATGATGGATGGATTATATCGTTAGTTGATGTTCGAGAGCAATAGTCTAGCTCAATAATAAAAATGAGCAAAAATACATAGGTTTCATAAATTTTATAAAGAAAAAAAAATAACGAATATTAACTATTGCACAAAAAACTCCACAACACTTCAAAGAGTATCAATTTTTTTCTATTAATGTTGCCAATGAAACGATTTTAATTCAATGATTAAACAATACACTTAATACCCAACTTTCTAAGAGACTAAAAAGAAAATTGGAAAAAGATAAATTTATACAAATAAGCCTAATGTCTACTAAACCTTAATCTAAAAAGGTGATCAAAGAGGTTAATGAACAGGAGGAAAAAAAAAAAAAAAGAAGTGAAATTCTTTCATAGGGATTGATTTTAAAGAGTAACAACCAAACCCTAAAATGGTGGTCATAGTGTTATAACGTTCTCTTTTTACTTGTTATGGATTATATAGAGGAAAGTAAATAGATATATATGATATGTTAAAATAAACTCAAGAATAATTTGAGTAAATTATAAATATATTTTATTAATTGCCAAATTAATGCACCATAATAAAAATAGAATGAAGATAACTTTGAAAGAATTAAATGATATTTTAAAATATCAATTTTAGGAAATTTAATAATGAAAGATATTATGATTATGAAACTATATATGAAAATAGATTCCGAAACTATATGTTATAATATAATATATGAAGCCCTTAGGAGTATAATTAGGCTAATTCATTTACTAAGCCCAAGCCCACTTTGGTCAAATCTTTAGTCCTGCCAATACCTTCCTTAACCTCCTTATAGTCCAAGATTCTTTCAAACAACAAATATATATACTCTTTGGACATTCTTTAACTCCTCCTTAATTGTCTAGAAAACTCTACCCTCATCTTCCCCGGAAACCCTAGTATTCTCCTCCGTAAGATGTGAAGTTTATAATGGATATTGCAAAAGAGATCGTAAAGTGTGCCATAAAGGATGGAGCTGGAGCAATAGGAAATGATAGAGACACAAAGCAGATGCTCAAAACGATATTACAGTGCTTGTCATCCTGCACAAAGATATTCTTGGTACTTACATTGATTCCATTCACCTTTTTTTTTTCTTGAAACGTTAACTATTAAAAGTTTCCTTATAAAGTAAAGGCTGATAGACTTGGGGAGTCTTACATCCTGTGCAGCCTCTAGGTTATCCGTGGTGATCTGCATCTTCCATAATTCCTATAACCCTACCTCTTGCGACAGAGCCATCCTTCATGGCATGGCTGGCAATCTCTTTTGCAATTTTCTTCGATATAAACTTCAACGACTAAATTAAGAGAATCTCAAGAAGACCTCACATCCAATTAAGGGATTATTGAACCAGTCAAATGAATGTTATTCAATCAAGAAAGGATTATTAGGTTTTTCTTTCTTAAGAAATTTTAGGGCAAGAGTTATTTTATTTTACCCATTCACCCTTAACTCAGCTAGTGCAACCGCTATTTTCATTGCTTAACTGCTATAATAAATAGATTTCTTGATTTAGATCTAAAGAATTGCAATTGTTCCTCTATGAATGAATAAAATTCACTTGCATAATATTGTTAAAATCATAGTTTTATTTATATAATTATACGAGTTTATGATTTTATGAGGTTTTTCAGAGTTAACTCATTTACTTATAGAAAATTCGTTTTAAACCGATTTTATATGAGGAAAATTTACATTTTTAATCAAATTTATAAATTTTACATATATGAGTTAAGTGGGTCAAAAATAAAAAGCACGATTAGAATTCTACTAGTCATTGACTATCAACATATTTAATTATCTTTCCTATCTTAATCCAATTTTTTTCTTTTTATCTCTCTCCTATTCTCTTATTGGATATTCACGTTGCAACCTTAATAAAAAGGTTTATAAAAAAAACTATATATTTAGATTTATACTATTAGAGACTCAAAATGAATTGAAATATTTTATTTTTTCCAACTCATCGCTTTTTAAACAAAATAATGATAAAAACAATTTAGTTTCGACTCTATTTGTCTTTCTTTTGTAAATGTTATACTATAAATTAATAATTTTTTTTTATGGTTAAAGAACTTAAATTTTTAATTATTATCTCTATCATGTATTTCAAGTTTTTTTATAACTACTATTTATAATTTTTTGAAAACTATTTTATATAAATTATAAAAACTTATATTTCTATATTTTGATTTTTTATTTTAACTTTATAAACTCTCTATTTATATTATCCCAATTTGAGATCTTTTTCAGCTAAAGTCCTGAGTTTATTATGTAATGATGCAGGAATTTTGTCTGGATTAATATCACCGAACTTTATCTAGAAAATATGTCCGTTTTGAAATTAGATTTTTAGATTCTATTTTTTTTTTATATATTTTGTTAGTACTATATGTACTTATATTTCACCATGCTTCAATCAATGAAATTTAGTTTTTTTTTTTTGGCTAAAAAAATCAAGAAAGGTTTATTGATAATTAAAGGTTTACAAGAATCCGTAGCATTTAGTTTAGATATCATTTTGATTATCATATGATTGAATTATTAGTGAGTTTATAATATCATGTTTATTTTATTTATAACGGAATAAATAGAGTTAATAATAATTCTTATTTTCTCCACCCATTGTTATTGCCTTTACTATTTAATAATCCTTTTTTTAACAAAAGTTACATCATGCCCAGATTCTTCTTCACGACACTGACCAACTGACAGCATGCTGACCGTCCTGTGGCTGGCACTAAAACCCTAGTAGGGTTTCTACGCAGAATGCACCCTCTTGTCAAAAGAGGCTAAAAGTACTATACACACATACACACACATATATATTTTGTTAAATGGTTTTGAGATTCTTGGTAAGACATGTATCGAGAAAATACAGTACTCCATATTTTTATATTATAATGAGTTTGATTTCATATTGTATAAAGAAGGTACCTTAAAATATGATAGTCCAAATCATATATTTCTTTTTCACGATACAAGTTATATTATTGAATAAGTTCATTACACTTGCGGTGTTAGCTTTACAACATTAAATTAAACAAGTTTATTTATATCATCTAAAGAAGTCAAAAGCCATTTAGTTTGTTTCATGTGTAATTCTCATAGCTTGAATTAGGTCCTTCAATCTACCAAGGCCCTGGGACAGAGACATAATTATACGATTGGAGGGATTACAGATACTTCAATATAAACTCATATTACAATTAATAATAGGAAAATATGTATTTTTATCATAATTATATTACATCTTATATATGTAAAAGGACTTTATTGATAATTTGACCTGTAATATTTTTTAAAACTTAACAAGATGGAAAATTTTTTTACAAAACAGTTAAGAGTTAGATTATTTGGTCTTATGCATCTTAGTCTTTTTTGTTTACCACATAAAATATAATAAATTCTTTTAAAGAAAGCTCATTTTTAAGTAGTAACCTGCTTTCAATTTAAGAAATTTGTTCCTATATTCCTACTTCACTTTCTAGTTTTGGGACTCCTAAGTGTCTTAAAAATAAACTCACTTAAAGAGTTAGATTGCTATTTGCTGTGGAGATTTTACTTGAGAATAATCTTGAAAGTCGTTAAGGTTCAGAATGTTTCTCTTTGCCCTAATTCTAATATTTCTACCAAGTGGCCACTAAAACAACATTGTCTCTCCATTCCCCCTTTTTGTTGTGGTGTAGAATTTGGTGCATGTCTTTTTTAGGTTGTTAAGTTGTATTTATTGAACATTGATGAGTTTTGGGACCAAAAAACTTACCTTTAGGTACATATGCTCTCTTTGGCTCTTCATAAAAAATTTCAACATATAGATGCTCATTCTATAACTTCATATCCATATTATCACGATTTATAAGTTAAGGTCATTGTTCTTTCCTTAACTATTGAATGGGGGTAATTTGTTTCATCAATAATATAGATGTAACTTTTTAGTCTCAATAATATTTGGATGACTCTCTTCCTTCACTTTGACAACTGTATTTATAATGTTTAGCTTGGTAAGTTGCTACTTCCAAATTTTTTGCATAAGCTTGTTAACTATATCCTCAAATGCAGATGACTAATTATCTAGCTATTAAAGCACCTGTGAAGTTCTTGACTTAGGCAAAAATTTCTCCTTTTTAGTGATCTTATTTTAAACTTGCTACTTGCTAATTATGAGACTCTTTGGTTAAATGTCCCATGTGAATTGTGGAGAGTTGTGGTACTAGTTAATAAAATCATAGTTATGAACATCTTGTCAACATAAACTCAAAACTTTTGGGCCAAGAGGTTGAAATGAGCCCATTAATATTTGTTGGCTTGACTATTCATTACTTTTGGCTTACTGTGTCACAAATGGTATTAGAGTGAACTCCTTACTAATAGGTGGATGATTTGCGTCTACCTTTAGTTTAGAGAAGAGTTTTGAGGAAGGTGGAGAGTGTCACAAGGGTGTGACTCCTTATATGCTTTTAGGATGACCTATAAGTAGTGGGTCACTCAAATCGTATACCAAAAAAGGGGGAAGATTTAAGCCCAATTGTAAGATCATGCAACTGGGAC
This sequence comes from Lumnitzera littorea, assembly GCA_024138015.1. Classification (NCBI taxonomy): domain Eukaryota; kingdom Viridiplantae; phylum Streptophyta; class Magnoliopsida; order Myrtales; family Combretaceae; genus Lumnitzera; species Lumnitzera littorea. The sequence goes on from JAMXBB010000005.1 coordinate 35,672,982, forward strand.
GTTACATGTTTAAGGGAGAGAAATTATGAGACCCCATGGTTAAGTATCCTATGTAAGTTGTGGGTGGTTGTAGTATTAGTTAATAAGGCCATAGTTACGAATACCTTGTCAATATAAGCTTAAAACTTTTTAGTCAAGTGATTGAAATGAGCCATTAGTGCTTGATGGCTTAAGTATTCATTACTTTTAGCTTGGCACATTACATATTTAAGTAATCACATTTGAATTTTGATACTCCTTGTACTTAATACTATTGTTCGGTTGTATATATTTGATGCCACAACAAATTAATTATTATCTTTTTTTTTTTTGTAATGTAAATGAGTATTTTATTTTCATGCCTTCTATCATCTCTTAATGTATTCTTTTTTTTTTTCTATAGATTATGCCTTCTTGCCATTCAATTTAGTTCCTATGAACTTTTCTATTTTATAAAATCTTAGGTTAACTTCTTAAATTGCACCCATGGCCTACTATACAAATGTGTATTTTTTAAAATCTTAATTTTTCCTTGGACCATGACTTCATGTTGAACTTATGGTTGACTTATTTCCTTTTGTTTGGGAGTTGTTGTGGTTATTAGTTACTCGGTTAGCACATTATGACTCATGAGTAAATTGTATGGATACTTTGAGATATCTTGTGAACATTTAGTCTTTTTATCTCTTATATGGTTTTTTAGTTCATTTACTCTTATTTGTTTTAATGGGCTATTGAATGAAAGTAATTGCAATTAGATTTTAGCCTTTAACTTGTAAATCACTTAGTATATTTTGCTAGTTTTTAGACACATTGCTTTTTCCTTAAACCATGACATAAAGCAACTCTAGGACAATTGGCTAGACCATCTTCATTCATTGAATGTCAAGCATGGAATGTGTAGAGGTTGGATGTTATGTTCATTCCATTGATTTTTAGGGCTAATGGGCTTGCTTTTCCTTTATATTATGTACTTATAGTAATTTGTGGGTGAATTCTCCAATTCTTTGCATTTTTCTTTTAATGAAGATTCACACTATTAAATGACAAGTCACACCATTGGTACATTTCATATATATGCTTGTAAAAGAGTGACTTTTGTTTTGTTATTGTAATATTATTATTGCTATCCTAGAACTAGAAGGAAGGGCATATGTGCGGTTATGTTACTTGTAGTAGGTGTTGTTGTATGGAAAGAAAGTTTATGATAAAAAGAAGAAATAGAGCATTGAATCAATGGGAAGAATTGCATAAGAAAATCATTCTAATAGGAAAAGAAAAAATATTTTGAAGTAGGAGTATTTTAATACCATATATAATAAACAATAATATTGAATGTGCTAAATTTCATAGATTGTTATATGGAGTATTTATAATATTATACGACTTCTCGTTAATATAAAGGGGAAAGACTAATGTATATATGTACACCTGCACAATAATATCATGTAATTGTCAAATATCTTTTGAGTTAGAATTTGTTTGATTGAGGGGATGCTACATAACACAATAGTCTTTTCAAGAATCTTACAATTTATATTTTTATGCTGCATATCTTGTTGAAAAAAATTGATGCGGTAAGATTTGATAGTTAGAGAGTGCTGAATCTATTGCTTGGATTTTTCTACTACTTTTAAGTAAGTCTCCTAAAATCTTAAGAAGATATCTCTAATTAATTTAAATTTCAATTTTTTTTTTTTGTAATTACTCTTCTACGAATAAATTACTGGCAAAATTTGTGGAGATTACCCCCCTCTCTTTCCCTTTTCCTACCACCACCTCTACCCCAATTTTTGTTGTTATGCACTATGACAATACATTGAAAGCCAACTACACTCATTTGCATTCTCCCTATGTGGGGTTAGGCATATGGATAAAGAAAAAAAATTGGAATACGGAATGAAATTACCTATACTATAGCAGGATGCATGGCAAAATTATTTAGAATATGAAGGTAATACATAAGCTAATAGAGAATCATCCATCAGGATACCAGCTTCTAATCAATGCATTGGAAAATTGGCTCTAAAGGGGTGGCTCCTCATTATTAATAAAATCATTCTCCATGTCTTTGTTAATTTAAAGTGTTGATGTACTTCCTATCTTTTATAGTTTGATGTTTAGCGTAAGACCAATTAGCTAGAAGTTTCTAGTAAGTTTAAGTAGGTAATTACATTTTCTCCTTCCTCACTTCAGGATTTGTAATGATTGACCTTTAGGGTTAATTAAGATCATCTTGAACAATGGTAAGAGACATAGCCTTAATATTCATCCATTATGATCATAAAGTAAATTATGTCCAGTTTTGTGCAGTGTTTACATAGCACATATAGATAAAGTGAAAGCAAGGGAAGTAATAGAAACATTTTTCTTACCATTTTAACTAAAATGTTCAAAAGTTGCTATCCTCATTTCTTTTTTCATTAATATTGATTGCTTTTGCTCTGGTCTTCATTGTTTACCTCTATCTAATATTTAAAGAAAATTTCTGATCTTGTTACTATAATGTCAAGCTACTATATTTACCTAAAAAAAAAAAAAGGTCAAACTATTATCTGATTTGATTTTTGTATGGAAACATGTGCTTGGAGTCTAGTCAAAGTGTTCATTTATTTAATGATTCTTTGAAAGTCATGTGGATGTATAATGTACCTTAATTATGTTTTGTTTCCTATATTGTAAATACTAGCTTTGGCATGCTTTACAATATGTTTCTTAGATCATATTATGTATTTGATTTTTCTTTTTTCATTGTTTAATTTCCTATCAAGAATTGTGGCATAGGCGAACGATTATTAGCTTCATGCTGTGAGGTTGGTAACAATAGATTAAATTTTAGTTCTTAAATCATATACTTATTTGTTATATTGGTTTTTGCACATAGAAGCATTATAAAATCCTCTTGGGAGCTTAACTTTTGTTTTCTTTTCTACATAAATAAATGAATGAGGTGCACATCCAATGGTATTAGTTGAAATTATAAGTAGCTACTAAACCAATGGAGCTTTCATGGTTGTTTTGATCTTTGCAAATAAGCTCAGATGTACATTTGAAACTATTCTGATTTCTCCTTTGAGAGCAATGTTTGATAATGAATATTTATTAATGGAAAGCATTTTACATTTGTGTGGTGTGGTTGCTATAACTAGCTGATCACTTGCAATAGGTGTGTCAGTTGACTTAGGAGATGTCATGTGTTGATGATACGTAGAGGGATGTCATTAGGAAGAGGCGTAGGAAGAAGAATGGGCAAACTTAGTATCTTAAGAGCATGCACGTAAGAGCAGATTAAACTCGGTGTTCTTGATTGTTTTTGAACTATTCTTAATAAATTGGTTGTTTGATTATTTGTGGAGTGATTTCATTAGAGCCTTAACGTTTTTCTCAAGTTTGCTAATGCTATGAATGAATTAAATGAAAATAGAAGCCTTCTATGTATATAATTTGAAGGTTGACATTATTCGTTGGATGGTTCCAAGATGAATGACTGAGATTAAGTTTCATTATTAAAACTTATCATTTCCTTTAGCTTCATGGGCTTGGGTATGGGCAAAAGTATAATTAAGTCTTATGGCAATTAAAGAAAGCTTATTATTATTATAATTAGACCTAAAGACTAATAGAGCTTTCTTAAGGCCCAACAAGACTAAATGAAGCCTAAATAAGGTCAAAAAGACCGTTTTCGAATATAGTTAACTTGCATGAGATAACTAAACAAGACCAAGAGTAGAAAATCCAGTCTGGTAATTCTCATTCTACGCCTACTAAGCCAAACTTCCTTAAAACATCCATAAATAGGCTGATTTCCTAAGCTTATTACTAGCCCAAGATATCGGTCCATTGCATTAAATTAAGTTAAAGACCTAATTACTGAAATGACCTTCTACATTTTGCCCCTTGACCAAAAGTCTCTTGGATACAGTCTAGGGGGTTTTGGGCATTTTAGGAAGTTTTTTCTTCAACCGTTATGTAGATGTATTGAATGTTGACTTTGCTTACTTGATCACTTATAATATCGATGGAATTAATGCTTTTATTTATTCTTCTTTCTTCTTCTTTTTTTTCGTCACAACTCTTACATTGCTTCACTTCAAGCTAAGCTTCACTATACGAATGGGCTTGTGGTTGATTTTAAGTGTTAGCCAAATTCCTAATATTTAACATTATGTAGGCTCTCGGTTAATCTTAGGTGTTACCTAAATTCCTAACATTTAGACATCATGCAAGCCTACGACTAACCTTAAGTGTTAGCTCGGATTCTCATTTCCACCATCCTAGAGTCTAGTAGTGAGTTACACATCTAAGGAGTCTGCATCTAGTACCTTAAGAAGCATGGAATAGGAGTCCAAGTCCACTCAAAAGATCCATTAAATAATTAAGCATCTATTTAACTACTCCACCATCAACAAGTAAGGAGTCGCATTATCCAGGAGAGTTAACCAAGTGTCGTTACTAGAATTAAATGCCAAGCTAATGTTCAATAGCTTAAGAAGACATTTGTAGGAATTTGACAAAGGTTAAGCACCATGAAGAAAGGAAATATTGCCATGGAGGACTAGTTTTGATGTGTCTCTAGAATTAGACATATGGAGAGGCACCACAACGAGTGAGAAAAATAAAATGAGGCGTTTTAGTAAATCTGTGAGCTCTCTAGTTGGATATGATGCACCAACAAGATCTTACATGGCCTACAATCCGACGAATATGATACACCAGTCCAAACTGAAGGGTTATTTGCCATTGCTCCTTGCTAAAGGAAATAGATAAGAGTTGAAGAGTAATGAGAACACTAAGGTTGCTCAAAGAATGCTTGAATAATTTGATATTGATTAGTTGATTGTCTGTGTACAAGAAAGTGATGATTTATATACCTATCCACTAGGGTTACTTTACACGTATAAAAAGACAAAAAGGGTATTCTACAATTAGGTTACATGAACCTTACTAAAAAGGGGGTAAAAGAGACAAAAAATATTTGGTACGAAAAAGTGACGAATCCTTTTGGAAAGATCGTGCCAAAAGACATGTGTTATGTGGTGGATGAAAGTTAGGACTGATACAAAGTAGACGAAACAAAAAGTACTGGCAATCAGGGGTTGACCTGATTTAGAACAGGTTGAGGAAAAATTAGTTCTTCTGAAAAGAAGTCAGCTTGATTTGGGGTCGGATGCCTATGGTCAGATCAGGAGCTCGCCTTTGCTATTCTTGAGTTGTCTTTTGGGATAAAGCATCATTGCTGGACAGGGGCGGATATGACACAAGTAAGGATTTGATAGTCAGGTCGGCAAGAGACCAGTTCAAGATAAGAATTCACGTCTCAGCTATGGATTACAGTTAGTATCCTTTGAGCGAGTCCTTAGAGTCCTCTAGCTCAATTACTTGTAATCGGTCCAAGGGGTTGATTCTTATTATCTGCCTGGGGGTCAGAAAGATTTGTCCTCAAATCTGGAGCGGTCTTTGCTCTTTCTTTTAAAACACTTGCAGGGTCTTCTTTTGTTGGTCGATGAAGAATCAGATCGGCCACGTTAAAGGTAGAGGAAACACTATAGTCATCAGGTAACTTAATTTAGTAGGCATTGCAGTTGATCTTCTTTAGGACCTTGAATAGGCCATCAGCTTAAGGTAATAGTTTTCTTTATCTCAAGTATGAGAATCGTTCTCGGCTGAGGTGAATCCATACTAAGTTTCCTGGCTAGAAAGAAATAGTTCGATGGCCTTAGCTACCTATCTCTTGTTGTCTTTGATTAAACTTGGTGATCTTCCTAATTACAGACTCATGTAGCTCTTACAACACTTGGGTTCGGTCAGCTTTGGATTGAGACTCTTCGGCAGCTACTGGGGTACTGACCATATTCAGGGGAATTATCGGATTAAGGCCATAGACGACCTTGAATGGAGTCTTCCTAGTGGTGCTATAGACAATCCGATTGTATGTGAACTCCATAACTAGTAGGCACAAATCCCAATCTCTCAAGTTCTTTCCCACAATAGCTTTGAGTTGATTGCCTAGCATCTTGTTCACTACTTTAGTTTAGCCATCGGTTTGAAGGTGGCTATTGGAGCTGAATACGAGTTTAGTTCCAAGTTTTCTCCAAAGAGTCTTCTAAAAATAGCTCAAGAATTTTATATCTCTATTTGAGACAATAGTTTTCGGTACGCCATATAGTCAAACAACTTTCTACAAAAACAAATCAGCAATAAATATAGCATTGTTAGCTTGATGGCATAGGATGAAGTGTGCCATTTTGTTGAAGCGATCTACAGTAACAAATATAGAATCTTTTCCTCTAGATGTCCGGGCAACCTTAGAATAAAGTCTATATTGAGGTCGATCTAAGGTAAGGTTGGCGTTGGCAAGGGTATGTACTCTCCATGGGACTCTATCTTCCCCTAAAGTCGCTTGCGCACCTTATAACAACCAACTACCTTATGGACATCCTTAGCCAAACCAATCCAATAAAAGTTTTCCCTTAATAGATTAGCCGTCTTGGTTTCCTCGAAATAACTAAATAATCCCCCATTATGAGCTTCCCTGACCAATAGCTTACGCGTGGAGCAGTTTAGAATATATAGCTTACGATCCTCGAATAGATAGCCGTCCTTAAGATAAGATCCTCTAACAACGGAACCAAAGTGAGGGTCATTAGCATATTGCTCAGTGATGAATGAGAATCCTAATAAATTTGTCTATAAAATGGTTAGTAAAGTTTGCCATTGTGATAGAGTGTTGGTAACCACATTTGCGCTTCCTTTCTTGTACCAAGTGACGTACAAGAACTCTTCTATAAACTCCAACCACTTGGTTTATCTCTTTGAGAGTTTGTTCTAACTCCCAAAATGCTTTAATGATTCGTGGTTAGTGTAAATAACAAACTCTTGTGGTAGCAGATAGTGTTGCCAAACAATGAGAGCTCGGAAAAGGTTATACAACTCCTTCTCGTACATAGAATAGTTCAGGGTAGGACCACTAAGTTTCTCACTGTAGTAGGCGACGGGTCATCGCTCCTACATCAGGATGGCACCAATTCTAACTCCCGATGCATCACATTATAATTCGAAAGGCTTGTCAAAATTTGGTAGTGACAAAATAGGTGCCGAGGTAAGCTTTTCCTTAATCTCTTTAAAGCTCTATTCAGCTTAGTTGTTCCACTTGAATCCTTCACTCTTCTTTGTTAGCTCAGTCAATGGGGCAGCTATTGTGCTAAAGTCTTTAATAAATCACCTATAGAAAGAAGCTAGGCTATGAAAACTTTGAACATTAGTGACATTCTTTGGTGTTAGCCATTCTAGAATAGCTCAGATCTTTTCCTCATTTGCTCGTATCCTTTCCCCTGACACTACAAACCTTAGGAAAATCACTTCATTCTGGCAGAACATATACTTTTTCACATTCCCGTACAACTTCTCAGCTCACAAAATATCAAAAACGTTACGGAGATATTGAACACGGCAATTTAGGTCGGTACTATATACCAGTATGTCATCAAAATACATCACTACACATCTTCCGATCAGAGGACGCAACACATGGTTCATTAACATTATGAATGTGCTCGACGCATTAGTAGGTCCAAACGGCATAATTGATCATTCGTAAAGTTCATGCCTAGTTTTGAAGGCAATCTTCCACTCATCTCTTAATCTCATATGAATTTAGTAGCAGCCACTTCGTAGATCAATTTTTGAAAATATCTTGGCACCATGAAGCTCATTCAGCATATCATCAAGTCTTAGTATCAGATATCTATACTTGATAGTAATTCGGTTGATTGTTTGGCTATCGATGCACATACGTGATGAACTATCTTTCTTTAGAACGAGCAGAGCCGATATCGTGCAAGGGCTCATGCTCTCCCTCACATACTCTTGTTCTATGAGCTTGTCTACTTGGCTCTTTAGCTTGATTGCTTGCTTAGGGTTTATTCTATATGCAGGTTGGTTTGGCAAGGTGGCGCCTGGTTGCAGATCAATATAATGCTCTATTCCTCAGATTGGAGGCAGTCCTTTAGGTAGTTCTTTAGGAAACAGGTTGAAAAACTCATATAGCAAGCTTCAGATCTCTTTTGGAACATTCTCTAATTCCCTCATCTCCAACAATCTCCTAACCAACAGGAACATGGGTTCATTAACCTTCTCAGCAGATCAGAGCTATCTTCAACTCATAACTAAGGTCTTCTTCTTACTGGCTCGGGCGAGTTGATTATGGGTCTCATTCACTTAGATAGGGTCATGGGTTGTAATGCAATCTTCCTTCCATCCTTAACAAAGGCATAGGTGTTTTTATACCCATCGTAAATAACACATCGATTGAACATCCAAGGTCATCTAAGTAGCAAATGTGAAGCTCCCATGTAGACGACATCACAAACTACTTCATCCTTATACATACTCCTAACACTGAATAGTACGATTGCTTATTCAATCGCGTGCAAAGCATCCTTATCATGAAGCCAATGTAGCTTGTAAGGTTAGGGATGCTTTGAGGTCGGTAAACCCAACCTCTGCATAAAGGATTGTATAACTACATTAGTACAGCTTCCTCCATCTACTATAATGGTGCATAATTATCTCTTGATGGTAAATTTAGTATGGAGTAGATTTTCCTTCTGGTCTTCCTTAAAGCTTGGTAGGGAGCTCAGTATTTGTCTCAAAACTAAGGTCATCACTTCTCCCTGGTTGGAATAAACACAGGTCTCTTCTTCCTCTATAGCTTTTGCATCTCGAACATCCTTTTCCTCCTCAGCGCACTCTCATCGGTGCTATCCACTACATCTTCTCGGAGCATCATGACATGTCGATTCAGACACTCAGTAGCCATATGTCCAAAGCCTAAGCATTTAAAGAACTTCATCTCATTAGTCTTCCATCCAAAGGTCCAAACCTTCTCATATGTCCTTGGAGTCGTCCTAACCTTAGGTCGACCTGTTTGATCGACTCGACCCTACTGGTTGGCTTGGTCGTCATCAGATTAGCCATTCCTATCCTCAGCCCTATATGGCTTTCTTGACTTGGCTTGAATAGGTTAACGAGGTACAGGGGCTTGGGAAAATGTTACCCTAGGTCAGCTCAAAATATTTCTCCTCTTCTTTTCGACCCTCTGCGTTATCTCGATCATCTCTTCTAAGGTATAAAACCTTTGCACTTTCATAATGTTGCAAATCTCAAATCTGAGTATAGAAATAAACCTCGATACGGTACGGGCTTCTGGTTCTTCTATGTCGGCTCGGATCATAAGCATTTGAAACTCTTTAACATAGTCATTGACAGACTGGTTTCCTTGGTAAAGCTCTTGCAACTTTGTAAACGTATCTTATAGGTATGTCTCGGATACAAATCTACCTGTTAATAACCTTTTCATCTCATCCTAGGTTCTAACACCTCGTCTTCCATCCTTTGCTCTAGCTACGTTCAAATTTTTTTGTCACATTGTGGCATACCTAACAAACTTTAGCGCAGTGAGTCGTACTTTTACATCATCTGTATACTCATAATAGTCAAACACCTTTTTGACCTTCTCTTCCTACTCTAAGTATTCATTGGCATCTTTACTTCCATTAAAGGGTGGAATTTGAACCTTGATATTATCTTCTCCTCGAAGAGCTTAGTGTCCTCATCCTTGTGCTTAGTAATAGTCAGCTCCTTCTTCTTCTTCCCTAAACTCTTCAACATCCAACTCATCATGATCTTCCTCGATCTCCTTTAACTCCAGTCTTCATCTAGTAGCTCCTCCAACTCAAGGGGGTTAAATTAGATGATGGGCTCGACTAGCTTGACCATAACTCCTCTCTTGAATATTTTTAGGTAGATTTTATTGCGACATACCTTAGGGTTGTCGCCTGTTAACTTGCATTGCTGTGACTAGACTTTCAATAAGGCTTATGAGTCTGTCAAGTTTGTCGTCAATGGACCCTAGGGTATTATTACCACTATGACCACGACCAGGTTGATTACCACTACTCTGGTCACCAATAACACCCTGAACACTCACATCTGACAAAGTACAATACTTCTCCAACAAATTAACAACTCACTAACGACTTTAGTGCCCAATAGTTGCTTAAATAGAATAAAAACAAACTTGCTCTATTTTCGCAATGAGAAACAAAGTAAAAACAGAGTAACAATGAAACCATACTTGCTATCATACAAACACACTGCAGTAGTTACGAAAGGAATACAGTTGCCACTAACAGTAAAGCTAACCAAAACTTCACTACAGCTTTACACACTCTCTCTCTAAACTGTGCTCTGATACCAGCAAAGTTGATGTGGCTTTAGGGTTGGACATATGGAGAGACACCACAACGAGCAAGAACAAGGAAATAAAATGGGGGTTTTAGCAAATTTGTGAACTATTTAGTTAGGTATGATGCACCAATAAGATCCTACATAGCTTATAATCCTTCGGAGATGGCATACTAGTCTGAACTAATAGGTCACTCACCATTACTCCTTGTTAAAGGGAATAGAGAAGAGTTGAAGAGTAATGAGAACATTAATGTTGCTTAAAGGATGCTTGAATAATCTGATATTGATTAGTTGATTTTTTGCGTACAAGAAAGTGAGGGTTTATATACCCATCCAATGGGGTTACTTTATACGTATGAAAAGACAAAAAGGGTATTCTATAATTAGGTTACATGAAACTTACTAAAAAGGGGGTAAAAGAGATAAAGAATATTCAGTGTGAAAAAGTGAAGAATCCTTTTAGAAAGATTGTGCTAAAAGACACATATCATGTGGTAGATGGGAGTTAGGACCATGATACAAAGTAGACAAAACAAAAAGTGTTGGTAGTCAGGGGTCGGCCTGATTTGGAACAGGTTGGGGACCAATTAGTTCTTCCGAAGAGAAGTCAACTTGATTCGAGGTTGAATGGCTGTGGTTAGATCTAGAGCTCGCCTCAGCTATTCTTGGGCTGTCTTTAGGGATAAAGCATCGTTGTTAGACAAGGGCGGATTTAATACAAGTAAGGATCTAATAATAAGGTCAGCAAGAGACTAGCTTAGGATAAGAATTCCCGTCTCGGCTATGGATTAGAGTTAGTATCCTTTGAGCGAGTCCTTGGAGTCATTTAGCTCGACTACATATGATCGGTCCAAGGGATTAATTCCTATCAAGTTTCCAAGGAGTACCTCTAGTAAGGTTGCGAGAATTTGTAAGGAGAAGTAGCTATCTAGACTTTCTACATGTGGAAGCCCTAGCTTTGGAGTACCATGCTATAGTTAGATGTGTCGATCCATAACAAGCACAAGATTATTACTCTAGCTTCACTTTAGGTGTCAGGATTTACAATAATAAGAGTTCATTTCAAGAGTCTCTAACTCTATTCCAAATGCTAAGATCATCAACAAGCTAAGTACATTGCCTAAGGAGAATTGACTTCACTCAAGTGCCTTATAAGTGCAGGGCTAACAATAAGAAGTGCAAAGGAAATCAAGCATTCATGGACAATCATCTACACTAGACATAAGTGGCTACTACTTTAGAGTGCTAAGAGTATGTTGAATGGGTGCAGCTGATGAACCAGTGCCATTCTAAAAAGCTTTCAATTATGTTTTATGTAACATGATTAGAAGTGTGTTTCACATTTATGTGCTTTGTACAAAAGTCTAGTATTATGTAAATCATCCTCATGCTAAGATGTCAATCATTTAAAATTGGAAATGACATGTTGAAGTATCATTCTTCTCCCTTAATTGGTGGTGTGTCATAACAAGACAAGGTAGTAACTCGTGATTCAAAGCATACTACCTCATCTCATCATGTGAATCCTTTTGCACTTGCTCATGTACTTCATGAATCATCAGGTGGATTATATTATGGAGTTGCTTTAACTTTGTAAGCTTGCTTTGATCCTTAACAATTAAGCTAGATTTGATCGAATGATTGGGCCAAGATTGCTTCAAAGGAAATGGCATTATGATTGTTAAGCCTACAGTAGACTTACTTTGAATCCTCATGTCAAAGGTTGCTTCAATCTCATCATTAGATAAAGTGGCATAACGGCTACCAAAACAACTATTGGATTGCTTTGATCCATCACAGTTAAGGTTACTTTGACCTTATGATTGAATAAAGTTGCATAAAGGCATCGTGTCGATTGTATAATCAAGAGTGGATGCTTCTACACAACAAAAGTGACTACTATGCGATGACCACTTTCACCATACATAGATGAGGCTTGCTTTGACCTTAAGATTTGCAAAAAGGCGTTATGTCTACTAGGCCTCTCTTAGGGATCACTAACCCCTCACATTAGATATCACTTTGATCTCATGAGTAATGTCACAGAAATGGGCATTACACTTGTTGCATGCTTAAGAGCATATGCTTCTACCGAGTGACTACAACTACCATGATCTGGTTACTTTAACCATTCATGGATGCAGTCGCTTCAATCTCATCTCTGTAGAAAAGCGTTATAGTTACTAAGCTTACTATGGGATTGTTTTGATCCATCATAGATGAGATTGGTTCGATCTTATTAATAATGTCGTAGAAATGGGCATTACATTTGTTGTGTGCTCAAGAGCATACGCTTCTATTGAGCTACTATAACTATCATGATTTGATTGCTTTAACCATTTATGGATGAGGTCACTTTCACCTCCGCTCTATGAAAAGGCATTACAGTTTCCAAGCCTACTATGGGATCGCTTTGATCCATCATAGTGGAGATCGCTTTAATCTCATGAGTAATGTCACATAATGGGCATTATGACTACTGCAGTCCCGCTGCATGCTCAAAGGCAAATGCCTCTTTTAAGCAATTGTAGCTACCATGATAAGACTAGTTCAGTCATTCATGGATAAGGTTGCTTCGACCTCAAATCTACAAAAAGGCATTATGACCGCCAAGCTTGTTTTGGGATTGCTATAACCTCAATTGCCAAGCTTGCTATGGGATCGCTACGACCTATCTTGCGGAGATCACTTTAATCTCATGAGTGGTGTTGCAGAATGGGCATTGCGCGTATTACATGCTCAGGAGCATATGTTTTTGTTGAGCAACTATAGTTACCATGATATGATTGCTTCAATCATTCATGAATGAGGTCGCTTTAACTTCGATTCTACAGAAAGGCATTATGGTTACCAAGTATGTTATGGGATCACTTCAACCCATCACAACTGAGATTGCTTTGATCACATGATTGCAGAACACTATACATTGATCCTAGACAAATCCCTATGTCTAAGGGATGTAATGGCAATATAAAGACTATTAGTAAAGGACAGTAGGTAGCAATGTTAGCTACACCTGATCATACCCGTAAGCAAAGCACCATAGTAGCAATGATAGTTGTATTATGGTGCTTAAAAGGTGCTTGTCAAGAAGATACTTCAATCGCTTAATAATGAAAGGTTGTTAGGTGGCAATGTTAGCTATACCTATGCATCATGGGCTTTTGACAACATAAGCCATATCATAGCTTAAATAGATTGCCTTAGGCTTAAAGGGTGAGTTAATATTCATGAATTTTCTTTCATTATGAATGGAGCCAATTGTCAAAAGATTAGTAGAAATGATCATAGAAGAGAGGAAAAAAGATATGATTTCATGAGTAATGTTGACTTTATTTCCTATTAGAAAATAATACAAATGATGAGTAGCTTCTACCTCTAATAATGATCAAATAATTTCATGGAAACTTTATTCACTATTACTATCCTTTGTCTCCATCATAGGAATGCCATCATCTTCAATAACTAGCTTGCTGCTTTGTATTCTCTTTTAAAATATCCACCTCAAATTTCTACAGTCCTTGGTGGCATGACTTACAACCTTATGATACTGACAATATTTAGGATCATTCTTTTCTTGTGTAGTAGGTTCTCTATTAACCCTTGGTAATTTGATATTCCTGTCCTTAATCCATTTATCAAGGGTGGTACAAACTTTGTTAACCGGACATGGGAATGGTGGTGCATTCTTGTAAACATCATTTCTTATGCTTTTGTTGTCACTATATCTTTCTTTATGTACAGAGTTCACAGAAGGCCCTCGCTTCCTTCCAGACTCACTATATCTATTAATGTTGCAAAGGAATTTAATGACAAGTTCTCATGATGTATGGTGTATTCTAAAAATATGCCTTAAATGCAGATCTTAACAAGTTCTTTCTCATCACATGTGTCTTGGACATCTAACGAATATTCTTGAAAATGCTTAATGAAATCCGTAAGATCCTCCTTGGTTTGTTTGATATGCCCCGTATCTGTGATAGTAATATGTTGTAAAACTCGTGAATTTAACCTTTTTAGTATAGAGTCAAACATAAGTATTGTAGATATTTCTTTGAGTCAACAAAACCATGTAAAATTAAAACTGATTAAATTTTAAACTCAAAATGTAAAATGGATATGAAAAACACTAATATACTATTCAGAATCTTAATCGCGTACAAAAACCCTTTATTCTATGTAAGCATAAATACAAGAGATGGAACCCAAACCTGATAAAAACTCTAAAAGCAAAACTCTAAGCTTATTAAATATACAAATTTACCTTGATGGTGATAAAGCCCTAATTTAGTAAAATCATCATTAGACATGCATAATCGTGTAAAATTGCTAAAAAATAGATATAGATAATTTCTTAATACTAATAAATAAAAAGAATAAAAAATTCATTAAATAAATTAATAAAATTACAAATATTATCCTATGTTCATGGTGGCATCACATGTATGTATATATTTATGTGATAGTTTTATATAGATCTAATTATCTTGATTTAATTCTATTACATACTTTATACCTATATACTATGTAGTATACATTAATTTTATAACATGTACTTTTCCTATAGATAAATCATATTCTATTCTAATTCTTATCTTAAAGTAACTCATGTATCTATACTTAAATTATACTATCATAAAGGTGGAAAAGCCTTGTAAAAAGCCAACAAAAAGGTAACCCAAATCTCTTTTTTTCCTTTTAGCTTTCGGTTACCAAGTGTTCTTCCCCTATCATCCCTTATGATTGAAGTAATTGAGGATAAAATAAAGTAAACCAACATTATCCCATGTGTCAAATTAAGTGAGACAAAAATCAACACACTTACTTTTTCTTTTCTTTTTCTATTGTTAGCAAAAGTCCTCTTCCACACTGATACACTTCACTTTATTTTCTTTTCACACCTCCAAACTTTCATCCAAGCCTTTTCTTCTCTTTTTCTTGCTAACAAATTGCACCCTCCCAAAGCTTCCATATTCCTCATTTTTATCCCTTTTATTCCATCATCTACCATCTTTATTTTACAACATATCATCTCTTCTCTATCACTATTTTTCGATCAATTTCAAGAGGGAATAAAGAGGACATCTTTTCCAAAAAACTTCAAGACAAGAGTAATCAAAATACTCTTTTATGTTATATTTGTTTCTTACCATGTAATATGAATTTTTATGTATTCTTTTGATTTTGATATTTACTTCTAGTATTTCTTGTATTAAGAATATTTTAATAGGAGTTATATGTACATATAATTGGTTTTATGTACCAAGTGAAATAAGAAATACATATTAATTTAGATGTACAATTTTCTTCTTATTTATGTATTCATGTGTGTATACACTTAAGTATACTTATTTCTATGTATATATACGGTTCCCTTATATGTATAGTACATGTAAATATAGGTAATATCGAATATACTTACTTCAATATACATATGTATAAATATATTGTGGAATAGTATAAATACATATATGAGCAACTAGTAAAATACGAAAGGACATGTATACTTATACATGTATATATATTTTTCTATTTTTCTGTGTATATATCGAATAATATATGTACATGTATATTGGTACTCTATTTTCTTAAAGTATATTAATAAGAATAAATATATATATATATATATGTATGTAAGCACATATATGTTGGATGTGGTTTTCAAAAGTAGGATAGGAATTCTTTCTTTTACTTGATTATTTTATAGTATTATACATGTATGTATTAATATCATAAATTAGTGAAAATACAAAAATGAGATAAATTATGAAAATTAAATCATGAACAAATAGAAAGTTGCCACATCAACACATATTTAAAAAAAATAAATAAATTAATTAGGAATTATAATTATAATAAGAATTAGAATAATTGATGATTTGCGTCTAAAGTTGTATATTAAAGAAATTATGTCAAATTGGTCCTAAAAATAAAAATATTAAAAAATATAAAAAGCTAGAAATTATTTAGGCCCATTGCTAAATTTAAAGTAAAGCCCAACGAATTAATTCTTTAAGAAAAGCCTAAAATAATAATTAAAAGCATTTGGGTCTAAAATAAAGAAATTCGTAACACCCTAAAATGTAGATTCAATGTCTAAAATGGACTTTACTACATGAAAGTACGTTCGAAAATGATAAAGATCGATTATAAGATCATAAAAATTGGAGTTAAAATGAAAAAATTATATACGATTAAAGATTTAAAATATATCAAGAAAGATAGGTAGGATAACTAAGTTAATTGACCCTATAAACTAATAATTAAGATAAACCCTAAAGTAAATAAACAATTACATAAGATACGATTATTTACAAATATACACATATATTTCCTATTTATCCCAATAAATAAGTTAAACCATGTTCATACCATGATTGGGTTACAGTGAGAAATTAGGCAAATTACAATAAACATTTAGCTACTGAGTAGCCTAACTTTTCTAAATACTTATGAGTCTTATTATCTTTTAGGTACTCAATTGTCAAGTTCTGAAAATTCCAAAGACTTGTAAAGTGAATATTTATTCAAGTGAAAGAGTTCTAATGATCTGCTATTTGCTTGTACTTGATACTTGCTTATTGTTTTGCTAGTTGCTATTATTTTGAGCCTGAATTACTGTTTTGCCTTGTGTGTTATCATCCATATGATCGCCCCCTTAAATAGGTAAATATAAATATATTACCAAAATAACTAGTTATATTTATTGTATGTCTATGACTTAACTGGTATATTTTTAGAGGGTACTAGTTTTGCCAATGTTCTAGAAAAGTATTTTTGGAAATGTTTTTCTAGTCCCAAACAAATTCTTGTATAACTTCTTTGAGGACTCGTAGCGCTCGTTGATGATATTTTTATCATTGAGGCAAAGCTGATATGGTTCCAATAGATCGATAGTAAGAAGACTAGCATAGTTGAACTCGTAGGGCCTTATATTGAATTTATAGATGTTGAGCCTATAGGGCCTTTGATATGATCTATTAACGGTGGATGATCCTAGTTGTGGTCCACTTATTTAGATTAGTGTTTATTTCCCAATTACGGTAATAGTCGAGTGTCGTCTCGAGGGATGGTACCGTCAAATAGCCTCATACGGGTAAGATGAGGTACCTTATGCTACGGGGGACAATTGACATATAGATGACGTAAATCTATACCTTCCATGGTTTCAGACTCCTATGGATGTGTTGCTTGCATTCTATGTATATGCATTCATTTCGTATGTAGATAGACTTGCATGTATACTAATAATGTTTGATAACTTGCTTAAACGGTGGTAGTGAGGAGTGAATTCACCAAGTTGTAGTTTGCTCATTCCTCTATAGCTTCTTTTGTAGGTCCATCTAAGATGGGATTGGGATAAACTTGAGTGCAGAGTGCAAATCTAAGTTGTATAAGAGAAAGCTAAATTTAGTTAGGAAATGTATAGCTAGTAGAGGAGCATCTTATGTGAAAAGTATTTGTATGTTAAAGTTATGGATCATTTAGTATTTGTTGCAATTTATAAAATTGATTTACCCTATCTTATTTTTTAGTATGGGATATCAATTTTCTGTGATTCTAATAGACTATGGAATATTAGATATCCATAATTATTTATATATTTACAATAAGTTAATAAAATAAAAATTAGAAACCCTAGTTATTAATTATTTAAAGTCTTACAATCTCTAACTTGTAAAACAGTTTGCATATCATTAATGCATAAGATTAGTGCATAAGTGATATGAAAATCTTAGGTAATTCTATTAGGCTACCTTTAAGGTCTTGATGCACATTCTTGTGTTTCAAAAAACTTCTCTAAGAACAATTTGTACATAATCCCCCATGGATCTATAGAACCTGGAGGAAGGTTAACATACTACGTATAAGCCTTTTCAGTGAGTGACTTTAGGAACTCTTTCAACTTGAGATCATCATCAAGATTGTAAATGTCAAGTATCTCAACAAATTTAAGGAGATGCTCCTTTGCACTTCCTTGCTTCCCATTAAACTTGATGAACTTGGGAACGGTATAGTTTTTTGGATAAGACTTTTCCACAACTCTTTAAGGGTATGGGAATTTCAAATTGAACACATCGGTAGAAGGTGCTACTTGCATTTGTCTCATGAACTTCTCCATGTCTTCCTTCGTCACATAAGATGAAGAAATAGGTATAGGATTGGCTATTACTTGGAGTGTCGGTACAAGGTTGTAGGGTGCAACCATGCTAGTCATTAGCAGTTGTAGGTTGCACCTCGAAGAGGAGGACTGTCTAGGGTAGGCCCCTTAGTTCCTCAACCATAAGTGTTTGATGCACTTGGGTTAAGTGCTATAGTAGGTTCGCATAGTCTTCTTTTTTTCCTCCTTCACCTTCTGTAGGAGTTGGGTCAACTTGTTCATGTTGCTAAGCGTCTTACGAGGCAATAGCATGAGGCGTAGATCCCGAGACCTGCACGCTTGGTGTAGGTACAACCATCCCAGACAACATACCAATAGGTGTGATGGTAGCGTTAAGTGCTTATAGGTTTACCTTAGACAATACAACAATGTTTGCTAAAGTGTTAGTTGCCATAATCAACGCTAGTTAAGTCATACCAAGTAATGCACTGGTATTCTAGCATCTGTAGCTACCATGCGTAATAAAAATTGCATGAAAGTGGTAAAGAGCTAATTCATCATATGAGTATTTCCCTGTATTGCGTGCAATATAGGTAAATCATTAGTAGCAGATGGTTGCATAGTCCCAAGTGCTTACATGGTTTTAGGTGGTTGTACTATTCTTGGTGCTTGCATAACGGTTGGGACATTAGTATCTTACATCACTTAGGTTTATTCAACCCTCTTGTATTAGTTCTCATGTTCTTAGATATGCCTAACATTTCCACTCTTTTTGCATGCAAGTAACATTTCGTCAAGTCTCTGCTTCCCTAGTAAAGTTGCCAAATAATCTGTGGTAAGGTTACTATAGCTAGCTAATTGCTTGCACTAGGCATGTTGGTTGACTTAAGAGATGTCATGAGTTGACGACACATGGAGAGATGTCGTTAGGAAGAGGTGTAGGAGGAAGAATGAGCAAACTTGGTATCTTAAGAGCTTGTACATGAGAGTAAATTAAACTTAGTGTTCTTAATTGTTATTAAACCATTCTTGATAAATTGGTTGTTTGATCTTTTGTGGAGTGATTTTAGTAAAGCTTCAATGTTTTTCTCAAGTTTGTCAATGCTCTAAATGAATTAAATAAAAAGAGAAGCCTTTTATTAATAAAATTTGAAGGTTGATATTATCTGTCGGATGATTTCAAGATGGACGGTTGAGATTAAGTTTCATTATTGAAGCTTATCCTCTCCTTTAGCTTCTTGGGATTGGGCATGGGCTAAAGTATACTTAAGTCTTATGGCAATTAAAGAAAGCTTATTATTATTATAATTAGGCCTAAAGACCAATTGAGCCTCCTTAAGACCCAATAAGACCAAATGAATCCTAAATAAGGTCAGAAAGATCATTTTCAAGTCTGCTTTTCTCGTGTGAGATAACCGAGCAAGGCTAAGAGTAGAAAATCCAGTGTAGCAAACCCCATTCTAAGCCTACCAAGCCAAATCTTTCTAAAACATTTCTAAACGAGCTGATTTCTCAAGCTCTATCACTAACTTAAGATATTAGTCCATGACATCAAATTAGGTTACAAGCCTAATTACTAAAATGACCTTATACAACATTATATCAAATATGTGAGAGCATAAGGGGGGGAAAAGAAGAAAATGTGAGAGCATGTCTAAAGAAGATAATAGATAAGACAGTTTGTCTACATTGCTTTTAAAACTAAAGCAAATCAGAACTTCGAAATTTCTAACATTGTATTCAGAGCTTAGAAATATACTAGGAATCTTTATCCTTAAATAAACTAGTATTGTATCATTATATTTGTTGATGTGACTAACCATTTAAAGATTGGGATTGCTCATATGTGTAAACTTTGCAACAATTGCAGAATATTGTAATTATTGATTTTTTTACTATATTTATATACTATATGATAAAGCATATGTGGAACATCATGGACCCAAAAATTAGCATCTCAAGGGGGAAGCCTCTTCAAAGTAGATACCTTAATGATGGATGAGGGTGAATACCAGCTTCTATGGTCAAATATGGGTAATTGATGTCAACATTGTGCTACAGCACATTAGGTAAGCGGTGATGCTTGAGAAACTTTGGGAGAGTGGGGACCCTTCCTTCTCAAGGAACGGGTTTAATTATAATTGTATTTGGAATTTTTGCTCACATAAAGCATTATATAAAATTTATTTTGCAATGTGGATAGGTCTACGAAATTGTCTTGGTAGGATGTGAACTAGAAAGGACAATGTAATTTTTACTAATGTTTTTGAAGCTAATCTTTATAATTGTTTAATAAATACTAATGTAATAGGGGCAAATTGGGAGGTTGAGAGGAAAACTTTTAAGGAATTCTTTCTCATAAGTGAAGCACAAGAATCCTTGTCAAAACAAAAATGATGTGTGCTTTGGATAAACTGATCCCATGTAGTTGCACTTATGTTAGAATCCTTAAAATCTATCCTTTTGGTTTGCCTTTGAATATAATCTACTTCAAGCAATTTAATTTTTGTCTTATTCTTTGCAATTTTTTGATTAGTTCTCCCTATTCCATAACAAATCAAAGAGGTAGGATGCATTCGGTTAGTTCACATACAAAATTTGTTAAAGACAACAAGGATAATATTCCTTTAATCCTATATTGATAATTTATTAGAAAAAATACTTATAATTGTTCCGTTAGTTTATTATCATTCATTTTATGTTCTTCTTTTTATGAACCAAAAAACTTACATATAATGTGTTAGTTAATCAATTGCAAAAGGTTCTACGTCATCTACTTTCATATTTAATTTCTATTCAAAGTGGTGGAAACTTTTTGCAAAATTTAATTTCATATTTTAGGTTTTGGGAGGGATTATGTATTATGTTATTTACTGATGGTCATTTTACTTTTGTAAACATAATGTGTACCTAGTAAATCGGCTAATCACATTACTACTACCACTGGCTGGTACCGATCTCCTCTTGCTAATCACCGTTATTGTTATTGTCATCTAATGCTGATAATCAAGGTAAGTGTTGATTATTCTCATAAGTCTCCACTAAAATATTACAAAACTGAAATATTTGGAATTGGAATAAACCACTAGGAATACTAATGTCTTTTGTTCTTTGCGCAGGGATAAAGTACTTCTTGACTGTATGAGCTGGTGTCTTTTGTTTTTTGAGACATGTGCTTCAACAAGTAGCTATTGACTAATGTTCATATGTTAAAATAACCATATTCAAATTGTAGTTCCTTATCTTACATGAAATTATCTTTTGATTACTCTTAACTTTTTTCTTAGTACGGTATCTCATTTTGGATATATATATAGAGAGAAATCTCCAGAAAAATGGGTCACAAAAATTTGATTTGGGACTTATTATAGGATGTATTAATCAAATATATGGTAGAAAAGGAGAATACCCCAAAAAAGAAAATGTGATAAGTTACAACTATAACCATGTTAGGTTTTTAGGTTATGTTTTAGCCAATAATCAGAGCCTTGCCTTTTGCTTTGTTATTTTATATAATTGTAGATGTAATTGTAATCCTCAACTTTATCATTTCATCTTTTATCTTCTATGAATGAGATCGCACATAACCTATGCTATAATAGTGTGCTGGTTTCCTATCCTAAATAGTATTGAGATAATTGTAAAAAAGCTTTAATAGTGAGCCAGTATCCTATTTTAAATAGTAATGAAATAGTTGTACATATGATGTAATAGTTGACAATTGACCATATATTAATTAATTGATTTTGAGAATGCTTCCAATTTAATTCACATTTTGAGGGGAAAGATGGAATAAAAAAGTTCCATTAACTTTGTTCAAGAAAAGACATGAATTCACAAGGGTTATCAATTCTCATTGCTTTTACTACAAGTATTTGCCTATATAAGTAAGACGTGGATTACAACCAAGATAAAAACTAATATGAATAATGAGAAATATACTCAAACATATTAGATAAGCTCGAGCTTAAATAACTTATATTTAGTAGCTTTGTCTTATTTTATTGAAAAATTATATGCTTTCGTTCATTGTTATTAAGAGAATTGCTTTATACGCTTTCAATTATTATAATTACTAAGAATAGTACTTTATGTTAGAGTCATTGATAAGAGTTGGATGGATTATGACATTGAAAGTGAAGTGTTTGGCCTAAAAAATAAAAATAAAAAAAGAAAGTGAGTGAAGAGTACCAACAAGGTGTAGAGCTTTTTATTGCATACTTGCATTTGAAGCACAGAATGGACATTGGGTTAAGATGTCCATGTAGGAAGAGTTTAAATGCTAATTCGCATGTTGTTCATGTAATAAAAGCACACTTGCTTGTAAATGAAATAGATGTAGCATACTAATGTTGAATATATCATGGCAAGGAGTCGACAATTGAATTGCCTATGAAACCTCAACATAGGCTGCATCATAGAGAATGAGAAATGAGACCCGAAATTATAGAGGGTTATAATGAAGCAAACAATGATGACATTGATAGGCTTAATGATATGCTTAAAGATTATTGATAATCAAGCTAAAGGTTCAACCCTTAGAGATGGATTTCATATCCCAGCTAACTTTGTTAATGGCATAAGAGTTGACTTACAAAAAGAGTTGACTCGCAAAAATAGCTCTATCTAAGGTGTAGGTTATCAAAATTTTCCTTTATAGTGAAGCTTTTCCACTTAAAAGTATAAAATAAGTAAAGTAACAAGTCTTTTGAGATGCTTCTTCAATTTCCGTGTAATGTGATACCAAATGGAGAATCCTTTCCAAAGTCATATCATCATGCAAACAAGTACTTAGGCATGGGTTGTCATTATATTTATACTTGCAAATATGATTGTTACTTGTTTTAGGGTAATAACAAGCATCTCACACAATGTGCCACTTGTGGTACCTCGAGGTATAAGTATCCAGTAGATTTAGTAAGGTTATTCTTCACAAGGTTTTATATTATTTTCTTACGAAATCGAGGTTGCAACACCTTTTCATAAACCCTAAAATTGCATAGAAGATGTGCTGACATAAAGAGGCACATAAAAAAGCAAGACAATTTAATGGTTCATCCTATAGATGGGCTATCTTTGGTTAATTTTGACATTCAATTTCCTTAGTTTATAGGGGGCACTCATAATGTTAGGTTAGAGCTAGCTAGTATAGCTTCATTCCTTTTAGAACTATGAACTAATCATATAGCATGTGACTAATGTTATTAAATACATATATCCTGCCTCCTTGGATGTGCATAAAGAAAGAGTATGCAATGACGTCATTGTTAATCCCAAGACCTAAAGTATCAAGGAGGGAGATTGATTCTTATAACCCTTATTGATTCTTATAACCCCTAATTGAAGAATTGAAAGATCTTTAGGTTAATGGATTATGGATGTAGGATGTATATTTGAAGTCTTCTTTCAAAATGCATGTCGCTTTAATGTAGACTATTAACGACTTTCCAACATATGGGAAC
Organism: Lumnitzera littorea; assembly: GCA_024138015.1. Lineage (NCBI taxonomy): Eukaryota > Viridiplantae > Streptophyta > Magnoliopsida > Myrtales > Combretaceae > Lumnitzera > Lumnitzera littorea. The sequence goes on from JAMXBB010000005.1 coordinate 35,696,772, forward strand.
TTAATTAGATAGAGTACAAAAGGATGCAGTGCTTGTTTAATATGTAAAGACCAAACACCATCATTAAGGCTTAATAGCAAGATTGGAAGAGGACCACAATGAAGACAAAGTTTGAAATTTGATGCAATGTATGATAATTGTGAAACCCCCATAGAGTATTCTAATAAATATACACTCTGCATAATTACAATATGTAGAAAAAGTGCTTATGAGGAAGCATCCTGACAAATCTAGGAAAGTCCTTCATGCAAATAGGTTCAACTGGACAAAAAGTCAGTATTCTTTTAGTTACCATAGTGGTCAAAGTTGATGTTTAGGCATAATTTGGATGTTATTCATATTGAAAAGAACACTAGCAAGAATATTATTAATATAATTCTTAGGATTGAGAGAAAATCAAAAAACACTTATAAGGCTTGGCTTAATATAGAGAAACTTGACATTAGAAAGAATCACATTTGGTGAAGTGATCTAATGGCAAGAACCTAATGCCATGTGCTAGTTATGCATTAAGTCCTAACGAGAGAAGATTATTCTATTAGTTTCTAAGGAATGCTAAACTACCTGATGGTTATGCATCATATATAGGTAGGTGTGTGAATAACTTAGACATAAAGTTTTCTGGTATGAAAAGCCACGATTATCATGTCTTGCTCTAAAGGCTGTTAGTACCTCAATTTTGTTAAGGGAAGGTTAACACTATATGAAACTATGTAAATCAAAACGAATCCTGAAATTGCTTACCCAATGTTTAATCAGATTTGAGATCCATTCATAAGTCAATATACATACCCCTTGTTGCTTTAGAAGAAATAAAAAAAGTAGTCCTAGTTATTTTATTGGGATTATCACTCTTCTAAACACAAGCCATTATTCTGTATGTTGATAATTGCTACTTTTGATTACTCAATGATAGTACTCCTCTTACTTGGTTTTTTTGTTTTGGTTCTACCTAGAATAATTACATGAATATAAAAAATAGATTTATCAGATTGTTATATGGAAATAAGGATAAGGACTAATTAGTCCTTTAAGAGAATATTATTATATTAAGTGTTTTTTTTTTTCTATTTACATGTCGAATAGAAAATTATAAATGCTTTATAGCTATCTATGCTTAAGCAATCATATAAATTGGTGGGAATATACCCAACATTCCAAGTAAATTAGCAAAAACCTTTCTTAATATTTACTCCCTCTTTGATTTTTTTTTAATTATTGTTTATATGTGTTGATTATAGTTTTTCTTATTGTACAATAGAATCTAGAGATACAGAAAATGATGTTCCTCCACCAAATAATGATGATAATAGAAATTGAGAAGAGGATAATTGATAGGATATATATGATTTTGGATAGTTAAATTTGATTTTCAAGATGCTTTTTAGCCAAGTATATATAAGACCAAATGTATAAACAATGTGAACTTCTTTAGATATTCTAAGTTACATTTTGTCAAATGTATTGAAATGTTTACTAACTTCGATATTATTTATGGAGAGCATTGTTTTGTATTTGATCGTGCGTAATTGAAATAGCATGTATACATTGACCAATATGAGTGTTTTAAAAGAAAGTACATTCTCTTTTATGATGTCAATGTGTGTAAAAATCTTATGGCATTGTAGTTGCTATGTTTATAGATACTAAATTTAGTCATACAATGATGATAAAACATGGTAGAGTGCTGACTTAGCTCCGTTTTAACATTGCAAATAAACAAAAATTACAATCATTAAACATAGTAGATAATGACTATTAGATATGCTCAAACATAGCTATTAAGAAAATTTCTACAAAGTGTAAATGTAGCCAAGATGAAAAAATAACGACGTTTAAATGTAGCTCTTCATCTTCATTAACCACATTTAAACATAACTAATGTGGAATTATTTTGATATTTTAATTAGTTGCAAAAATGAATAACCATGTTTAATGTTGCCTAATAATAAAAATTATGTTTATACATAGCCAATAATCATCATTGTCCACATTAAACATAATTGTCACCTTTACAGATATTAAATTTAGTCAAACAGTGATGATAAAAAGTAGTAGAGTGCTAACTTAGCTATGTTTGAATGTTGCAAACGATTAAAAATTATAATGGTTACATGTCATTGATAATAACTATTGGATATGCTCAAGCATAACTATTAGGACAAATTCTAAACATAGCCAATATTAAAAACATAATGACATTTAAACATAGTCCATCATCTTCATTAACCACATTTAAACATAGCCAATGTGGAATTATTTTGACATTTTAATTAGTTAGAAAAATAAACAACTACATTTAAACATTGCTTAAGGATAAAAATAACCATGTTTAAACATAGCTAATAATCATCATTAGCAACGTTTAAATATAGCTAGTATGATATATCTTGGAAATGTTCTCATAGAAGGGAAAATATATACCTATATTTTGCTAAAAGTCAGAGATAATCACGTTTAAACGTCGACAATTATCTTCATTAACTATGTTAAAACATAGCTAATGTATTTATTTTTCACTGATGGGAAAATTATATAACCACGTTTAAATGTCACTTAAGGTTAAAGGTAACTACATTTGAACGTTACCAATGTCGTTCTTCCACCATGTTTATGATGGCTATCTAATATACATAGATACGTTTTAGCCACACTTAAATGTTATCATATTAAACATCCCCAATAGTTACATATGGTGATGTGTAAACATTGCTAATTATTAGATATTTAGCCACGTTTCGTTTGTTTGATGATGTCTATTTTATTAACTTAATGGAACTATTAGTGAGGGTCCTTTGGCGACATCTTTGGACCATATCTATTAAAAGCAACTAAATAGTATTGGTTGTGTTTTTCCCTTAATTACTGATGTTTATTAAATGTTGCCCATAACTAATATTCTTATAGTAACTGCTCTCAAGACTCATGAACCTGTATAATATTATTATTGTTGTTTTAATTGGATCGAATACGATAATAAAATATGGAGTCGAAAAAAGTGCTTCTTTACTAAAGTAATATTATTGGGTAACTATGACTTGACTAAGCCTATACATTGCATAGCAATCATAAGAATGTCTCATATTGTATTATGCATGTGGATTAAATCTTCTAACTCTAAGCAAAGAGTATTTCAACCTTGCCAAACACAAATTCTTGTGTATGAAATTACATCATCATGTCTCTTGTGCTATAAGTCACCCCATATACATTATCCTTCAATGAGGTTTATTAGAATATAAGCGAGTTAAACCTATTTTGAAGCTGGTTGAATTGGATTCGTAACTCAACAATGATCAAGTTGAACTTGAGCTTAAGTTAGAGCTAGAGCTACAGCTACACAAGTAATTTATTTATTGAATCAAGCTTAACATTCATGATATTTGACTTAACTAATTCGTAAATCTAATTGAGTTATTAGTGAGCTTAAATGTTAATTAAGTTCAAGTTAAATATGAATACCAATATTATTTTGATTGAAAGAAAAATATCTATTTTTTGCTATATCCAATCTAAACTAGTTTAATATCTAAACAGGCTTAGTAGAGTTAAGTTCAAACTCGTTGCAAGATTTTTTATTCGAGCTAGAGCTCATAATTCTAAGTTTCAATTAAGTTTAAATTAGTATTGTATTGTTTCAACTCCATTTATATATAGTTATAATATCCATACCTAATTTTGGAACTTACAAAACTTATTAGTTATTTATAAAATGCAAATGGATTGTACAAATCGAAAGTTACCTGTAGAACTACCTATCTAGAGCTGAAAAGTATTTTTTGATATTTACGAGTTTACTTAATTTTTCACTTATTAGTCCTCTAAAACACTTGCACAGGTGAAGAAATGAAACTCTATATGGTGTATTATGCCTATACAAATAGGAATCACAAACCAATATTAGAAACCAGAGTCGTACGTTTTACTTTTATACAATCGTTAACTTCATATAAGAAACCGTAATCAATTACCATGGTACTACCAAAAAGACAAACCCTAAGAATCATTTAAAAAAACCGACTATCCTACTAATAATAGAGCATCTAAAAATCATGCAATCAAAGATTTACTAGCCTACTAACAATAAAACAACGTACCTAAAATGCCTTAATGAACCAGAATATTAAATTAACACTCGAACTAACAGGCATAGGATGAAAATGGAACCTCTAAAGTTAAAGTTATAAATTCATAGGTTCAAATTGTTAACGATGTGAATTATTTTTTTCTAATATCATCAATTGATTACACGTACTGCATTTTAAGGAGATAATGTTGAAAGAATTAAAAAAATATAAATTAAAAATATCCAAATCGAAGAAAATTTCGATACAACCGATTGTTATAATTTATAGATGTACCTTCGATTGTTTCTTACACACACAGGATTTAGGGCTCACAAAAGAAAAATAAGACCGAACATGAATTTCAATTTCCAATATATCAAAAAGTCAATGAAAAACGTATCTGTTTTTATACACGACCCGTGCTTTTTTTTTTTTACTTCCTCTCGTTTTCCGAACGAAGGCAAACATACTTTACTACAAACTTACAGTTGTTTCAGAACCTTCTGGCGAGAATGTCTCCCCTGGTCGTGAATTTACACAACAAAGGTCCCTCCATGCTCTACTCTCTAATATCTCTTTGCCAGTTCTGCCTCCCTGTGCAAATAGCCTGTTTACTCAATCGGCGAAGCAGCTTTTGCTATTATACACGGTTCTGGCGAAATTAATGACAAGAGAAGTAAAATCTAGCCACCATTGTAGGACCTTAAGTATATGTCCTATATTTGATTCCTTGTTAGAGTTTTATGATATTGTTCCTCTTCAGCTTCCATTCCATTGCATTTAGTTTCAATATCTTCTCCAATCCGATCGCTACTTGCTGTCCTCTTTACTGTTGCTGGTTTAGTGCTATGTGTGCGGAGCTATAATTCTGTTGGTTCACTTATTGGAACTAGGGTTCTTCACGATATAATTTTAAAATTTTGAGCTTGCATTAATCTGAAAAGATATTGCACAAGATGAAACTCAACTCGATTGAAGTGATTTAAGCTCGATTTACATTAATTTCTTTTTTTAATTAAAATAATATTAAGATCCAGACTTAACTAGAACTTATCCAATAGTTAACTTTAATGCAAACTCAATTAGACTTTTGCATATATATGGCATGTTAAACTTCAAAAAAAAAAAAAAAAGATAAAGATAAAATTTAAAATTAAAAAAAAAATTATACCAAATAAAATTTCCTGAAAAGCAAAAGAGAGTGCTTACTAGTATGTTACAATAGAACAAAAAGAAGATTAATTAAGTATTACGTAACACGTGATATATAAATACTAATAAAATATTGATGCTAACAATAATAAAAGGAATAATTTCAAAATCAATTATAACTCATGATTTGCACACATTGTAATAATGCGTGTTGTGTATTATTAATTGAATCATTTCTTAGTAGAGCATGGTTTTAACTTGTTTACTAATTTGATGAGAATTTTGAGATAAATAAAATGGAGGTCATTAACACATAATTGATATATAAATAGATCTTTAATACTTGAATTGAGTTGTTGGCCAAAAAAAAAAAAAATGAATGAATGAAATGAGTGATATGATTAACATTTTGTCTCCACTTAACTATATCAATCATTAGAAGCATACAAGTAAAACATAAAGCACCGAAACCCCATATTCACACCTTTACATCAGTTGTAAATTCTCTTTTTTATTTTTTGTTGAAATGACTCGTCACTTCATTACTTAATCAACGTCAAATACATCATTAAACGAAGATAAACAAGAGACATAGTCTAAATCTAGGAGCCTTAGGAGAGCAGGTAAGGAGTTACACTACTAATCCAAGGGACAAATCTGCTTCCCAATGTTATAGACTACCCAATCTACTACAGCATTTGTATTTCTGGAAATAGAACAAAGACTAAAGTTTCTATGAGAAGACAGATCTAACTTGCTATCTTCAACAAGTGACTTGCTGGCCTAACCTACTGAGCAAGAATTCCTGTCACCGCATTTACTATGTTCTTCGCATCCGAAGCAATTAGAATTGAGGCTCAACTCTTATTTTTGGCCCACTCAATTGCTTCTTTGATTGCTAGACACTCTTAAGGATTCTGCATTTCCTAGATTCAAACTTTTCGAGAAGCTTCCCACCACTTTGCCACAACTGTCTCGTGCTACACTTACCAATACCCCACTCTTCTCTTTCGAGGATAAGGATGCATCAACATTTATCATGACAGTATTCCTAAGAGGAGGGGCCTATTTATCTCCATTACCAACGCTTCCCCTTCAAATCTAGCTTCTTTCCTCCATACACGACATCAAATCTCGCTTTCCATACTAGCCAAGCCAACCATACCATTCTTTTTGATGCAGATCTCTACAAAAACTCTCTAAGATCAAAGTTTTCTGAAAGTAACCCTCCATTTACCAGAAAAAATTAGTAACTTTGCTTCTTTCTATTCAAAGGCCTACTGCACTAAACCAAAGCACCTCAATCTAAGGGCATAGAACCAATGCGTGTTCAATTGTTTCGCTCTCTCTACAAAACACACAATTTTCATCATGGATTATTTGCTTTTTTTTTTAGATTGTAGCAATAGGTAATGAGTTTGTAAAAATACACTACGTAAAGTGTCTAATTTTTTATTGTATGTCTAAAAGCCACAACTTTTCCATTGTCTTGCAGTTAGGGTATGAGAGGTTAATATTAATAGTAGCCTTGTTCGCGATTCTTCCTCAACTAGAGGGAAAAGAAAGAAGAAGCCTACTTAGCAGTGCAATAACTTAATGTTTTAAAGGGCCAAATCAAGGAGTCTTCTTTATCTCTAGTAGGTATATGGATCTTCTTTATCGCTTCAACTTCTTCTTTAGATGAATAATTTGATATACTTCTCAAATCCCAAAAATTCCCTCCGTCATTAATGAGCATATTCACTGTCTCTAAATAACCTACTTTGAGTCTATTGCCCAACTTATCATCTGGCAATCTTAGGATCCATTTACCATCCCATATCTTTACAGATTTCCCATTTCCTATATGTCAAATGTAACCCCTGAATAGAATATATTTTCTAAGATACTAGACCATGTCGAAGAGGCTCTTCCCCCATTCCTTGCATTTCGAAAATAACTTCTGACGAAGTATGATACCTTTAACACTTTGACCCAGAGAGCATTAAAAGAATTGTGCACTCTCTAAGCTAACTTAGTCAAAGGGCTAAATAGTAGAGATGTAAATCTTTAATTCTTAGCCCCCTTACTCATTAGGCCTCTTTAGAGTGTGTTAATTCACCCAATGTACTCTTCCTTCCTCCTAATGCTAACCTTAATAAAACTTAGTGACCTGGTTATTAATCCCCCTACACTACCTTAATAGAAACCTAATGCAACTCGTAGAATAGGCAGGAGCTGCGAATGCCACTGCCTTGATCAAGATGTCTCGACTTATAAAGCTTAGACTTTGCTTCTACCCTTAAAGTTTGTTTTCAATCTTGTCTCACACAAACTTAAGCACTTCTGTTTTGGACTTTCCTTAAAGCGAGGGCAAACCTAGGTATCTTCCATGGTCTCTTGATTCCCATACTAATACGCTTCTTATAACCCTTTTTTTGAATATCTATTGGCATATTGACACCAAAAAACACATCTAACTTTGTAAGATTTACCTTTGGACTTAAAGCATCACAATAGTCCCAAAGTGTCTTCTTCTGTATCTCTAGGTTCTCATTTGAAATTTCAATAAAAAATAGTGAATTGTCTGCGAATAAAAGATGGTAATTCTTAGTTAGCTACTCTTTGGTTTGACTCCTCTAAACAGATTCCAGTTTGCAAGATGGTTCAAATGCTTAGACAACACATTTGCAATAAGAATAAAGAGATAGGGGGATAAAAGGTCTCCTTGCCTCAACCTTCTCGACGGTTTCACATGTCCAGCAACATGATCATTAATTAAAATGTCATACTCAACAGAACAAACATAATACATGATCTAATTCACCCAATTTCTATTCAACCCAAGCTTTTCTAGGACACCTTTTATAAAATCTCACTTCATTTTATCATAAGCTTTATTCATATTAATTTTGAGTCTACAACTAAACACTTCCCCCTTTTTACGTTTTTTAAGAAATGGAAAAATTCATGATACATCAATTGCAAATTCAATTTGGGAAACTTGTAAGAATACCCATTCGTGAATTTTCCATCTATTCTTTGACATTTAGCAAGAGACACTCTATTTACTCTTCTATTAGAGAAATAGAGAGTTTAGTTTGGATGCAGAATTGGTACACTGAGGCAAGGCCAAAGTAACATATTTTGTTTTTACTTCATGAGTCAAAGCCATTTGACGAATGAAAAGCGACGGGATATAGCCCATGAGAAGAGTTTGAATTGAACTAATATATTAAGTAGATAGATTATTAATATATAAATATTAATAAAGTTTTAATATATGAAAATATAAATTATAATCTTTTAAAAAATGTAAATTATTATTCGTATTTTTGCGCTATTAATCTTCCTACGTGATGTATTATTATTATTATTATTATTTTCCCTTTTCATGGTTGTTCCTGTACAAGGATGAGGCTATGTTGAATGGACTCAACTAAATGGAGAAAGAGGAGAGTCACTTTTTTAGTCCGATACTAGGTGTTTTGAAGTCATTTGCAATCTATGGTGTCGATATACTTCCTTTTAAGTGGAAAATCAAAGTCAAAAGATCCTACTTTCGCATCGTCCTTCGGTATAAAATCTGACAACTCAGTGTATGTACGATGGATAAGAATAGAACCAGGTAAAGTGTCGGGCCTTTTGGATGCATCCGTATCCATGCATTGATGCACGAGTGTAGAAACTTCATCACTTCTATTGCTGGATCCAATTCCGAAATAAATGCGCTCTCTCTCACCTTCGCCATACTAATACGCCCCTGCGCCACCTTCCCCCACACCACCACCCCGCCCCTCTCCCTATAAATACACCTCCAACTCCAAGAAGGCTCCAAAACCATAGTCCCCTTGAGAATATATCAGCCCTAAGTGAAAGAAAAGAAGAGCATTTAGTCTCCTACAATCAGCCATGGAGGAAGCATGCAATCTACTTAATGGTGGTAGCATTCAAAACCAACTCCAATTGGAACTACGCAACCAAACCATCCATGATCATCCACCCCAAAAAACTTGCCCCCCCTCCAGAACCACCATAACCAACAAGAACAAGAGGATCCTTAAAGACAGTAATAATGCTGGTGGCAATCCCTCAGCCAGCACCACTCGGTACCGCGGCGTAAGGCGACGCCCATGGGGTCGTTACGCAGCGGAAATTCGTGATCCTCAATCAAAGGAGAGGCGTTGGTTAGGCACGTTCGACACTGCCGAGGAGGCAGCTTGTGCCTATGACAATGCTGCCCGTGCCTTGAGGGGAAATAAGGCGCGAACTAATTTCATTTATTACGCTAATTCCCCTCCACACCATGAAAATACCCATAGCTATTTTGAGAACACAAACCATAATACATATTTCCATTCTCTTCATCACCATTTCAACATTTCCAAGCAATCACAGCCTTCTTTTCGTAATTTTCCTTCCCAACCCTACTCATCACTGTCCTCGAATCGGCCTTTGAATTTGACTCCCCACGTTGGTATTTTCGACTCCATGATTCATGGGAATAATAACACTTCTTCCACAAACATGCTTAGACGTGACTTTCTCACCACCCCTTCTTCACCGCACGCCTCTCCGTTCCCAAATTCTCTTCTCCAACCTTCATGCCCTAATTATATCTCGCCATGCACGTCATCGTTGCTGAACTCATCCATGACAACTAACCACACTTCATTCTCCAACAACATAAGTGCCATAGGCCCTCATCTTAGTACAGCACTAGCCGATGTGGGCTCGGGTTCTTCACCTTCTTCTACGTGTCAACTGATAAATGATCTCTTTGAAAACTCTGCTGCTACTAATCTCGCTGACTCGACGATGGGGAATATGGAGTTCTTTTCTCAGGAGGATTCGTCGAGTTCTTCGGGGTTGTTAGAGGAAGTGATTCGAGGGTTCTTCCCCAAGAAGTCGCTGGCTGATTCACTAGAGAGTACTGATAATTACGGGACTCAGGAAACTGGAAATGATGATGGGTTCGGAAAATACGAGGCGCCATTGAACAAGAACAACATTGAAGTTGCTTTGGATTGCATGTTTGATGATGCTTTTTCAGTCTCTCCTGAAATGCTGAGCATGTTTCCCGCTAGCTAGAATTCAAAGTGCATAAGCTCTTGATAGATGAGTAGTTTTCGAAATTGTAGCCACGTGAAAATTACAACTTATCTTTCACGTTTAGTTAGGTAAGTTATTATGTTATTCTAACTTTGGGTGTTTTAGGGTTTGGCAGGATTGTTGTAATATTAAGTATAGTCGTTATCATCAAGTTATGTGAACTTCATGAATGATTATTAGGGAAAGCATATGGTGATCGAGTGATTATTTCTTATATATCAATTACTATCTCATGTTAAATTTCAATTATGTGCCTCGACCAACTAGATTCCTCCTACTTCAAAATTTCGATCCATCTCGAGAACTGATTACATATTTTATAACAGCCTTGTAAATTTTTGAATTATGTTTTTAATCAATATATACTCCATAACATTATGAAGGTGAAAATATTTTAATAAATAGACCATCAGTTGTGAAAATCCAACAATTTACGAAAGTAACTTTAAAAAAGAATCATGAATTCAATGAACTGTAGAACCGGCTGACAAGTTTCGTCCTGGGCTTGCCTTGGAAGAAGGGTTTAATTAGATTATGTACGTACGGAAAGATTTCTTGTTTGTTATCGGGATTGTCATTTCTTGGCTTTCCTGTGGGGATATGTTTTGCCATTAAAGATATATTTTTTTTTTTGACCCTTTTTCCCCAAAGTTAGAGACACTATATTTAAGCTGGTCGCTGTTTCTCTGTTCTTATCGAACTTTTATTTACTAATTCCTCCGTGTCGGCAGCTTTGTGCACAACTTTTCTTGTCACGTAACAATTTTGGCAAGGAAGCAAATAAAAAGAGAATATCTGAATGTGCAAAACGTCCAAACGGGCACTTTAACATGTAAGAAAAAGCCAATCAGTGGGCCCCATCTCGCCAGAAAAAAAAGATTAGTTGAGAGTGATGGATTTGGATTCCCCAATGGTTAGTCTATAACTAATACTTACTTTGGTTATATGGATATTCAATTAGTGATGTGGAATAAAAGGGCCAGTTACTCATCCTATGATTAACTATAGTGGACCAAAAGCAAAAGCCTTTTCAGCTGCAAAATAAAACAGAAAGAAACCCTAAACATCCCCATATTGCCTCGAGCACCCAAGTGCCACAGGTAAGGGCTCCTTCCCTCCTCATGATTCAATTTTCGTCGATGTCAATAAATAAAAATCTCTAACCTCGTCCCTCTTATGGACTATAAGATTTTGAGAAAGAAGCAATAAGGTTTTTTAAGGAACTGGGAGTTCAAGTAAGTTTCCGTGGAAATGCAATGAACTAGACCCTAGAATTTCATTTTATTTGTGTGTTTATACTCTAAGTCAACGTTCTGGCAAGATCTCAAATTGGCGGACGTTGTGGACTACACATAGGTGGAGCATAAGATAGATTAACCATTAGGGTTTTAAGTAGAAGTGTATACGAGATGAGTATACTTACAAACCATTCAAGTTTAATTTAGCATTCACTTAAATTTGATTTGATCGTAGTCAAGTTAAACTCGAACTTGAGTTACTCGAATAACTTATCCAATCGAGTTGGAGCTTTATGATGTTTAACTCAATAAACTCATAGATTTATTTGAATTCGAGTCAATTTTAAATATTAGTTGAATTTAAGTTGAGTTTAATTATTATTATTCTTTTAATTAAAGTTATAACATCTTTAAGATTACTAAGTCTAAATGAGCTTAATTGAATCGAGCTCAATTGAATCGATCTCGAGTTTATCAAGTTTTATTTCAAATCAAGCTTAAATTTTATAAATTATAGCTTGTTCAAGTTTCGAGTTTTTTTATTTTTATCAAATTTGAGTTTAGTACTATACTTTTTCGATTTGACTTATTTATAACCCTAGTTTTCAAATCCCTTTACATAATTGACCCAACTTTTTGTGACGAGTTGATTACAATAATTGAGATCTTAATTTATGAGCTTTGTAGAGGGAGCTAAAAGCTTGATTTCAATGATAAAATCGTCTTTTAGGGTATAAGTGTTGGAGATAGCAGACACCACAAGATCAAGGTAAAGATTTTCTCCTTTTTTTTTTTTTTTTAAGGTGATCGATTGTAGAAACACTGTGAGTTATAAGTCTTGGTCGTGAAAATGAAAAAAACAAAATTAGTGATTGTGAAATCTAGCAAGATAGGTTAAATCATTTAATTCAAGATTGATCTAGATGGATCTTAACAGGAGGTAGGTTTTTAGGTATCGTTAAAAATAGGCGTAACTTTTGATTTGTTAGAAGTTTTTTCTATTATAATAAGTTTTCGGAGGTTAACTTTCAAATACTATAATGAAATACTTCAGGTAAACTTAATTGATGTCATCTTAGGTAAGAAAAACGTTAATTTTATTTTTAGAGATATTTTAGAAGAATTTTTTAGGCATTTTGACGTTTCTTTTTAAATATAAATATTTTCTTTTTGTCTTTTAGTGGTTCTTTAGGAACAATTATTTCATAATAATATAGATTTCAAATTTCCTTTTAATTGTTTTTACATTCGCTGCATCAAAGATATGGTCAATTAGTAGATTGAATGAGAAATAGCCAAGTTTATCCTGATGGTATTGCATCCTTGGTTCATTATTATTACAGAATAATGATTATGAAACTTAAAAAGTCTTGGAAATCAATCGTTATAAAGTCCGGTATAGGTTGTAAATATGGATCTATGACTATCAATATATACTTTAGATCGTCTAATGTTGGTTTTGATTATGTAACTATAAAAAGGGAAAGGTAAAAAAAAAAAAAAAAAAAAAACTCTTTAACATTTATTTCTTTTTCTATTTCAATCCTTTAACATTTCAATTTCATTTTGGTCCTTAATATTTGCAAAAATTCCTAAATGAGTCATTCCATTACTTTTTCCGTTTGTCTTATCACGTGTTGCAATTTGATTTGTCTATATAATTAATTTAACTAAATAAATTAATAATATATTATCTAAGTAAAATTAATAAAAAAATCTTTAAAAATATGTTAAAATTGTTAAAAATCATAAAAATGAAGATAAAAATCTAGAAATTAGTACATAGTGTCAAAATTATTAAAAAATTATATTGATAAATTAATAACTTGAATAAAAAAATTTAATAATTCACAAAAAAAGGACAAATGTTGAGGAATCAAAATTCAACCACCTAAGAGTGAGAGGTGGTTAGCAATCACTGAAGGGGTTCACACGACCCCTTAGAGGTGGCTGCTAACCACCCCCTATCCTTAGATAGCTAGATTTCGACCACCCAAGCAAAGTGGGTCGAGACCCAAAGAGTGGTCATGGTTTGCCACCCTAAATAAAGAAGAAGAAGAAGAAGAAGTTAGCTTTGAAAAAATCCTTCCGATTTAAGTTGGATCATGTGATCTGATGTCGAGCCTTATTTCCGTATTTTTTAATTTAATATATATTAAGCTTAGCTTAATTAATACAAATTATTCGATATTAAATTAAAAATGAATATTTTTCTTAAAAAATATTTTTAAAAAATTGAAGTTACCAACCAATTAAACTGATAACAAGTGAAATTAGGGTTTTTGTAATTTAGCTATTAGTCTGCATATATTCTAAAAAAATAATTTTTAGAAAACTAAACCAAAAAAATTAAGTTTGAGGGTTAACCTATTAAAATTAAGTTACCATATAAATATATATAAAAAAAACTAATGGGCTTTATTTTTTTTATCATTTTTTTAAAAGGGCTAAGATATATATAAATATGCAAGAATGTAATTAAAATAAATTTTTTATGATGAATTTTCAAGAAAAAGAAAAATTTTTTATTTTTTTATACAGTTGCCTTACTTGTTAGTTGGGATCAAACTAAAGTAGTTTTTTTTTTTTTTAGAAAAGATTTAGTGGATGGATCTTTTTTAAAAAAAAAATCTAGTCAAATTTATGTTAGTTGTTAAATTATTATTTAAAAAAACAACCCAAAATTAGATTTAATTTAGCAAATTTATTTTAAAAAAACATAATTAACTAGATCTTTTGAAAAATCCAATTAAGATTTTATATTTTTTTAGAAACAAATCTACGTATCAAAATTTATCTTTATAAATCTTAGATGTAAGATATACTAAGATACATATTTTAGCTACATATATTTTCTAAAGATACGGATCTCGGAGAAAAAATATGTGACTTTTCAAAAAATGCAATTTAACTAAAATTTATAAGAAAAATACAAATTATCTAAAAAAAATAGCAAAACGGTATGACAGTTATAAAAAAAATATTAAAAAATTGCACTAAAGAAAACAAATTAGTAAAATAAATTGATTAACAAGTAAAAAAATAAATAATTAAAGAAAAAAAGTTTTTATTACCTAAATGGGTTAAACCATGCGTGATCGACGTGCTCGTGTTGATTGTGTCGTGATTGTCTAGACTATGTAGATTGCTTGGATGCGTATACTAATTAGCATATGTAGACATGAACTGATCGTAATCGTGTGAGAAATATAATCGTGTGCATGCAGTAGTGAGGCATGTGTGATTGGGTTATGTGATCATGTGTGGCTATGTGTGTAAAGATAGTATAGGGTAGTGACTAAGTGATTGTGTTCAATGCAATGTGGATCGTGTTCAGTAGAATGGATCATGTTTAGTGTGATTGAGTGATTGGTATGTGGTGTGAATGTGTTGTAGTGTGCAATTATGAGAATTATGGGTGTTTGGTTGGTATGTGGTGTGTAGAGTACATTAGTGGTCACTGTGTGGATAGTGTACAGCAAAGGAGTGTGTGATTAGGTGAGTGAGTGTTGTCGTGGAGTATGTGATTAGGTGTAGCAGTGTATTAGTGTAGTAGGTGAGACAGTGGACAACATGTAATAGTGTGTGGCGAGTGATCAGGGCGTGTGCTGGCGTGTGTGTTAGTGGTCGACAGTGCTTATAAATGTATACTAGTCATGAGTGAGGGACGGTAGAGTGTAGTAATGTAGGGGTTAGTCGTAAGTAATGGACGATAGAGTGTAGTGATGTCGTGTTGTGTGTTGGGGATTGTGAAAACGTGTCAAAACTTTATAGCTGAATTAATATTTATAAACCACATACTTAAATCTTTTAAATCTTTTTAGATGAAGATTTAAACTTAAAAAATCCTATATACGAAAGATATGATAATTCTTGATTTAGATTCATTGAAAATTCAATCTAATTTCTATAAACCCTATATTGATCGGGGCTTTCTATCTTTGGGCCTGACTTAGTCCATCTCGATTTAGCATAAAATACACACTAACCCATTTAATAAATCTTAAGTTTATTTATCTCAATATAAATTAGATAAAAATTCAATTTATATCAAACTAAATTAAAAAATATTTTAATGAAGCTCAATTATTTAATGACTTAGAATTTATTAAATTAAACATACACCATTATTTGATTCAACTCTAAATGACTCGACTCAATATGACTTAACACATTATTCTTTATTTTCTTTCAATTTTTGTTTTTTTTACTATATTATTATTTTTTATTTATTTATCTTTAATATGGCCCTATAAGAAAGAACCTTAATGGTAGTAAAAATTAGATATCTATAGCTATCCTTCTTTATAGTGAAGTTCGATTAGAACTTTGCTGCAAAGATAAAAGAGATACTCATTTTTACCAAATTCTACTTTAATTTGATAGAATGAGGACCATTAACATGAATGGTCGGCTAAGCATTGTCTCATCTTAGATAAGGATACCGACTTAAAAAGTCAATATAAAGAATAAATAGCCGGTCTTAAAAAGACTGGGCGAAGGAATGGGAGAGAAGGAATGAGAAGCCTATCTTAAAAGGATGGGGCAAAGGACTATGAAGTTTGTCTTGAAGAAACAGGGCAAAAGCTTAAGGGGTCCTATCTTAAAAGAATAGGATAAAGGAATAAGAGGCTCGTTTTGAAAGGACGAGACAAAAAGGGTAGGGGGCCTATCTTGAAAGGATAGGGTTAAAGGATTAATGAGCTTATCTTGAAAGGGTAAGGCAAGTATTTAGGAGGCCCGTCTTGAAAAGAGGGGGCAAAAGGGAGCTTGTCTTGAAAGAATAATGCAAAAGGTTATGGGGCCTATTTTAAAAAGATAAGGCTAAAGATTTAGGAGACTTATCTTGAAAGGATAGGGTAAAAAGAGTAAGGGGGCTTATCTTGAAATGATAGGGTGCTTATCTTGAAAAGATAGGACAAAACCACTTATGAGAATCAAGCTACTAGGCCTTTGACCTAAAGTCGAGCCCGAGGACTGAAAGGCCTAGCAAAGAAAATTCTTTTACTCCAGTCAACTCCTCCCAAAGATTAGTAGAATGACTTTTACTCCAGCTTTCTTTGTTGAGTTACTCTTTATGTCGAGTAGAATGACTACCTATTTTTCGTAAATAGTATGTCGAGAAGTAGAAGGCTAAGAGAATAGTCGATCCTCATTCTGACTTACACTTGATTAATTAGTTACTTGGCGTTACCCCTACTAAGATGACAAAAGAGAGACTTTGGGCTATCTTAGCCACCCCTACTTGGATAAGTAAGTCACTCGTAAATTTTATCTGCATCTCCCAACGGTCTCGCTATGTGTACAAAATTATGTATAAAATCCGTTACACTAATGATTGTTTTTCTTAAATATTCGTTTTTACCCTTTTGTACCTTGTACATTATCTCCTTAGGAAATACCTTTTTTGTGTTTTCCCTTTTTGTGTTTTCTCTTTTAGGCAAGTTACCTTAAGTTATGGGTATAAATACCTTCAATACTTGTAGATGTAAATCATAAGATTACCTTTTGTGTTTCCTTCCTTATGTAAATACCCTGTTTACTCTTGGTATCACTCTTATCTTAACCCTTGAGCAAGGCTAAGTGGCGAGTAACCTCACTGGACAGATTCGTACGTCATATCAAAATATGCTGTAAGTCCTTAAAATTTTCATTGGTGCATCATATCCTCTAGAGCTATTCGTAGGTTTTGCTTACTTTTTCACTCGTATTTAACCTTTCACACATACCCCATCACTTCCTTTTCGAGCTTTCTATAAGCTTAGACCCATTTAGCAATTGGTCTTATCTGTTCTTGATCATGTTTCACATTTTCTTGGTATTAGAGCGGAGGTTTTATTTAAGTTGTTAGTATTTCTGAAGTTCTGTTTATACTTTATTTTGTATGTGTGAGATAGAGCAAGTTATTGTATTCATCTTAATTGCTAAGTTTACTAGCTGTTGATTTTCTGGTTAGCAAAAGTATTTATTTGAACTTTAAATCAGTGAAGAAAAAGATGGATCCAAGTGTAAATGTTGGTGTTGAAGATGACAATAGTAGAGTTGTCTACCATAGACGACAGTCTTAAGGAACATTGAGAAGTACTGATAAGAGACTTGATGAGGCAGTTAACTTCTTAATAGATTTGACCTAAGATATTCATGCGCTAACTTGCCGACCTACTAAAGTTGCATAAAATACCTCACAAGCTACTCAACCCATTAGAGGTTAGAACCCAACTTGACCAGTTCACGGTAGAGGAGTAAGTGGACGAGTGAGGTAAAGAATAGACTTGAGAGAGCTTGATGAAAAGAACAGGAAAGAGGAAGAATATTTCAAAGAAGAGCACGTATAAGTCCCCAAAGCATCTAACCATATGAAGCTTTGGATTTTGAGCTTCAATGGATCTAGGAATATTGATAAATATTTGGAGTGGGAAGAGAAGTTAGAGCGAGTTTTTGCTTATTATCATTACGAAGATTACGAGAAAGTGAGAATTGCTATTGTTGAGTTCTCCGAATATGCTGCCATGTGGTGGAAAAATTTCTAAGCCATGAGGAGGCGAGAGGATTGTTGAAAGATTAATGCTTGGCCCAAGATAAAGGGAATACTTAGAAACAGATTCGTATTGGAAACTTATTTTTAAGATACTTTCACTTAGTTTCAGGAGCTGAGACAAGGAAGCCGGACTTGTGACAAGTATGTTCAAGAATTTCAAATGCTTATGATCCGTTACAAAGTGGAGGAACCACCAACCCGAGCGGTCTCAAGATTCATTATTAGGTTAAGAGGAGACATTTGAGGCATTGTGGAGCTCTAATGATTTGATACAATAGATGAAGCTGTTAAGATTTCCTAACGAGTAGAAAGGAAAAGGAGGAGCCAACTAACCACCAAGATGCTGACTAACCAACCTGGATAGGTAAACCACTGAGCTCAGTCAAGTATCGAGCCAAGCTGAAAGGTTAATGTTCGAGCCGAGCAGAAAGACCGACCTAATGGTAAAGTGCCAACCTGAACTCATGAGAAGGGGCAAGGGTTTGGTAGGAAAACAAGCTAGATCAAGTGCTTCAAGTGTCAAGGGTTCAGACATATGGCTACTTAATGCTCAATGTAAGCTCCACAACCAACCATTTGAGGTTTTAATCGGTTTTAATCGGTTGAAAGATCCGATCAAGCCTAAATTATAAGTAAAGCTAGAAATATTAGTAAAAATAATCCCGTAAGTTTGAATTTAAGAAAATAAACAATAAAATAAAAGACTTTAAAAATTCCAAATTTTAAATATATAACTTGTTATTTATCGAAAATGTTTAAAATGCATTCCGATAATTAACGAATCATTAGAGATAAATTATATGTATACAAAAAATCATAAAATGATCTAAATAATATTTAGGAATATTTATTTGTACTATATATGGATTTACATGTAGGTAGAAATATGCGTAATTACTTAAAATACGTGAAATGTGCTAAAATAATATTAAATAATTAAAGAAAATTCATAATTAATTAAGAAAAAATCAAGAAAAATAAGGAATGATCTAGATATAGGTTGTGGTAGTTGGGGAAAATAAGAAAAAAATTAGCTAATTAAATTAGAACAACACAAAAGTCAAATCGGAAGAAGATAAGGCAATTGTTTAATCAAATTAATATACAATAATTTCCCTAAAGATCTATAAATAGCAAGAAAATTTTAGAAGCTCATTTGGTCAGTTTGGAGAGTGAGAAAAATAGGGAGAGGTGAAATTGAGAGAAAAATTAGGGTTAGGAAAAAAATAAGAAAAAACTGTGCAATTAGGGCCATAAAGGGGAACTAACACCGGACGAGTAGTTGGGAATGGATGGCCACCACCACCATACGGTAGTGGTAGCACCTGGACCGGTTGATAAGGCCACGGCGGCCAGCAGTGGCCAAATCCACTCAAACCGGTGAGTACGATTTCCAGCCCAATTTTGTGTAATTTTGTAAAAAATAGTAAATATTCTTAGAAAATTATGAATTTTGTTATTCTAAAATATTTTTGTATTTATTTTTTAGAAAAAATATTATTTTGATGAAAATATGTCTCGTGATATATGATCCTTAAGAAATTATACAAAATCAAGCATATTTTGGTTTAGAAATAAATAACCTTAGGAGTGTATTTTTAAACCCAAAATTTTTGTGTAGATTACTTAGATGATATAGAACAGTGCTATGAAGCCCGATTTCAAAAATTAATTTTCAAAAATTTTAGATAATTTTTAGGCCTTAAAATGAGGCATAAAATGAGTAATTAAATAGTTAATTACTAATTTAGTGAATAATTATATGTTTTAGGATGTTGAAATCTGATAGAGTATGATACTTGTAGCATTTAGGGTATTAGATGTAATTATTAGATTAATTATGTAGTAAATGAGTAATAGAAAAAAATAGTAAATTTTAAGTTATGTAAATTAGGATAATTAAGAGTAAAATTTGATTTAGGATGAATTTAGACATTTTGAAATAATAATTGATATTGGGAGATGGTAATTAGAGTGTTAGCAATATTAGATGTGTATTATATACACAACATGTAATTATTGAAAATATAATAAATAGAAGATATTAAAATAAAAATTGATATTATGATAATAATAAAAATATACAATAAATCTGATAGAAAACTTGAATTTATGTAATTATATGAAAAATGTAAAAATTTCTTACATCAGGAGTAAATTCGGTACACTATTAAGGATTTAAAGTATACTAGATATAATAAAATACTGACTAGGGGTAATTATGGTATTTAGGATATCTAAAAGTAAAGTGATTAATTTCACATTATAAGTTAAAACAAGTCTCTAGAGTTCGAGTATAAAACAATACTTAGAAATCGAACTAGAATCTAATTTGGAAATCGATGCGGAAATCGAACCTAAACCTGAACCCGAACCTAACCCTAAACCTAGAATAATTGTAAAAGACTTAAGACCTAGATAATTAGGTATATTAAACCCTAAACAAAACATAAAAATAAACGTTATAGGATAAAACGAACATATAATAGTTATATGAAAAACTGAAACCACGTTTGTGTTATAGGGATGATCGGCGATGGCCTGAGCGAGTTGGACCTCGAATGAATGAGCGAAGAGTCTAGGTAAGTTGAGATTAATACAATCCTGTATTTTGGAGGCTTGAGATTATGTTTGGTTGTGCTTGTTAGATAGTTTGTAATGTGCATGTGCTTGATTATGAGTAATGCTATGATTCTGTTTATTATTCTAGGTTGTATTGTGTGATTTGTATGAAATGATTGATCACCCTAAACTGGAACTAATCAAATATACGACTTGTAATCATAATCGACCTGCATGGCAACCTATTAAGGGAAACCTAGGACTTTTCGGTCAAATATCGACCCCTTCGAAAAGGATAGCGCAGGATTGCATAATGGTCCTTTCTTCATCCTTAGTTGAACTAAGTGACAGGAGAAGAGGTCGCGGTGAGGGTGAAGTCAATGGTTCGAAGGTAGTCATAGGAGGAGTGAGCTCTCCATTGCACAAGCTTGAGTTTGGTTTTAAGCTGTTGCATTAATGGTAACTCCTCAACCCGGATTAGAGTAGGCACAATTTCTCTAATCCCACGACGGGCCGGACAACGTCGTACGATGACATTTACTTGAACATACATTGCACCTAATAAGTTGGTTGATAACCTTGTTGTGTTTATGTTATAGTTTTAAGTCCTCCATCCTAATTTACTGAGCTATGGTCGCTCACATCTCTATAGACGTTATGTAGTTGCTGGTATGTAGTTGCTGGCTAAGAAGCAGCACACAACTACTTTGAAGTTAGCAACTGCTAAATCTTGAAGAGTGAGGAAAAACATTTGAAGAGTGAGGAAAAACATTTGAAGAATAAACACATATTTTTAAGGTTTAAGCTTTTACTTTAGAATTTTTCATTTTTAAATAATGTAATAACTAGGAAATATATTATGGAGAAATATCGTAAACTTTAATTGTAATAACTGAATTATAGTGTATATATATATATTTCCTCACTTGCTTAGGTAAATGATTTATTTAAATTACAAACTATCTACTTCAAAGCAGGTTAGTTGTAGATGCTTTGTATAGATCAAGTCTAGGATAGCGGTTGTAAAGCCAACTTCTATCTTAGAATAGTTTACACGGCGAGGCTATTACGACTCTATCGCTTCTGGGCATGACACCCGAACCGTAGGACAATGGTCATCAAGGGAGATATCTCGAAGCTAGAAGAAGATAGTACAAATGAGGAACCAGAGGAGGAGGAGGTCCTTGCTGAGAAAGAAAATGCCGAGTAAGAGCTGATTAAGGAGGATGTGTTTATTGAGGACTTAGATAAGTTACTCATGGTTGTTTGACGTATTATGAACATGGAACCCTTACGAGAAGAGGAACAAAGAGAAAATTTGTTCCATACCACCTATAAGGTGTGCACCCTCATCGTGGATAGTGGAAGCTGCATCAATGTTGTATTAGTTGATCTTGTTTCAAAATTGAAGTTACCGACTGTTGCACATCCGAAGCCATACAGGTTGCATTAGTTGAGTGAGAAGGGAGCATTACATGTCATTCGGCAAATAATACTGCCGATCATTATAGGGATTTACTTAGACTAGATTCTCTATGACGTACTACCTATGTGCGCCTCCTACGTGTTGCTAGGAAGACCGTAGTTATTCAATAAGAAAGTCATCCATGACAGCTACAAGAACACGTACATGTTTGAGAAGGATGACCGGAAGATCACACCGAACTTGATGCCACTGAGAAAAGTTAGTAAATTGTAGATAAAACTTGCTCGTGGATCGAAGAAGACTTTGGTGATGAGTAGAGCGAAGCTCCGAGAGGCCATCAACGCTACGAGCCAACCTTTATGTTGGTTAGGCACCTATTTGAGATGAAGGAGAGGGGTGAATTACCCTAGGAAATCAAGAAGTTGCTAAACGAGTATATCGACCTGTTCCTAGAACAATTACTTAAGGAGTTGCCCCCAACTTGAGGCATAGAGCATTTCATTGACTTAATACTCAACTTCACACTACCAAATAAGCCAACTTATCAGATGAATCCCAAGCAGGCTTCTAAGCTCCAATGTCAAGTCAATGTGTTGTTAGAGAGAGGGTATGTTAGAGAAAGTCTCAGCTCTTGTGTTGTATCAATGCTTCTTATGCCTAAAAAGGATGGGACCTAGCAGATGTATGTAGATAGCTAAACTGCAAACAAGATCACAATCAAATATAGGTATCCCATTCCTAAACTAGAGGACATATTGGATGAATTGAGTGGAGCCAAGGTGTTTAATAAGATTGACTTGAAGTTTGGCTACCATCAAATCTGGATGAGGCCAAGAGATGAATGGAAAACTGTGTTTAGAACTCGGTATGGACTTTATGAGTGGATGGTCATGCCATTTGGCTTATCAAATGGCCCGAGCACTTTCATGCGCCTAATGAACTACGTGTTAAGACATCTGATTAAGAAGTGTATCGTGGTTTATTTCAACGACATCCTTGTATAAAGTATTGATATGCCGAGTCATTGTGAACATCTACATACTGTATTAAACATCCTTTGTGCTAAGGGATTATTCAGCAACTTGAAGAAGTGTCGCTTTTGCTAGGAAGAAGTGGTATTCTTGGGTTATGTAGTCAGTGGAGGAGAGTTATGTATGGATGATGAGAAAATTTGAGTAATTATAGAGTAGCTAACTTCAACTACTTGTGTTGACGTGAGAAGTTTCCATGGTTCGCTTCATTCTATAGACAATTCATCAAAAATTTTAGCACTCTCGTTACGCTAATTACTAAGCTCACGAAGAAGAATACTGACTTCCGATGGGAAGAAACGGAGCAGAGAAGCTTTATTGAAGTAAAGGAAAGATTGACCTCTACCTTAGTATTGGTTCTACTTGACTTCGAGAAAATATTTGAGCTGGAATTTGATGCATCAAGCATTAGAATAGGCGCGTCTTAATGTAGGAAGGTCGACCCATTACCTTGTACAGTGAGAAGCTTAGAGGACCATAATTGAATTACTTTGTATATGATAAGGAACTCTTAGTGCTGATCCGAGCACTACAAGTATGGTAGTACTATTTACTACTGAGAGAATTTGTCATATATACTGACTATGAATTGTTGAGGAACCTTTAAAGTCAAACAAAGTTATCGAAGCGTTAGGCGAGATAGGTTGAACTCCTTATGCTTAAACACAAGCAGGGAAAGATTGACATAGTTGCAGTGCTCTTTTAAGGAGACATGATTTTTCAATTTTGCCCCAAGAAGCGTAGTCTCTAACAGGGATTGAAAGTTCTTGAGCCACTTTTGGAGAACCTTGTGACATCGGATGGAGACCAAACTACCATTCAGTACTTCTTGTCAGCCCCAAACTGACCGCTAAATAAAGGTGATTAATCGCACTTTGGGATCACTGCTTCAAGCTATAGTGGGCAAGAACTTAGCTAATTGGGACATTTGCTTACCAATGATTGAATTCACTTACAATCAGACAATGCATGACACTACTAAGCAAACTCCCTTCGAAGTGGTCTATGGTTTCAATCTCGAGTTGCCCTTCGATTACACCCTTGTACCTATACTTGCGCAAGAAGACCTTGATGCAAGGGCTAGAGTATAATCCCTTCAGCACATCTATAACAAGGTCACTCGACACATTGACCAAGCTGCTAGAAGAATGCGAGAGAAAACTAAGGATAGGACAGCTAAACAATTCCAGTAAGGAGACTTAGTATGGTTGCACCTCAATAAGGAACAATTTCTGAGCAAGAAGAGGAACAAATTATTTGCCAAAGCTGAAGGACCGTTTAGAATCTTCTAGAAGATTAATGATAATGCCTACGGATTGGAGTTGTTGGAGGACTATGTGGTTTCTAACACCTTCAACATTGCTGACTTCAGTCCATATCACTTCAATGGAGAGTTAATTGAAGACAATTCAGATTTGATCCCAAATCAAAGTCAACTTGGAGGGAATGATAGGAATCAGGCTACTAGACCTTTAACTTGAAGTCGAGCCTGAGGACTAAAAGGCCTAGCAAGGCGGATTCTTCTACTCCAACCAACTCTTACCAAAGCCGGGTACGTCTTTGCTGAGTCACTCTTCATGTTAAGCCGAATGATTGCCTATTTCTCGTGGATAGTGTACCGAGAAGCAAAAGGCTGAAAGAACAGCCAATCCTCATTCCCACTCACGCTTGGTCAACTACTTACTCATCGTTACCCCTGTCGAGGTGACGAGAGAGAAACTTTAAGCTGACTTAGTTACCCTTGCTTGGACAAGCAAGTCACCCGTACTTTTTATTCATATCTTCTAATGGCCTTGCTAATACAGCATTGATACGTATACAGAATCATGTGTAAAATTTGTTACACCAATGATTGTCTTTCTTAAATATTCATTTTTACCCTTTTATACCTTATACATTATCTCCTTAGGAAATACCCTTTTTGTCTTTTCCTTTTTGGGCAAGTTGCCTTAACTTATGAGTATAAATACCCTCTATACTTGTAGCTGTAAATCATGAGATTACCATTAATACACTTTTGTGTTTCCTTCCTTACGTAAACACCCTGTTTACTTTCAACATAACTCTTATCCTAACCTTTGAGCAAAGCCAGGTGGCGAGTAACCTTATCGGATTGATTCGTGCGTCATATCGAATTATGCCATAAGCTCAGAAGTTCCATTGGTGCGTCATATTCTCAAAGCTATTAGTGGGTTTTGCTTACTTTTCCACTCATATTTGTCCTTTCATACATACCCCATCATTTTCTTTTTGAGCTTTCTGCAAGCTTGGACCCATTTAGTGACTAGCCTTATCTATTCTTAGTCACGGTTCCCATTAACCATTGAGGGTTAATTAACTTGTTTTGATCTAATAGATAATCCGAAGAGGATAGATCTCTTTGAAATTTTCAAAAAAAAAAAAAAACTTCTAAATTCTCCTAAATATCTCTTTCAAGGACTATAGATAGCAACCAATCAACATACCTCATGTTAACTCTTGATATTCACTCATTTAGATAGCAGAATATCACCAAAGTATTTCCTCAAGATTACGCTTTTTTATTTTTTTTTTTGTGGTCATATGGCTTCTTCATGACTGAAACCTTTTCATGATGAGTCTTTTAGTCAAACCATGCTCATGTTTTGATTCTACTTTTATCATCGATGTGTCTCACTTTCCACCTTTATGATTCCTGAAAAATAAATCTCCTTTAAAAAAGAAAAACAAGATTAAATCGTTATAAGCATTCGATGTCAATTTATTTAGTGACTCAAATTCATTGGTAAGTGTTTGGTGTTTAAGTATATGAGGCTAAGAAACATGGTATGCAAGAATTTATTGGTAAAGTATTTGTCGGTTGATGACAATCCGAATTCGAAAACATTCATGAATATCAACTTTGCTTGTAAATGATGAAAGATTAACTACAAACAATTCTCAAGAAAAATTGAAATCTGTATTTGAATTCATAGGTTCTCTTAATTTTGAACCATCCATTTTGTTAACACTAATGCACCTTTTGATAATACCCTTTTTACCACATAAGGGCCTTCATAATTTGGGGCAAATTTCCCCCTAAGGTCTGTTACATTTGGTAGTACTTTCTTCAACACCAAATTTCCTTCCTTAAAGTACCTTAAGCATACTTTCTTGTTAAAGGCTCGAATCATCTTCTGTTGATAACACTGACCATGACATATTGTTGCAAGCCTCCTTTCATTTAGGAGGTTCAAATGCTCTATTCGTTTCTTCCCCCACTCCGCTTCATTGAGCTAAATTTCTGCTAACACCTGGAACAAAGGTATTGTTACTTTCATCGATAATACCGCTTCAGTTCCATATACCAATGAATAAGGTGTTGCACTTGTAGAGGTTCTGTAAGCCATGAAAGCAAAGGGAAGCATCTCATGCTAGTTTTTATAAGTGATTGCCATCTTCTTAATGATTCTCTTAATATTCTTATTAATAGCTTCAACTGCCCCATTCCTTTGAGGTCGATACGGAGTCAAGTTTCTATGATTGATTTTAAATTGGTTGCATACTTCATTCATCAACTTGTTATTCAAATTTGACCCATTATCCTTTATAATAGACTTGGGTGCACTGTATCTAGTAATGATGTCTCCTCTCAGAAATTTGACTACTATTCTTTTGGTTACCGTAGCATATGATGTCGCTTCCACCCACTTAGTAAAATAGTCAATCATGACAAGAATGAATTTGTACCCGTTTGAAGTCGTTGGTGAAATTGGACCAATTATATCTATCTCCCACATTGAGAAAGGCTAAAGAGCTAACAATACATGTAATTCTTGGGGGAGGAGCATTGATTTTGTTAGTGAATACCTAATGCAGGTGATAATGCCTTATGTGCTTGATACAATCTAATTCCATTGTCATATAAAAATAACCCATCCTCATGAATTTCTTAGCTAACATGTACCCATTCATATGAGGACTACAAACTCCTTCATGCACTTCTTTCATCAATTTCTCGACTTCCTCTTCATCTACATATCTTAGCAATGTTGTATCAGGTGATCTTTTGTACAATGTTGCTCCACTTAACAAGAAATGAGCAACTAAGCTCCTTAAAGCTTTTCTATCTTTTCTATCAGCTTTATCAAGGAACTCATCTATTTGAAGTAACTTTTTGATATCATAATACTCGGGCTTCTTCTATTGTTTCTCTTCAACAGTTAAGCAAAATGCCAGTCTTTCCTCTACCTTAATCTTTAAGGGCTGAATTTCTATCTAATCAATGACTTTCACAATTGATGCTAATGTGGCAAGTGCATTGGCAAATTGATTTTGGGTTCTTGGAATGTAAGCGAATGAAATTTCTTGGAATCTCTCAATTAGCTTTCCTAAGTGCTTATGATAAGGTATTAACTTCTTGTCTTTCATCTTATATTCACCCAGGATCTGGAGAATTATAAGAGACGAAACACTTCTAGCCTTTATATTCTCATATCTACCACCATTTTGTGCCCCAAAATGTAAGCTTCGTTTTCTGCTATGTTATTCGTATATGGAAATGCTAACCTCTTTGCTATATGGGAATGATTACCTTCAAGTGATACCAATACTACTCCTATCCCATATTCGAATACACTGGTTGCTCCATCAAAATACATTCTCCATTCCAGTTTTTCACCACTTAATTCATTTGCCACTATCACATTTTCATTGGGAAACTGAGCTTTCGAACCATCATTGCCATCTTCTAATGGGTAATTTGCCAATTGATCAACCATTGCTTGCCCTTTGATTGAACTCTAACTTACATACTTGATATCAAACTCGGAGAGCAACATTTGCCACTTTGATATTCTCTTGATCAATGTTGACTTTTCTGCTAAATACTTTAATAGGTCATGTTTTGTCAACAACTCCACTAAGTAATAGAAAGTGTACTACTTGAGCCTATGCATCACCCATACTAAGGTACAACATGTTCTTTCTACCTCTGAGTATTTCTGTTCGCCTTCTATGAACTTCTTGCTTAAGTAATATATAAGATACTCTTTCTTGCCTATTTCATCCCTTTGCCCCAACATACATCCCATAAACTCAAGAGGGATCGTCAAGTAGAGAATCAATAGTCATCTAGAGAATCAATAGTCATCCTGGTATAGGAGTAACCAATACCAGAAGATTCATATGATACTCTTTGACTTCAGTAAACTCTTTCTCATATTCTCCATCCCATTCTATCACTGCTTTCTTCCTCAAAAGTTTGAATAATGGGTTGCATTTATCGATCATCTATGATACAAACCGAGCAATGTAATTCAACCTTCTTAACAATCCTTGAACTTCCTTTACAGTCTTTGGTGCAGGCATGTTTACTCCAAAGGTGCACTTTTCTAGATTTAGTTTCAATTGAAACTTTCTTAATCATTTAAATGGTTTTCTCAAAACATTGACATGATTCTCATCTTCCTTGGATTTGGTAATCATATCCTTTACATAAACTTCGATTTCTTAGTGCATCCTGTCATGAAACAAGGTAACCATAGTGCATTGATGGGTTGCCCCAATGTTCTTCAACCCGAAAGGCATCATGCGATAACAAAACGTTCACCAAGTGGTAACAAATGTGGTTTTGATTTTATCTTCTCTTGTTATCCTGATCTGATTATATCTTGAGAAACCATCCATAAATGAGAAAAGATGATTTCCGACTGTGTTGTCCACTAATACGTCAATGTGTGGTAAAGAGAAATTATCTTTATGTGTTGCTTGGTTTAAATCACGGGAGTCTACATATACCTAACTTTCCTATTTTTCTTCAACACTGGCAACACATTGGCTACCCATTTAGGGTAGTCAGATACTTCTATAAATCTGACTTCCAATAATTTCTTCACTTCTTCCTTTATCTTAAGAAGTATATCTAGCCTAAACTGCCTAAGCTTTTGCCTTTTAAGTTTAATGTTGTCTCTTATTGGCAACTTATGAACTATGATTGACAAATCCAAATCGAGCATGTCTTCATAGGATCAAGCGAATATATCTAAGTATTCTAATAATAAACGTGACAACTCTTACTTCTGATCATTTGCCAAATTACTCCTAATTTTCAAGTTTCGTAGATTCTCTTCTATCCCCAAATTAATCACAACTATTGATTCATCAATGATTACTTTACCCTGCTCAAATCGATGCCAACTCTCTTATATTTCGCTTACAATCTCAATATCATCTTTAATGTTTGACCTAGCAAGGTTGAAGGTAATATTGGTACCTTCATTATTTACGAGCACGATATATCCATTATGTTCATTATTTTTATCGGATCTGAAGAGTAAGGAAAAGGTAAAAGGATAACAAGTAAATAAGAAGGATTGAAAGAAAGAAAATAATTAACTTTATTAAATGAATTCAAATTGTCTAAAAGAAAAGGCCTAACTAATTAAACTAATTATGACATTGAATACTCCTAATTAATCTAATATTGCTTTTAGAAAGAGACCCATTAATAGGAATGGAAAACCATTGTATAAGGAAACTGGGACACTAACATCTTTCTCCTCATCTGGACTGATGTTGCATTGTTGTGCCAAAGCTTTGGATCAACTGGCTACTTTGGGTTCTTAAACACATGCAGGTATTGAGAATATCTAATGAATGTTTAGAAAATTCATATGAGCATAGTACAGGTAATCTGCTCTCTTGCCTCTGGTCTTGGCCTTCACTTCTTAGATTTCTTCCTTAATAGGTTCATATTCGAGCTCAAATGTTCTAACCTGCTACTTTAGTTGTTCTGAGCGACCTCGTACCCCTTGTCTTGATACTTCAATCATGCTAACCTTGTGAAAAATTTGCAATCTTAGTTCCTCCAATTCTTCACTTCTGATATACAGAATGACTGTTTCCTTGTAAATCTCGTAGTTTTGTTCCCCAAGAATAGTGCCCATCAGCTATGAATTTTACCTTCTAATGTAGACTAGATGGAATTGCCCCTGCTGAGTGAATCCACAACCTTCCTAACAGAAGATTGAAGGTTTGAGGTATATTTAGGATTTGAAATGAAATAATGAACACTTGTAGACTAATCTCGACTTACAGCCCAATTCTCCAATTATCTCCCTCTTTGATCCATCAAAAACCCTTATTGAAATTGAGGTAGACTTTATCTCAGTCGAATCTACTCTAAGCAAATTTAGTGTCGCTAGTGGACATACATTCAATGAAGACCCATTATCAATCAATACTCGAGCAACTACTTTCCCTACACACCTGACCACTATGAAAAGGGGCTTTGTGTATTGATCCCCTTTTTCACCCAACTCATTAGGCAAGAATGAAAGTTGATCCATTGCGAACACTTAGTTGACTACTAATCTCAACTTTTCAGTAGAAATCTCTACAAGTACTTTGATATCTTTCAAAATATTAATTAAATTTTTCGGTGAGTATCAGATGACAATAGTAACCCCATCAAGGAGATTTGGGCCGGTACCTTAGCTAGATGATCCATAATCTTATACTTACTAGCTTTCACTATCTTCTTGGCAACATTCTGATCTTTCTCATCCATATCCTCAAAGATTCTTTGAGAAGCCTCTTCTACTATAGTCTTTCTCTTGACGTCTTCGTTCTGTTCATAGACTTGTCTTGAGTGAGTAAGCCCACTGATCATTGGTGGTAAGGACTTGGTTATTTGATTCACCATTTGGTAATCCGGAAGGGCTACTTTATAATTTTCTAGGGCTATTAAGACATTAAAAGAAATCTTTTTGGGTTTACCCAATTCTTTAACATTCTTAGTCTTCTTGTGGTATTCAAAAACTGAAGATTTAGGCCCATCTCCAATCATTCCAACCATCTCGGCTGTCTTCTTGACTTCTACAATAAGCTTGTCTTTTTCCTCAAATTCAGAACCCCATCCAATAGGTAATTTGTCAGTATATACTATGGGGTGAACTAGCATAATCGACCAGTAACTCAAACTTTCCTAACAGCTCTCCTAAGACGTAGAGTATCAGATCTTTGGCTCCATACCTTTCTTTGAGCTCCTTTTGAGTACATCTCTTTCGTGGTTTTGGAACCATCATAGCCATAATATCAACTTTCTTTATCTTCCCATCCTTCAACAATTGATATGTTACTGGTCTAGGTTCTATCTCTAACATTGATATCTTGTAAGTTTTCAGCCTACCTTAGATTCTAAGCTACCTCTTTAATAGTGATCGAAAGACTATCTAAATCAACTTCTCATTTAGACACTTTAACGGTGATCATATTGATTGAGCGTCTATGATCTAGTAGAGGATTATTACTTACATTGGGAGCAAAGGTCTGAATAAAGTCTAATTGCATCAACTTAGCATCAATAAGATCCTAGATTTTGTGTCTAAGTCTCTCGCATTGGTTTGTAGAATGCCGCACTTACCTCAAATGATAATCACAATGGAGCTTCGAGTTATAGTCTCTTGGTCTCTGCCCCTCCTTTGGTATTTCAAATGTCAAAAGATTTTCCTTCTTTAGTTGTGCAAGAACCTAGCTTAGAGGAATGGGGATCTAGGTAAACTATCTCCGTTGTAGGCGACTATTCTGATATGGATTTCGTAGTGGATTAGATCCTCCTGACATGGCTACCAAGCCTACAGGTCTAATAAGGTTGCCAATATTGACAACGCTTACAGTAGCTTCTTTGGCTTTGTTACAAAATCTCGTAGGAGGTATCTTCTTTTCAATTGCTTCAAGATTAAGAAGCTTTCCGGTAGCAATAGCTTCCTCAATTCCACACCCTAAGGCCACAATCTCCACAAAGTTAGAGGCAAGGTGACCTACCAGATGTTGATAGTATGGGCTTTCGAGAGTATTGATAAAGGCAAAGGTCAAATCCTTTTCCATTAAGGGTGGAGTCACCTTAAGTGCCATGCCCCTTCATCTCTGAGTATACTTTTTAAGGCTTTCGTTAGCCTTCTTTCATAGATTAGTCAAATCCTACACAGATGAAGCCATCTCCATATTGAACTTATACTAGTTGTAGAAAGCCTAAGCTAACTTATCCCATATATTAATATCGTTCAAGTCTAGTTAGGCATACTAAGTTAAGGCAAGCCCAATAAGCTATTTTGAAAGGTTTGGATCATCACCTTGTTATACTTCATGTATTTTCCCATCTTTTTTATATACAGCCTAGTGTGGTGCTTTAGGTAGCTAATCTCATCATATTTTTTGAACTTTGGAATTTTAAACTTTTCTAAGAAATCATCATCTTCATACATTAGCAAATTGATTGTTCCCATCTACTCAAGCCCATTAACTATTTTCAGCGTTTTCATTTTTTCAATCAACTTCAGCATAAACTCCCTTTCCATCTCTCAGTGTTTTTCCTTGGTCTCCTTGCTCTGTGTCTCAACATTGGGGACTTATTCTACATCTTCCAGTTCGAAGGGAGGGTTTACTTTTGCATTCTGATTCAGGTTGACTTTAGTTGCTTACTGATCATTCAAAATTCCAATAGCCCTAGTGAGAGCTTGAATTTGTTTGGTTATCTTGTTTATGTTTTCTTCCAAAGTTGCAACTTTCAGGTCAGGCTTGGTTTGACTAACGTTTCTACTATTGTGAGTTTACATTCTTGCTTTGGAATGAGTGAATATCGAGCTTTTAACTGGGTTTACTTGCTTAGGCACTATCTTGGAATCCTATGAAGACTTGAATTTAGACATTTTTGTGAACTAAAATTGTTGTTGTTTTTTTTTTCTTTCTTTCTTTTTGTTTTTTTTTTATTTTGTCATTTTTTATTTTATTTTTGTTTAAAATGAAATTAAAAAAAAAAACATGAGCAAAAGATTGTGCAATCAATAAGGACTTTCATGAAGTTACAAATTTATTAATAATCATAAAATCAAACCTATTCAATGGACTAAAAGAAAAAAATTTCTAACTAATCTTTCGAAAAAATCAAATCCTATATTTATGGAAGTTGACGAATCTAACTAGGATGAGCTTCATCAACTTCTCTTATAAGTCTTCAGACTATAACATCTCTTTCTTGAATCTTACTCCTCAAGAATTGATTTTCTTCCAGCAACCTCCCATTCTCCATTTTTAATTCTTTAATGATTCTGTTACATTCTTGGAATTGGGCTTTAATTCTGGCTCATACGGTATCTCGATAGGCCTACTCAGTAGGTGAAAAGTATTTTGGCTCTAGCTCATGTTTAAATACGTCTAGAGCTTCATATCGGATCTTTCCAGTCTTCTTCAGCTAATCATAGATAAACTGCTTAGTAGCTTAGTATTCTTCGACTTTTCCCCTTAAAGCTCTTATGTTCACTACCTTCTTAACTTCCCTTCGTTCCTATAGTTTCATTAGTTCTGTTAGTCATTGAATCAAAGTAGCGATGGGTAAAGAAGGATCTTGATAATTCAATGTAACATCTTCTAAGGAATCCTTGTATACTATCTCTTGAAGTAGACCCAGCTGTCTAATGACACAAGTTAGGAAATACCCTATATAACCTGTAATGTCGATGAGAGGGACCCTTGTATAATCGACACACCTTAGGATGGCTTGAGTTTAGTTGCTCCACTTAGTTATCCACATAAAATCCACAGGCTACATTTTGCTTATAATTGCTACCCATCCTTTAAATTGAGCTTCTTCTGGTGCCTTAAGGTGATTGGCAAAGTCATCAATCAGATTCATATGTTCAGTTAAAGACGCTCTGAGAAGATTCCCTCCATATCTCTGTATGTGACTGAGAAACCATACAATAACGATTGTAGGGTTGGTTGTGAAGTATTCATGCCCTTGTTTCCTTAAATGGGTGAGTGTCATGAATTGATATGCCAATAATGCTGGTGTATAAGATTTGCCAGCTACAAATTGGGTTATTAGCTCGGTTACCCTATAACAAACTTGACCGTACTTGAAGGGGAATAACACTGTACCGAATATTACTATGATAAAGGCATTTACCCTCTTCTTAACCCATGACTCATACCCCCTACTAAAGATCTAATGATGTTTTCGGTAAGCATTTGTGCTTGAAAACCATTTTAATAACCTTAAGTTGCCTTTTTAATTCTCGACAAAGTCATGAAGGCTTTCTTGGGCTGGACTTTGAGATTTTGAACAGTTAAGCCTGCTTTGAGAGGTAGAGTACTAAGTAATTAAGAGTATTCTACTGAAGTGGGCATCAACATATGTGGGTCAAACTTAAAAGTTGTAGATTTTAGATCTCAATAATGGATAAGGGCTGAAATTAGAGGCCAGTGAAGCTAGATCTGTATGAGGGATATGATCGGCCTAATCTTCTTATGAGTGTAATCTTGCTTGGCAGGCGGAAGTTAATTCAACCAATCTTTTAGTATAGTCTCAGGGAAAGAGTACTTATGTAATTGGACCTCATGGATAGGCTTAAGTTTGATACTACCTTGACTTTTCATATCTATATTATATAAAACATTAAATGAAGTAATTATTTACAATGAAACCACTAAATTTACAATAAAGTTATATATGATATAAATAATTTTGTAGCTTCTTCAATTTTTTTTTTTAATTATGCAGCCTTTTACTCACCAAGAGACAATAAAAAATAAAACACATATAATGCAAGAGATAACAATAATCACTAGTAAAAATAAAATCAAATATATAAAACAAATATAGTATGCTACACATGCATATGATGCAATAGGAGCTGGTAGAGTACCCTTATATAAGTAGATCTAAAATAAGATTTCAAAAAACAATGAAGCTCATGAACACTTATACATAAGGAGTGCAATTTTTAAATTTCCCCTTTTCTTAAAAAAGAACGTAAAACCGACCACAGATTAATCAGACTTTTCCTATAATTTAAAAAGGACTATCCTTTTTTCAAAAAGAATTATGCTAGAGGGTGGGGTCTATGGGTCTCAAGCTTTATAACTTCAAGGATTTCTAGAGAAAAACCTAGTATATTGAAGCTGAATAAGCTCGCCTATCACCATCAAGCGGGGGTAAAGATCTTAACGATCTGAGGGTTACACAATGGCAGCTCATCCTAAGTTCCTACGGTAACTCAAGTTTGATCACATCTAAGCATATAAATGATTTTTAATAACCCCCTGACCTCACCCACCCTACCCCCAATCTTCAGTATAAGCCCATTGGGTTAGTTTTTTTTTTTATTTATTTTACGGCTTGCATCATTAAAAACTAGTTAATCCAACTATATTACAATATTTTTGTAACAGGAAATAAAAAAATGAAAGCCCATTACCTATTTTTTATTTTTACATGGCTAGCTTACTAGCGTTCCTAGTAGAGTTGACAATTTTGTTGGGCCTTATTTCGATTTTCTTTAATTTAATCTATATTAAGCCTAACCTATTTAATATAAATTACTCGACATTAAATTAATGAAAAATTTTTTTTGAAAATTCTTTTTAAAAAATTGAAATTGCCAACCAGTTAAACTGGTAACAAGTGAAATTAGGATTTTCGGATGGAAAAACCTTAATTTAGCTATTTGTCTGCAAATATTCTAAAAAAATAATTAAAAAAAATTAAATAAGAAAAACTAAGTTCAAGTCACCATGTAAAGATAAAAAAAAAAAAAAAACTAATGGATTTTATTTTTTATAATTTTTCTAAAAATGCTAAGATACATACAAATACACAAGAATTGAGTTAAAATGAATTTTTTATTACGAATTTTCAAGAAAAAGAAAAAAACATTTATTTTTTTATATGGTTACCTCAGAAGTACATACATACCCACTAATCTAGATCAAACCAATGTAATTTTTTCTTATAGAAAAGATTTAGTGAGTGGATTTTTTTTTTTAAAGAAATTAAGCTAGATTTATCTTAGTTATCAAATTATTATTTAAAAAAAAACCCAAAAAAGATCTAATTTTGCGAATTTATTTTAAAAAAAAAAACCTTAACTAATTTAATCTTTTGACAACTTCAATTAAGATTTTTTATTTTTATTTTTTTAAAAATCTATGTGTCAAAATTTATCTTTCTAAATGCTAGATGCAAGATATATTAAGATATGTATCTTCTCCAAAAATACGAATCTTAGTAAAAAAAATGCGATTTTTCAAAAAAAAAATGCAATTTAATTAAAATTTATCAAAAAATTAGAAATTATCTAAAAAAAATAGCAAAACAGTATGATAATTATAAATATATATATATATATATAAACATGTACTAAAGAAAAAAAAATTAGTAAAATAAATTGATTATAAACACCCAATTTTTGCCCCCTTTATTTTATTTTATTTTTATTTCCTCAACAGGTCCTAAATTAGGAAAAACACAAAAAAGTAGGAAATTGAAGAAAACCCAAAAAATAAAGAAATTTAGAAAAATAAAAAAAAATAAAAAAGGAAAAAGCATAAAAAAATAAGAAAGTTGGAAAAAATAAAAAATAGAAAGTTTAGAGAGACACCTAAAACAAAAATAAGAAAGTTAGAAAATTAAAAAAATTACAAAAATTAAAAAAGTTGAAAAAATAGAAGCTTTTAAGGAATTTAGGAAATAACATTTATTAGGGTAGATTTTTTAATTTTGAAATAAGTTTGGAAGTTGACCCATTAGGCCTAAATTTATATTTGAATTTAGCTTAAGCTGACCTGGTCCATATATGCAATTTACAAGATACAGGTTAACGACCTAACGAATAAGCACATGAATATGGCATCAGGTATAAGTATGGGGTCTTGGGTTCGAATCTTGGAGGAAGTGTATAAATTTTTTTTTTTTTTTAGTTTTCATCACATCAAGGATTATCACGTGTCAGGATCTGATTGCATTACGTGTCTTGATTGGATCCTGATACGTGGCGGGTTGGGATTGGACGACATGCTGACGTGGCGCCACGTGTCACGCGATGACACGTAGCAAGTCGTGGTTGGTTGGGTTAGTTGACGTAGTGCCACGTTAGCATTTTCTCTCTCTTTCTATCCTCTTTCCTTCGATTTTCACCCCTTTTTTAGCTAAAAAACAGCCTACCACCTTTACTTAGGAGCCTATTTCTACATAGATTTCACATATACACATGCAATTTTTTGCTTTGATCTTGTTGAACACCTAACCTACTCTAAATCAAACCCATTAACACATCCAAATTCGGTTAAAAACGTATTCAAATTGAGCTTCAAAAGTTAGAAAAAAACTTAAATTTTGGCCATTTACATTTAACTCTAATTCGAGCTTTCCATGTTTCTAGGCTAATTACGAGTATAAATTGGGTGTTGGGAGAGCTCATTAGGGATAGACAACCACAAAGAAGCAGTAGGAATCAACTCACAACCTCTCTTTCTCATTTTCGATCACCCTCTCTCTTTACACTGAATCGTGGTGTTTCTCTCTTTTGGACTTCCCTCTCTTTTAATTTTGTTGCTCAAAATCACCACCACAATCGACTTTGTGGTGGTCCAAAGGTTGAAACCAACCACCCCCCACACCTTGCCATGCCCTCTAATAGTATTATTGAACCACTAAGAGCCAAACCTTAACCATCGCAAGCAAGCTACCGAAACACCACCCTACATGAACCTATGGTTGATGCTGAAGCTATGATTGAATTCCTAGCCAGTCGAAACTACCAATCTAATACTTCTCGCAACTCTAATAACCATACCGTATGCTACCCAAACACCATCGTCGGTTGCCACACCCGAACATCCTCCAAACTACCCCCCAAACACCGCGGCACTCTCTCTACCCCCCATATCCTCAATCTAAAACCCATAAAACTCCTCTTCCCCCTTCATTTCAGTAGTTGAATGAAGCACAATCAACCCAAGTCGCTACTGATGCCATTAGTGATCCGACGACCCAAGTTCATTGGAGTGACTTGACCCAGATGCGACCCAAGATCTGAGACCCACTCTGATTCGAACCCAAGACCTACGTATCTATCCCTGGTCTGGCCTTCACTTGTAGTTTGTTTGATTTGTTGTTCATTTTGTAAATTTTCTTTTATATTATTATTATTGTTTATATGTAAATGTAATCAAATCAAATAAAAAAAAAAGAGAAAAAGAAACAAGAAAAAGAAAAGAAAAAAAAATAGTATGCTTTTTATTCATCTATTTATTTTTAGTTCAATAGAAATAGGTAAAATAAGTTATAAATAAATAACTAATAATAAATAAGATGATGAAAAAAAAAACACATAAAGGAGTTAATGAATAGTATTTTCTTTTAACACTTAGAAAAAGGATTTTTTTTTTTTAATAAGACAAAAACTAACCCTTTCCAAATTAGGGCATTTTACAATTTTCCATAAAAATAAAAAAACCTAATTTAAAACCTTCTTTTAAGAATTTTCTTAAATAAATAAAATTAAGTAAAATGTATGCTTGATTATTTTCAAATTAAAACAAAACCAATATACCAAAGTTTTCCTAAAATAACTACATACGTCTGATTCCGAGTAGCGGGTATGTAGATACCTCTAGAGTGACGCTAGCAATAAAAATTTTCCATTTTTCCTAAAGTACTTAATTTATCCAATTAAAGTAATTAACAATCAAGTTTTTATGAAATTAAAAAAGGTTATTTTTAAGATTAAGGTTAAAGTTAGAAAGTTAGTGGTATCGATAAAAGTTTAAAATCCCTAATCCTCGAATCTTGATCTCTGATTTCAAAAATCATTTTTAAATTAGTTTTTTTTTGAAAAATCAACAGCTAAGTTATAATCAATCCATCCAATTGGTTAGAAGACTCCAAAATATTTTCAAAATACAAAATGAACCGGTTTTCTTTGAGTCTTAGTCAAGGATTAGTATTAAATAAGTAGGATTTAGTACTATCGGTTTAAAGAAGACTTAACTTATAAAAAGAACCAGGAGGTGAAAAGTTAAACTTGATATTGATTAACTAATAAAATAAATAAATTAAAGAAAATAAATTTTTATTACCTAAACGAGTTGAATTGTATATAATTGGTATGTTCGTGTTGATTGTGTCATGATCGTCTAGACTGCATGGATTTCTTGGATGCATGTACTAGTCGGCATATGTGGATGTGAACTAATCATAATCATGTGTGAAATCTAATCATGCATGTGTAGCAGTGAGGCCTATGTGATTGGGTTGTATGATCATGTATGGCCATGTGTGTGAAGATAGTATGGGTTAGTGACTAAGTGATCATGTTTGGTGCAGTGTAGATTGTGTTTAGTGCAATTGGTGGTTGGATGGTGTTTTTTTTATGAGCTCCAATTTTCATCAGATTTTTTTTTTAATTTCCTACTATTTAGGATATTTTTGTACCTACTATTGGGGAAAAATGTTAGATTGCAAAAATTTTGAATGAATATATGACTTTCTTAACAAATCGCGTGAAATCGAACAATTTTCAAAGTTGTTTTAAATAATCTTATTGTTGTTGTTGTTGTTTTCAAACCATACTTTTTTTGGAACTTCCCTATACTGCATGTATGAATTCCATGAAAAGAGTTAGGCTAGAAATATTTTCTATAATTTTTAGTAATTTTTAAGCCTCTAAATTTGATGAAAAACACTATTTTTGGAAGCTTTTATGTAATTAGTTTCGAGGAAATCAATTTGTACTAGTTTTGGAGTTCATATGAGTTATGTTTTCTTATCAGATATGATCTAGAGTTGAGGGGATTAGAGTAAAGTTGAACTATGCATCTACCGCTAGTTATGGACTTAACGCATTAAACGTACTAATGAGTATGATGAATTTGATAAATGATCATATACTAACATGAGTGAAAGCAAAAACATGATGTTGGAATGAGTCGTTTGGAAAAACTTGTAATTAAATATGTTCAGGGGGTTCTTTAGATGGTTAACTTAGTAAAAGAATGATTTAAAATCTTGGTATAGATACTTAACCGGAAGGTTAGCTCATGTAAGAATCTTGAATATAACAATGCCAAGATCTTAGTTAGGATAACGTTTGGTAAAAGATGCATGGTTGTGATAACTTCGAAGACATGTTTAGAAGGTTAGTTGATGAAAGAATTTTAACTTTAAATATGATGGAGCTTCGTTTAAGAAGTGATTTGATGAAAGAAGTAGGATTGTATTGGTTTTAGAGACTTGACTAGAGGGCTGGCTGGTTTAAAATGCTTAGATGAAATCGCTTCTAAGATATCTTTAGAGAGTTAGCCTATAAAGAGGGGACTTAATCTCTAGTTAGAAAGTTGGATAGTAAAAGGGACTTAAGTATACTCTATCATAAACTTGTTTGGGAAGTATTTGGTAAGGGAAATTTGGTTAGAATGGCTTCGAAACTTGATTCAAGGTTTGGTTGGTGTGAAATGCTTAGTGGAAATGATTTCAGAGTCTTGCTTAGAGAGTTGATAAGAGTAAGGAGTGCAATTAGGGTAACTTCAGAGATTCATCAAAAGATTCTATGACCAAAACTTAGTATTAAGCAAGTTTTCAGAAACTTATATAAAGACGTCAATAACAAGATGGAACTTAATACTAAGCTTACACTTCTTATTAAAGATAAGTCATAATCACACTTAAATTATGAAAATTAACTTTTTCACTTTATTGACTAAACTAAAGCAATTATATTGTATATTTTAGGGAGAACAATTAAAGTGGATGAGACTAAGTATTAGGACTCTTGAGCATCACACGACTAGGTAAGTGAGATCAGTGCTTCACTGCACTTTGAAGTATTATTAAGGATATCTAATGGCCTTAGTATATGACTTGGTTGTGATTGTAAGATAGTTGCTTGAGCATATGCAATACGTGTGCTGGAATAATGTTTTGCTATTTAGAGTACTAGATTTTATGTATTAGTTTCTTTATGATGTTGCTTGAATAAATTGTCTAAAATTGTTTGGTCACCACAAAAGCAATCTAACTAAAACTGGGCCTAACTTCTAATCGAACATGTATTGCAACCTACTAAGGGAAATGACTAGGATTCTTGGGGCTAACATGGACCTTTCGATGAGGATAGCTAAAATGGTCATTTCTTGACTCTTAGTCGTACTAAGTGATAGGAGATGAGATTGTGGTAAGGTTGAGAGTCATGATTCGAAGTGTAGTCTCGAGCAAAGCGTATTTCTCCATTGCACAAGCCTTAGTTTGGTTTTGAACCACAAAGTGTGCGGTGTCAAACTCTTCAACTTGAATTAGAGGGAAAGTAATTTCTTAGGCCAAACATGGACCATTGGATTAGGATAGTTAAATTGGTCATTTCCTAACTCTTAATCGTACTAATTGATAGGCAAGGAGGTCGTAGCAAGATTGGGAGCCATAGTTCAAAGTGTAGTCTCGAGCGGAGTGTGTTTCTCTATTATATAAGCCTTAGTTTGGTTCTAATCTATGAAGTGTACAGTGTTAAACTCCTTAACCCGGATTATAAATGGCACAATTTCTCTGATCTCATGATGAATTGGATAATGTCATGCGATGACATTTGCTTATAAATGCATAGTGTCTAACTAAACTTGTTTGAAAACCTTGGTTGCTCTATGTCGAATATATGTGACTATCTCTACCTCACTTACCGAGTATATTGTCACTCATTCCCCATATAACTATTTTTTAGGTTCCCTAGTAGATACACTGGTGCTACTCCAAGTTAAAAAAAAAAAATAGAGAATGGGATTGAGGAGTGAGGTTTGAGACCAATTAGTTGGATTCCTATTTTTTTTTGTCAATTTTTACTAACCTTTGGGGAAAGTAATAAGGTCCCTTTAGGTGACCTTTTAGTTTTCAACTACTATTACCTGTATTACATTTTATAAACCTATGGATTTTTATAAATCCTTATTATATCATTTTTAAGAAGTTATTTATAAAACTTGATTTCTTTCTCAAGCTTTTGTACAACAAAATCTTTTCGAAAAGCTATTTTGAAAAGTTGCACTATGGGTTGATAACAAACAAGTATTGAATTGGATGACTTAAAGCTGTAAAGTGGTAAAGGCCTGATGTAAGCTATACCTATGTTAGAGGCTAAAGTGGCTAGCTTTAGCTTTGGTTGGTTTACATGGTGAGGTTATTATGACTTTTGAGGTTGTTATGACTTTCTAGTTTGAGGCGTAACAGTTCAAGGTGGTATCGACGCATGGTTTTCGGTCATTCGCTTAAAGTGTGACTCTTTTGAACTAATTTCAAGACGTCATAATTAAAATGAATAAGAATACTTTAGGAATACTGAGAGTTAGAGAAAGTAAATGGGACGTCAAAGATTTGAACTTGTAAGGTTATATGCAAATTATAATATGTATAAGATTGTATAAAATGTAAAGCAATAATGAGTAATAGGTAATACTAATCTTACTTATGGTGTACTTACTTTCAAACTTTGAATCATTGACTTATTTATACTTGGAGACAATAATAGACGGTAAAGAGCTTAGTGATTGTAAGGTTTAATTATAGGAATTGTTATGAGATGGACTAATTAAGTATTATTTTATGTTTCTAGTGAAATTATATGACATGTATACGTACATTGAGAAACATCTTGTAGATGTTGGATGATTGGAAGTATTGGAAAATAATTGGAGATTTATGCTACTATTGTTACTTAGAGAAAGAATACTTGTTGAGTAGGGAGGCTATGTTGCATGGTGTTGACAATGCAATTTGCAACGATTAAAAAGTTGAGAAGAAACTATTGTGAAAGTTATAATCGGGTGATAATAAAAATATTCTACAATTTCAGAGATTTCCTCATTACATCATTTTGTGGTTTTGTAAACTCCCATATGGAGAACATTAGTATAGAAAACCTAATTTAATAAATTTAAGTTCCCAATTGAATTATAAGAAAACTCCCCTGTAGTACTCTAAGAATGTAAAGGCAACTAACTAGAAATTAAATGAAGGTTTTGAAGAAACTTTTAAAAATTGCTTTGATGTTGTAATGACCTAAGTTGAAAATTAATGGATTGAAATAGTTGGATGTATAAATTTAAAAGTACAAAATAGAAGAGAAAGGAGAACCTTTGGTAGAAAATTATCTCTAAAGACTTAAAGTTGTCCGGGAACTAAAGATTTAAATTATAAAATAAAACTTCATTAAAAAATTAAGGACAATAGAGAAGTGTAGCAAATTATAACATTTTGGATTTCGAAATAGTAAGTAGTCAGTTCCAACTCTAACTTAAGGATAGTAATATACTTGTGAATAAGCATAAAACTAGACTTTTAATTGGATAAATATAATAAATTTTAAAGAGTCTAGTAGTTTGTAGGTTAATAATTAGTAGGATTTTGAGATAATTTCTAGTAATTAAATTTTTGATAATAAAACCATAGAATGGGAACTTGATTGCTATTAATATGTAGTAGTTATTCTTTTCATAATGGACTATTGTTGTTTGATGAGCTTTGTGTTGATTAGAATGATTTACCTCTTCTATTTAGCATAGATATGATCTTGTCTTTATAACTAATTGTAGTAATACTTGGAAATAGAGAATTTGAAAGACAAATGTGCAATCTTTTGGTGGATATGTGTGGAAGTTATCTACATGGTTCTTAGTTGTGTGAAGGATTAATTTTGATATGATTTCTCCTAGGTATGAAATTAAGACTTGACATAAACTTATGCAGCAAAGTTCAAATTTTGATGTATTTCAATAATCTGGCTAATTTAGTCATGATTCTATAATTGATTAATTAAGGATGTAATTAGAAACTAGTATTTAAGAAGAGGATATGTGATCTTTCACATGTAAGGAAGCTTGTATATAGTTCCTTGTTAGATGAAAGTTGATGATAACATAATTCTTCTTAGGTGTTGAGGTGAGTTTTAAAGTTCACTTTCTAAGGTACATTCGAATTCTAATGTATATTTATGAAATTATAAGCTAAGACTTAAAGTATATGATCTTAAATGAAGTTAAAAATACTTTGAGGTGCATATATGAAAATTTGAAAGAGTAAGATGAGCATGGGAGAGAAAAATTTTGAAGAATAATGAAGTAAGAATTGTATGACTTGGGATAATATTAAATGTGCTAGAAACTATATTTGTGGAGATTGACTTAAGTAAAGGGATCATAGGTGAGCAAAATCTAAGATATAGTATTTGCTAAGGGAACTTTTGATACTATTCTACAATAGAAAGAAATTGCGATGCCTTAGGATTGCAAATGTTATTATATTATAGATATGAATATAAGCGTCGATTAGTACTCGATTCCTAACAAGTAGAGACTTGGACATTATAAGGAATACTTCATGGTATTTGGTGAAATACAGGATGTGTTTGAGATAAATGAATTATGGATGTTAAAATCTCAATAGAAAATTGATTGTTAGGAACTATATGTTAAGTAGAGACTTGACTTCTATGTTAAGTTCCAGAATTGAATACAAGAATTTACCTCTACTCGGGTACATTCCATTAATATTACTTGTATAGGAGAACACACTTATCACAAGTGCTATATGAATAACCAAAAAAAAAAAAAAATTGCCAAAACCTACATTGTAGGATTTCTATGATATTAGCAAAACAGGAGATCCTCATTTGAA
This sequence comes from Lumnitzera littorea, assembly GCA_024138015.1. Classification (NCBI taxonomy): domain Eukaryota; kingdom Viridiplantae; phylum Streptophyta; class Magnoliopsida; order Myrtales; family Combretaceae; genus Lumnitzera; species Lumnitzera littorea. The sequence goes on from JAMXBB010000005.1 coordinate 35,741,328, forward strand.
GGAGGCAATTGAAATTGAATTTTATACTTATTTGTAGGTCATATATGATCAAACGTAAAATAACCAATCATTTGCAAAAGTCAGTTATTTAGTTGACGAAGTGGTGAGAGACCTAAAGAAATGATTGGAGAAAGAAAACTTATTACTAAATACTTTGATACCTTGGAATTTGTTAAGAGTTAATTTTTGCCCCTCTCGTAAGTTGATAGACCTAACATAAATTGGATAGGTGACAATTGAGGTCGATATCCATACAACTGAAGATCTTGTTGCAATAGTTATTAGCTGATGTGAATGTCTTAGGTTAGAGTATAATGAATAGTACTTAGGAGCTTGATTTAAGAAGTATCAAACCTTCTGAATTTGTTTAGATGAATTGATACTTTTAGGATGAGATAGGAAAAACCTACTTTAACCAAAGACTAAATAGCCTAAATTGAGTTAGATTAAAAGTATTTAGAATTCCAATGTACCAAAGAAGATATATAAAGTATTTAAGTCAAAAATAAGAGTTGGATTTTAAAGGATTGATGCATCCCAAGACTTATATATATCAATAAATAGGTCAACATGTGAGAAAAAATCTGAAAGGAGTAATTTTAAGATAATTTAGAGAACAATAATGGGACCAATGATGGTGAGTAGGGAATTCATAATCAAATATGAAATATAAACCCTTTTTACATGAAGTTAAAGTTAAAGTTTACCTTAGTAGGATTATAAGTAAGTAAGTTGAAAGTTTCTTATTATATGATGTTGCACACTATAACATGTCTAGAAATGAGGATTGAGAGTGTAATGGATTGAAAAGCTAAGGTATTGATATGATTTTAAATACTCAAAATAGGAATAAAACAAAAACTTAAGACATGACTAGGAGTTGGATAGAGTTGTTTATGGAAAAGGAATAAGCTATAGTCAAGAGTAACATAGGAAAAATCAATTATATTAGAGCTAGACAAGTTGAGAATATACTTGGAAGCTTAACTAATTTGAATAAGGATTAAATTAGAGATAAGATGAAGAAATGTTCAAATACTTGGTAAACTTGAATAACTCATGGTAGATATACTCCGGGAATAATAAGTAGAAGATCCTTGCAAACATATAAAATTAAGATCAAGAAAAAGATGAATGGAGTTATGTTTAAAGAGATTTAAAAAAAAAAAGAAACTAGTTGATGATAAAAGAATGTTATTACAAGAAAATATGTGAGGATGTTGGAAAGGAATTGGAACGATTCATGGAAATGAAGGAGTAATAATTTTTGTGTAGCTAGGATAAGCTATGAAGTAATCAATGAAGTTGTACACTATATGTTGATCATGAAAGTAAGTGAGAGATAAAAATAGATGTTACTAGATTGAACTATGATGGTTGAACAACACTATCCTTAAATATAATTTGAGTACATACAAATGTGCAAGAAAAGGATGGCAAATATGTGATTCCTATATTCTTCTCACAAAATCTATTAAAAGTCATTCATCTCATTTTATGAATTCTTTATTTTGAATTGATTCAAACATATTGTATCAGTCATAAAACTCATCAATATCTTAATAGTTCTAAATTGTGTCAGCTTCAAGTGAAATTCATCTATCGAGTTAGTTTTATCTCCTTTTGACTATGTGTAAAAGGATTAAGATTTGGTAAACTCCACTTTGTGTTGGTTGAAGGAGTACTTAAACCTTAAGTTGCAAAGGCAATAAAAATTTTGAGGTGGCACCTGATTAATGAGATAAAGTTAAAAGATCAATAGACTTAACTAAGAATTCATAATAGGAAGTGACCCATCAACATAAGTGATAATTGGGTTTAGAAAGTTAATGAGTAAGATATCGAATAATGATGAAAGATAAGATATGCATGAGTGGTAAGAATTGGGTTGCAAGACTATTGGAAGTAAGATTCTAATTACATTGAGGATCATAAGATGGTCCAAAACTGTTATGTTTAAGAACTATAGATCTGAAAGACTTAGAACTCAGATTTAAAAATAGATTGAAATAAAAAATCAAGTGAATATATTACTTTAGAACCTAATTTAGAAGGTACAAGCAAATAAGAGATGAGCAAGAAATAAAGAGAAACTCTATGGACTTATCGAGGTAAAGGTAATCTATGTAGTAATTGATGGATTTATTGTATTTATGTACTTATATAAGAATCGATAGATATTACACAGACAATGTGAATTGGTGATATAAAGAAAATACCAAAAGATATTTGGTAAGAAATGTTAAATGTGATATATAGACCTACTTTACCTATGAGTTTGGTAGAATGCTATAAAATGTGCTATATGGTGATAGTATATAAGCTTAAGAAGTATTCAAACATAGCATTAGGGATGAACCAATGGACCTATGATGGAACTTATATTGTAAAGGAATCAACTATGAAAATACAAGATAAACAAATCTCCAAAATCATGAAATCAAAATGTAAAGTATGTGAAAGTATAATAAGAAGATAGCCTTAAGCTGAATTGATTGATGAGAAAGTTGATAAACCTACAAGAGGATAATACAATGGAAGAACAACTTATTCAGATACTTGATATAGAGATTCAGAGACTACAAGATTAAGACATGGTTATTTCAGAGATTAAGTTAATGATACATCTTTAATCTTAATTAATGATATGTGGATAAATATCGAAGTATTTAGATGTGAAGTACATAAGGTAGATAATTGAAGTTTTGATGATAAAATTTTTCAGAAGTAGGGTGAAAATGTAAGCTTTATAGTTTCACATAGTTATTCTGAGCTAGTAATTTAAGGTGTATGTGAAAATAGGCTAATTGAGATGACATTTTACATGTGAATCTTAGGAGTTAAACGATGATACGCCATAAGTTTGAAATATAGAAATATAATAAACTAATAATATTATAGCTAAAAATAAATAATTTTACTAAATTATATTATATTGTAATTTATCATTCGTAAACGTGTAAACTAAGTAATGGAAATAAACCAAACTTTAGAAATAAATTATTTGCACATTAAAATTACAAAATGACATAAAATAACGTATAAAAATAGTACATGTCCTTCAGGTGTAATTATTATATATAATTATATACTTGAAAATGTGTATAATTACTTAAAAATTTATAAGAAAAACAATAAAAAAGTTGTAAACCATCAAAATTACAATGTATTAGGCGTGGAATCATCAAGGGTAACCGTTGATCAAATAATATATCTTAACGACACCTAACAAGCTTGGAAACATAAGTATTTAAGCCCATAGTGGGTAAGAGAAATTCATTTTATACTCTACAAACATTAAGATCATCACTAATTCTCTCCATAACTTCGATCATTCTTAAGGCAATTGAGAAAAATCTAGAAAAAGAGAAGAATAGCAAGGAACAATTCTGGAGAAAGATAAGAACCTACATTGCATTAACTAAGCTGCTTCAAGAAACGCGGGTTCAGAAAGTGACTAGAGTAGAACCATGACCACCACCTAGTAGTGATAGCAACACTCGACTGGGCCAACAAGGTGGAGGTGGCCACTGGTAGCCAGATATTGGTTTTCTAATGAGCTCTAATTTCCACATGATTTTCTTGAATTTCTTAAAAAAATTAAATTAGGTCTGAAAATTTTGAAGAAAATTTTTTTGAGATATTTTTGTACCTACTATTTAGCAAAAATGTCAGATTACGAAAATTTTGAACAGATATATGACTTTCTTAACAAATCCCACGAAACCAAACAATTTTCAAAGTTGTTTTAAATAATCTTGTTGTTGTTGTTATTGTTTTCAAACCATACCTTTTTTAGAACTTCCCTATACTGCATGTATAAATTCAATGAAAAGAGTTAGGTAAGAAATATTTTCTATAATTTTTTGGAATTTTTAAGCCTTTAAATTTGGTGAAAAACGTCATTTTTGGAATCTTTTGTGTAATTAGTTTTGAGGAAATCAATTTATATTAGTCTTGGAGTTCATATGAGTTATGTTTTGCTGTAGAATATAATCTGAAGTTAAGGGGATTGGAGTAAAGTTGAACTACGCACCTACCACTAGTTATGGACTTAATGCATTAAAATAGGAAAATGAAGGTTTATAAGTTTCAATGATATGGTATTAATGAGTATGATGAATCTATTAATGCACTAACATGGGTGTAACCAGAAATATGATGTTGGAATGAGTCACTCGAAATAGACTTGTAATTGGATGTGTTTAGAGGGTTCTTCAGATGATTGACTTGGTAAAAAAATGACTTAAAATCTTAGTACAGATGCTTAACCGGAAGGTTAACTCATGTAAGAATCTTGAATATAATAATTTCAGGGTCTTGATTAAGATAATGTTTGGTAAAAGAAGCATGGTTGTGATAACTTCAAAGACATGTTCAAAAGGTTGGTGGATGAAAGAATTCTAACTTTAAATATGATGGAGCCTTGTTTAGGAAGTTATTTAGTGAAAGAAGTGGGATCGTATTGGTTTTAGAGACTTGACTAGAAGATTGGCTGGTTTAGAAGGCTTAGATGAAATTGCTTCTAAGATATCTTCAAAAGGTTGGTTTGTAAAAAGGGGACTTAATCTCTAGTTCAGAGAGTTAATTAGAAAGTTGGATAGTAAAAGGGACTTGACTATACTCCATCATAAACTTGTTTGGGAAGTATTTGGTAAGGGAAATTTGGTCGGAATGGCTTCAAACATTGATTCAAGGTTTGGTTAGTGTGAAATGCTTAGTGGAAATGACTTCGAAGTCTTGCTTAGAGAGTTGATAAGAGTAAGGAGGATAGTTGGGGTAACTTCAGAGATTGCATCAGAAGATTCTAAGACCAAAAATTGATATTAAGCAAGTTTTCAGAAACTTGTATAGAGATGTCAATAACAAGATGAAACCCAATACCAAGCTTACACTACTTGTTAAAGATAAGTCGCAATCACACTTAAATTATTAAAATGAACTTATTCACTTTATTTAATAAACTAAAGCAATTATATTGTATATTTTAGGGAGAACAATTAAAGCAAACTAGACCAATTATCAAGACTCTTGAGCGTCACATGACTAGGGAAGTGGGATCAGTGCTTCACTACACTTTGAAGTATTATTAAGGATACTTAGAGACCTTAATATATGTCTTGGTTGTGATTGTAAGTTAGTTGCCCGAGTGTATGCAACTTGTGTGCTTGAATAACGTTTTGCTATTTGGAGTGCTAGGTTTTATGTATTAGTTACTTTATGATGTTACTTGATTAAACTGTTTGAAATTGCTTGATTACCTCAAAAGCAATCTAACTAAAACTGGGTTTAACTTCTAACTTGACATGTATCGCAACCCATTAGGGGAAACAATTAGGATTCTTGAGCCAAACATAGACCTTTGATGAGGATAGCTAAAATGGTTATTTCCTCATCTTTAGTCAAACTAAGTGATAAGAGAAGAGTTTGAATTAAGTGAGAAGAAAGGTAGTCACGGCAAGGTTGGGGATCATGGTTTGAAGTGTAGTCTCGAGCAGAGCATATTTCTCCATTATATAAGCCTTAATTTGGTTCCAATCTGTAAAGTACATGGTGTCAAATTCCTCAACTTGAATTAGAGTAGGCGCAATTTCTCTTATCTCACGATGCATCAGATAACATCATATAATGACATTTGCTTGCACATGTATAGCATTTAACTAAACATGTTTGAAAACCCTATCTGCTTTATGTCAAATATGTACTACTGTTTTTGTCCCACTTACTGAGCATGTTGTCACTCATTCTCCATATAGCTATTTTGTAGGTTTTCTAGTAGATATACCAGTACTACTTAAAGTTTCAGAAGAATAGAGAACGGGGTTAGGGAGTGAGATTCAAGACCAATTAGCTGGACTCCTATTTTGTTTATCAATTTTTACTAACCTTTAGGAAAACTAATAGAGTTTCTTCAAGTGACCCTTTAGTTTTCAACTACTATTACTTATACTATATTCTGTAAACCTGTGGATTTTTATTGGAATCTTTCTATTAAAAAATCTATCAAGACTTAACATGTGTGAACTTCTTATAGGCTCTCAATGATTAATTTTTAATAAAACAATATTATTAATATCAAAACCCTTTCGAAGGTAGGGCTGACTTCCTCAAAGTAACTAACTACATTTATGAGTGGTAGCTCACAACTAACCCCTATAGATGTGTCATGTAACCTACGCATATTGGTGGGTGGCATGACCTACATAAAAAGGAAAAGAAAAGGAATTGACTTAAATTTCTATTGGGTGATGATTAGGTCATACAAATCAATTATACCTTAATGGAAAAAAAAAATTAAAATTGATTTCTTTTTTGTTTGTGAGGGTATTAGGTCAGTGTAACCTATTATAATGGATTGCAACCCAATGTTTGTAAACATGATGGCTCGACTCTCTGGATATCGCAATTTTGGTTATTCTCTCAAGTTTTCCTTTCTGATAATTTTTTTACTTTAATTTAATGTATTTAAAGATAATATTTTATTAAATTAATTATTTTTGGATTATTAGAAGTTCATACGTATCAATTCTAGATGAATTTTCTAATAGAGTTAATGAAATGAATCAAATGGAGAATTTTAGAAATTCTTAAGACTCAAAAACTTGAAAAAGCTAATAAATCAAATAAAAAAATAGAAAAAGGATGAAGACCAAATATATAACTTTACGTGCTATATCATATTATTTAATTTAATGTATTTGATATTTATATCTTATTAGGTTAATCATAATTAGTCGATTAGAAGTATCATGCGTCCTTTTTTCACAAATTATTCATCAAAGTTCATGGAAGAACCAAAACATCAGAGTTTTAGAGCACTAGGTAGGGGAAAAAAATGTTGTAAACTCAAATGGGAACGAAGTATAAAAATTGATGACTTAATTGTAATTTAGACCTTCTCAAATGATGGTTTTAGCTATTGAGTATATGTGGATATTCACTCATGATATGCGTACTGTGTGCATAAAATGAAAAAAATTCGTTATTGTACTAATCAATAACTTGTCAAAAATAAAAGCTTGAGTTTGCATGCTAATTAACACTCATTACAAATTAAGGATATTGAGAAACAATATGGTATGACAATTTTCTTTTTGATGGATGGAGAAAATTAAACAATTTGAGAAAATCTAAAAGAAAGGGTATCATGCATATTACTCTTATATCATGTCAACTGGCATTAAATTTTCAATTTTTGATTTTACATAACTTAAAAGAGTTGAGAATAAACCTTATAGATATGCATTGGAAAAAAAAAAAAAGAGAGGAAGCGGTTCAAGAAGGAAGTAAATAAAGTTTTTCTTTATATATATACAAAAGAAATATTGATTAAAATTTTAAAACAAAGTAAGTAGAGTAAATAGTTGAGTATTGTCTTAATAAATAAGAAGAAATTTCATGTACATATTTAACCAATTGGGAAATTTCCTTGCTATATTCATGCTTTTCTAACCATAGTCTATTTCTCATCATCACTTTTCCTTACGATTTACATGTCTGTTCCGTGATCCTAAATGGACGCTACAACTTACCACATATCTTAACTAGTTTGAAATATATAAAGCTTTTAAGTCCACAAATAAAAAATATAAAGAATCATACCACATAATATATAAAAATCTACAAGGGAGTACGAAGCTGCATCCACTCATAACCTCATATAAACCCGAAACATCCAATAGAGCTTGGAAGCATCTTGACTCACAATCAGAAACATAAGATAAAACAAATAATTAAAATCCTCAAATATCAGAAGGAGTCCATCTCCTTAAAACACAAAAAAAAAAAAAAAAGAAAACCTCAACAATTCATAACCACCAAAAAAATAGATATCATCTTATCCTAATCATCATAAAAGTAAAAGTACTCGACTCTATCCTTCTCTTAGATGTCATCGACATACGTCTCCTAAAAAATAAGATAATCCTCAAATCTGACACCTAAAAAATAGAAGAATGAGCTAAATCTCAATACAGGTGTACAAACGCATATGCATGTTAAGTCAGATCAATTAGACGCAAAAATGCAAATATAATAGAATAATACAGGCAGCGATTTAATTATCTTACATTAGGCTAACATAACAATAAAGGGTGTTCATAACCTCATCGTACTTGGTCTTTGTCTACATACATAAGTAGATATAATTATACATTTTCCTTTAAGTCCTTTATATCCAGAAACTAGAGTCTAGAACCTAATATTCTAATTGCATCATCCCATATATAAGTCCACTAAGGAATCCTTACACATGATCAGCAGTTGCCCCTCTAGAGATCTGCCATTGCAAGCCCTTAAAGCGCTAGAGCGCGTGAGTTAAGCAAAATCAGCAAACCAAAGTAATTATGCCGAATATAGATTTAATCCGGTTTAATTACTAATTCCTATCAAACATAAGCAATAACCAACACTACGTACTCGGAATCGCTCCAAAATCGAGTACAATGCTCTAATCTTAAACTCGAACAAAACTCAAAACTCAGACCTCAACAAAGGAAACTGAATACTACGAATCTAAAAGAAAATAAATAGTACGTTAACTCTAAAGCATTTTAAGAGTAAGTTCTACCTAAGAGTTATCTGAGAGCTTATGATTTATTCGATTAAGGTCTTGAAAAAAATCGTTGAGTCAAAAAAATAATGACATAATACAATTATGCAAAAAAATCGATATAACTATATAAGATCACTTACTTATAGTATATCGTAAGATACATAATATATAAGTATATACTTCTCTACATATATAAAAAAAAGTATAAAATGGTCACATGATTAGAATATCGGATAATATAGATTATTAAATTAATATGGTAAATAAATAATAAGTACTTAATTGGAAAATAATATCATTCATAAAAACTCTTAAGGACTGATATAATAATAATTAACACATAAAACAAACATACTATGCATAATATAATATATTATACATCTATAATACTAATGTGATAAAATTTCTTGGATCGTAATACCGTTAATATAAAAAAAATAAGTCATATTAATAATAATATAGTATTATAGTACACAAAATCGATATTAGGGACTTTTATATAAAATACGATCACTACAATAATCCTATAATTAAGCAAAAAATAATGACCTAGCTTACATATAAAAAATATATTTAATAATAATGGTAACCTTTATATAAAATAATTCTATATAACACGATAATAAAATAATTTATAAACAATAATCGAGTATTAATAATACTTAATTCAACATTAACAACGGAAATAATAGCTAAAATAATAGTAATAAGATATATACTATATATATGATACCTACTATGAAATCGAAACGTTTATGAATTTAAATCGAGACGAAATCATCGGATGATACAAACGAGAATCTAAAATAAACAACAATACAAAATTACAATCCATAAAACAATATACTAAAATAATTAATTAATGATAATTACCAAAATGAGCTCGGATCGGTCACTGAAGTTGAAAGAACAGGAAGTTGAATAGACTTTACGAACGTCGAAGAAATGAAGCTCTGAACGTTGAGAAATTGAAATTGTCGAAGTTCGGTTCGTGAATTTGTTTTGCTGATTGGGGAAAGAAATGGCAGCTGAGCAAGGTGAAGTTAGGACCAAGAATGAGGGAAATTGATTTATGAAACAAAATGAATTGAAGGAGACAGTGGGGGGGAGGAATGATGGTGGGGCCAACGAGATGATTGCGCGGTGACACGAGAGAGAAGGGGTCAGGGGCGAGGGAGAATTCGGTAATAAGGGGTGGGGTCTTGCGCGTTCGGTAAGGGGAGAAGGGATTAAAACAAATCAAGAGAGAGAAAAAAACAATGATGAGGTGAGAGAGAGGATGAGAGCAGAGAGAAAGAAGGATAACTGTTCCTAGGGAAAAATAAAAAGTAAGGTTTAGGTTAGGACGTTTTAGAATATAAGATAGTATTTATATATAAAAAAAATAAAAATTAATTATAATAAAAGAATATATATATAAGTTATAGGGTGATAAGCATTTATAAAAATATTGTAATATAAAGTATTAATAAAAAGTGTTATATCCCATACAAAAAATATAAAATTTAATTTATATGTAAAATAAGAATTTTAAAATAATTAAATTGAGATTTTAATTTCGATTTTTAGCAATATTAACTTAAGAAAGTTACGATTTAAATAAAATACTAAACTAATTAATTCCAACCTCTTTCTATGTACTAAAAGCCAAGCTGTAAAGTTATTTAACATTAATATCACATTGCTCAACTAATGAGTTTTCCTCCGCAACCTGTGGGAGAAGATGTATAAGACTTATCGAGGACTTTTGCCCTCTAATTAGTTGACTCATCGGTGAATAATAAAACAAAAACTAGACCAACTGGAAAACTTAAGAAGTAAGCGGAGACTTAGAAATCATAAAACCAAGCTAAAATAGAATTCTATGTGCCTGCACAGAGGATCCTTACTTTAATTGCACTTGTGGAAAAAGATGGGTAAGGACATTTGGAAAACTTTTTGTCCTCATTTGGTTGACTAGTAATATATGAGATGAAAAAGTGAAGGTCTCATATACCTGTCAAAATATTATCGGGCGAAAGTTTTTACACACATATTTCTATGAACCATTTGTATGGTGTATAGTTTAATTTGAAATTTACACCATTGTCCACTATAAACGCTACGGCATACAAGCCATTTCTTAACAAAGTCTATTAAGGACAGAATTGGTTAAGGTTTCAAAGTTAGAAGGATAATCTCCTTCCACAATGTGTAAAAAAGTTGCGTATGTAATCTCCACCTACATCATGAGTGTTTTTCTCTTTTCAAAGAAGCGGTGCAAGGAAGTGAGTAATTTGATTACCACCTTTTGGTGGAGGGACTTGAATCAAGGAAATGAAATGCAATGGTGTAATGCCCTAAGTTAAAGATTAGTAAATAATTAAGTTAATAAATATTAATAAGTATTTTTTAATCACTTACCTCAAAAAAATTTAATTAATATAAACACGATATTTACTACTTTGGTTTTACAAACTAATAAAATTCATTTCCTATAATTTATGTGAGACTGCAATTTTATGAGGTAACACAATCTTTTCTCTCTCATATATGTGATGTCATTATGAAGTCTTACAATTAGAATTGATTCTTTCCTCCCTTTCCGTATACAATTTAATTCATTATTACCACCTTTAACTTATAAGTCATCTTAGAAATATATCAAAAGTCACACCCTCTTGATATTTCTTGTTCTCCTCAAATTTCTTTTTCAAATTGAGTTAAAACAATCCTCAAATCATCTATTTACTGGTAAGAGATTAGCTCTAATACCATTTATAATACTTTAAGTTGAAATTAACAAATAATTAAATCAACAAACATTAATTAATCATTTTCAACTACTTGACTCAAGAGTTTTTAATTAGTGTTAATATGGCGTTTAATACTTTAACCTTATAAGGACTACAATTAGATGGGGCATCACAATTGGAAAAGCAATTACTATTTAACTAAATCCAAATTATAGTTTATATTACTTAAGATTTATAAGTTTTTAATAAGTTCTTATTAGGAATTGTGTGCTACCTTTTAAATAAAAGTTAATAAAATTCTAATCATTAAGATGCTTTTAAATGTGATAACTCGAAGTTTGTTGAAACTTCAAAGTCAAACGTATGCAAATTAAAATAATTTTAAGATGAGTGATCTTTTGAGAAGTAACTGTATTAAGAAATAAAATCGTGAGCAATTTGATACTAAAATGAATAATACCTTATTGTAAGGAGCTTTGGTGGGGTCGTTAATAGAAGATGACAAAACTCGTGCTCAAACTAGAGCAATTTCAAGATTAGTGAATTCTTGATAAGTAATTGCACCAAGAAATAAAACTATGCAATAGTTGATATCAAAGCAGAAAATACCTTAATAGAAAGAATTCCAATCAAGCTGTTACAAATTGGGTTTGCACATTGTAAATAATCTTAATGCTTTTTTTGTTAAAATTTTTGAAAAGTATTTAGGTTCTCATTGGGGACTTTCTAAACTCCAAGAAAGGAGGCCAAGCCACTTCGGATATGGCAAGGCATCCAATGCAGGTAAGGAAGCCATCATGAATTATCACATTTGGCAAGCGGAGAGAGGAGACAAAATAGCTGTCTGGTCGAATCGATGGAAAACCTCTTTGAAGGGTTATACTCTTGTTGCCAAATCATTTTCTCCAGGTTTATAGAATTAAATTAAAGATTTGATTGATGGGCAAACTTGCTCTTGGCATCTATAAACTATGATCCATTTGCTATCTGGTGAGGAAGTAAAGGCAGCTAGAAGAACACCACTAGCTAATTGCTTACCTAAGGAGTCTCTAGTTTGGTCATGAGAAACAACTGGGATTTATTCAATTAAATAGGGCTATTACCATCTGCTGAACCCCCAAAAAAGCTTACGTGAATACACCCTCTTCTACCATTATAATTCTTCATCCATTAGAATCAATAGGAAAATCCCTGTTATGGAGAATTTGTTCAAACTTCTGACTACTAACAAAAATCTCTGTTATGGAAAAACTAAGCAAAATCCCTCGTGTTTTATTAGTAAGGAATGGAGTGCTTTTAGCGACCGATCTTCGACACCTGTTCTCAGATTGCTGTCATCCTGTGGCACCTGAAGAAGCATCAGAATTCGTGTTTTCAACAAGAAGAACCAAAATTAGGGTTTGTTAAGTTAATTCCATCCTCGTGGAGCTAGATAATACGAATCCCATCTCTACTAGGAATTGATGAAAGCAAATACTAACCCACGACAGATTACAATAAAACGCTGGCGGCCACCCATGGAGCTCTTCATTAAAATTGCTGTTGCTGGTGCTTCAAATTTGATAACCAAGGAAGGAGGATTGGAGATTATAAGCCACACCAATCAGCATAGTTATTGGAAGTGACAACAGAAATATCGTGCAAAGAAAGTCGACAGCAAGGAACTAGAAGCATCGGTACTATTTGAAAAATCTTAGAGTACACCCATTAAAAAATAACCATACGTTATATTGACTTTTAAGTTATAGTAAATTGTATCCATATACAATAAATAAGATCCATCAATAATAAAAATAAAACAATTGGCATAAAAACTGATCCTATTAATATTCATATAAAATATTATTAACACGTTCATTTTTACTGCAAATGCATTTTATTTACTATTTAAGTGAATTATTGTTTTAAGTGATTGTGCCGTACAGCACCTTTTAAGCATATGATATACTTAAGGTCTTGTTCCGTTTACGTCAAGTCAGGTCCATATATTTAGCAATTTGTGTTTTTTAGAGCTAACGGGTCAGGTTGAGTTCCGCGATGTGATCGGACTAAATCAACCTATCCTTTCACATTCATTAATATCTATTCAATTGATTTTTTTTTCTTTTTTCTTTTTTTTTTTTTTCAATTGAAAGTCCATATCACAAAAATTTTAATGAAATCATTAAAGGTTATGGAAACACCTTTTCTATTTATCTTTAAAAGGATCGATAATCAAACAAAAATTTTAAAGAGTGGATAACTTAAATATAGAAAAACGATAAAAATTGGGTGAGTTTAATCAAAATTCAAAACTTGTTGGATTCAAATAAAAAAAAAAATAAGAGGTGGAAGACTACTATAATTTTCTCAATACATATCTTTTGTAATTTTATACATAAAAAAATTATAAATGACCTCACTAGATTTTGGGTGAATATATTTCTAAACTTTCAAAAAAACGACTTAAAACCTAATATACCCTTTGTAAATAGAAAATATAAAAGAAGTTTGATATTTCAATTGAACAAATCATTTAAAGGTCAAATTTTTGAAGGGTGTTAAAGTGGACATTAATAAACTCGGGGAAGTATTATTATGGTAAGGTCAAAGTTTGAGAGAATTTTTTAATTATCTTTGAGTTTATTTATTAATTTATTAGAGTTTAAGAGTATTAAAACATATTATAAAGATTCACGAGGTATATTCACGGTAATCTCAAAGTTTATGAACAATTTGCATTTTCCACATACATAAATTGGTGTTTCTCTAAATGTGAAACAAGGGGTTGGAAGGGAGAGGATAATGAATAGCATAAAAAAGCTTTAAACTACAAAGTGACGGCGAGTTCAATGCACTTGAGTTTTGTCTCATGCATATAACCTGCGTTCACACATAGAAAGGGAATATTTTCGAATAGATCAATGCTAAGCGAGCCACTCCTTCCGTATTCCTTGTGCAATTTCCAACGAACAATTGACCACGTCATACCAAATTTACAGCCTAGTTTAATTCAAGCAAAATATTTTTAGAAATTTTCTTTTTATTTTTTCTGTTTCCCCATATTTGTTTTTGTTGAAATAATGCTTTAAGTAGAAAATATTTTCTTTTTTAAGGTAAAAAAGTTTTTTTCAGTAAAGAGAAAATTCTAATGTTTTCTAGGAAAATGACTTATTATTTTAAAAATAGAATATTGTTTTCCAATATATTATTCACAAACGTTTTAACTACAATAAAATGACATGTATTTTATTATTATTGTAACTGACCTATAAATTATTTTTTTCAATATGAAAATATTTTATTGGATAAAAAAAATTATAGACTTGTTAAAATATTGTAAAAATCAAGTAAAGAAGTCATTGCCATGTATATTAAAAAAATCATTTACATTTATTCTATTACTTTTAAATACAATATTTAATATAATATATTTATCATAACATATCGATATTAATTTATTTAGGTATAATTATAAGCTACATAATATTCGTGAGTTGAACATTTTGTCAAAATATTTTTACAAATACATCTAAATATATAAAAAGATATGATTTTCGAAAAAAAATATGTGCTAACATAGGCTTATCCTTAAAAAAAAAAAGAGAGCCTACAATTACACTATCCTCCATGCTATTTTTAATAAAAGGCATTTTCACTTATCCGTTTTTGAAAAATATTTGGTAGAATTGTCAACTAGCAATCAAGCCATGTGGAGTTTATCCATGCTCAATGTTACAGTTAATTATTCAATAACTGTTAGTTATAAGTTTGTTGTTAGCTGGTTGTTGGTTTAGTTATAGTTTTGGTTGATTAGTTTTAATTAGTTTTAGTTAGTTTTTAGTTTTGTTTTCTCTACAGGAATTGTATATAAATGAGTCTTTCTATACAAAGAACTTAACTTAATGAATTCATTTTTCAGTTTATTTCTTTCTTGCACACTTTACTTTGCTACTCGCACATTCTCCTTCTTCTTCCATGTTACTTTCAATATTGCACATAACACACATACGTAGTTGAGAAATTATAACATGGTATCAAAGCACTCTTATGATTGATTGAACATGTCGATCACAAATACAGAAGATGTTGATTCTCCTTATTTTGTTCAACACTCGAACTTACAAAATTTAGTTGCAATAATACCTGTTCTTACTAGTCTCAACTACAATACTTAGAGCCGATCATTTTTGCTAGACTTGTCGATTTGGAATAAAGTCGGTTTTGTAGATGGTTCTATTCTAATTCCAAACAAATCAGATAAGTTGTATGTAGCTTGGAATCGATGCAATGATTTGATTGTCGCTTGGTTGCTTCGGTCAGTCTCATCTTCAATTGCCTCAACAATTTTGTACACGAACACAGCTAAGGAGATATGGACAAAGCTAAAGGTACATTTCCCACGGCTAGATGATAGTAGGATTTGTCAATTATATCATATGTTAAATACTATAGTTCAAGGATTAAGGTTTGCAGATGAATAGATTACAGAATTGAATATTGTATGGGAGGAGTTGTGGAATTTTAGGCCACTTTCACATTGTTCTTGCAGTTCTTGTGATTAAAATTACTTTGATAAATATGTTGAGTTGACACATAAGGATTATGTTTTTAAATTTCTTAATGGTTTAAATAAGAATTTTGCTACTTTATGGTCACAAATTTTGGTTTACAATTGTTTCCTACTTCGGATAAGGCTTATAATTTCATGGTGTGAGATGAATTCTAGAAAGCCAATCGGCGAAAGGATTTTATAGTTTCAAATGCATCTACAATGGTGAGTATACATCCTAAACCAAGAGGTAAAGGTGATGTTGTATGTAGTTATTGTCACAAGAAAGGGTATTTAAAGGACGGATGCTATAAATTGATTAGGTTTCCACCACATTTTCGAAATTATAATGTGACTAAATAGCAAGTGTTGGAGTTAAATCATGTATTTGCAGGTCATAGTGATACTGAAATATCAATCAGTGTTGGGTTCTCAAATTGAGAAGATCGTGGATATCGATCTACTCTTGGTTGCAATTTATCTAAGAGTGGAAATGCTAGTTCATCTTATGGATCTAACAGTATAGGTCTTTCTAAGGAACAATTACTTAACCTATTGAATATGATTAATGCTTCTGATGCTTGCTGTGTTAGTGTTACAATGGCTGAAACCTTTGTATTAGCTCCAATGATACAAGCTAGTAATCAAGATGCAACACAGTCGATGAGTCATATGGTAGGTATGGCCAATTTTTCTTGTTATTCATAGAAAGGATTCATAAATTAGATTTTGGATTTGGGAGCTACTGATCACATGATCAATAGAATTAGTTTTTTTCAATCATATTCTGAAATTAATGAAAAGTTTGTATCATTACCTAACAAAACGCATATTGGTACAGTTGCTTTAAGTTTAAGTTTGATTCTTCATAGGGTTCTATTTTTACCTTCATTCAAGCATAATCTCATTTCTGCCCATAAATTAGTTCAAAACAGTAATTGTACAGTTTGTTTCACAAATCGGTTTACTTCCATTTAGGATCATATCAGTCAGAAGAAGATTGGTCGAGCTTATGTTAAAAATATCTTGTATTTGATTGAATAGGAGCTGTGTATGGTAGTTAATACACAACAAGATCATTTTTCTTTTGATCATGGTTTTATTTTTAGTATAATGAGTCATATGCCTAAAACTTTTGATGTATAACATTTTTGTTTTGGACATCCATCTTTTGGAAAAATGAAACAAATTTGTCAGTTGGACAAAGGTATTAGCTGTATTTCTTTTAATTGCTTGATTTGTCCTATGGCTAAACAGAAGCGTGTTTCTTTTCTTATCCATGTTTGTAGTACATCCGTTGCTTTTGAACTAATACATATGGATATTTAAGGTCCTTTTGCTACCCTAACAATTGAAGGCTACAAGTATTTTCTCACCATAGTAGATGATTTCACTTGAATGACTTAGATATATTTGATGAGGTTTAAGCATGAAGTTTCTACGATTATTTCAAGTTTTTGTCGATTGGTGATTAGGCAATTTAATTCACACATTAAGATCATTCACAATGATAATGGTAAGAAATTTGTTATGTCTCAATTTTATGCTGATCATGGCATTGTTCATTAGAAATCTTGTATGGAAACCTTACAACAAAATAGTATTGTTGAATGGAAGCACCAACCTTTAGTTTTAGTAACTCGAGCATTGTTATTACAAGCCTCATTGCCTTTATGTTTTTGGGGACATGTTGTATTAACAGTAGCTCATTTGATCAATAGGCTTCGCACTAATATTCTACAAGGAAGAACTCCTTTCAATTGTTGTTTAGATGTGTGCCATCTTATTCTCATTTAAGGGTGTTTGGTTCTTTGTGTTTTGTGTCTACTCTTGCTTGAGAAAGGTCCAAATTTGGTTCCCGAGCACATACATCTATGTTTGTTGGTTATCTTTTGAATGTAAAAGGATCTAAGGTATATGATTTGATAAGGAAGCGGTTTCTTATTTCTAGAGATGTTAAATTTCTAGAACAAATATTCCCGTTTCAACTGATAACACAACTAGCAATAACAACTTCTTTCTTACCAGTTTCTTTGCCTTCAGAAGACACAGTATTGGATATAGAGGATGTGTTTTCCTTGTTCCCTAATGATATAGCAGCACAACAGGGTATTCATAGGATGGTTTCTGATGATAGTTGCACAGTCTTTAATGATTAATAGGACATAATTGATACCGTTGAATCAAGTACACTTAGGAGAAGCACTAAAGCACATAAGTATACTTCTTATTTATAAGATTATCATTTGAATGTTATAACAACAGATTCTCTAGCAGCAATTTTCTCAACTGATCATCCTTTCATCAATCTCTTTCTTATAAGTCTTATCTCCCAGTTTTTGTGCTTTTAGTGTTCAACTTTCATAGCATAGTGAACCTAGTAACTATGAGTAAGCCAAGTTACATGACCCTTGGCACAAGGCAATGCGAGAGGAAATTGATGCTTTAGTTGCTAATAATACTTGGTCTATTATACAATTGCCATATGGCAAAAACACAATTGGATGCAAGTGGGTATATAAACTTAAAACTAAAGTAGATGGATCAATTGATAGATATAAGGCATAGCTTATAGTAAAAGGATTTAGTCAGAAGGAAAGGTTTGACTATACCAAGACGTTTAGTCTAGTAGTAAAACATGTTATGGTGAGGCTTTTCTTCTATCTTATAATTGCATACAATTGGTATGTGCACCAAATGGATGTACACAATGCTTTTCTTAATGGTGATTTGAATGAAGAAGTATATATGGATATTCCTCAAAGGTACAATGTTCTTACACAATTCTTCACAAGAATAATTGGTATGCAAACTCAACAAATCCCTTTATGGTTTGAAATGGGCATCTAGGTAGTTGCTAGCAAGCATTCTTTTCTTATTAAACAATTCCAGACTTTTATGCATACACGATCCAAAATTAAAGATATTGGGGTACTTAAGTATTTTATCGGCTCTAAACTTGCACAATCTTCATAAGGCCTGGTTCTCTTATAGTGAAAATTTACTCTTAACTTACTAGCTGATGTGGGTTTCACTAAAGTAAAGCCATTGTCTACTCTAATTGAGGTTAACCATTGGTTGTCTAGAGATGACAATTCTGATGTGGTTGATGCTTCACATTATAGAAGAATAGTTGGAAAGCTTTTATATTTGTACATTACGCGACTAGATATCACTTACTTAATTAATGTATTTAGCCAATTTATGAATAGATCGAAGAAATCTCATCAATCAGCACTCAAACGTGTTTTACGCTACATCAAAGGAACTATTGGACAAGGCATTTGTTTTCCTTTAGCCAATGATTTGGTCCTTAAAGCATATAGTGACAGTGACTAAGGAGGGTGTCTTGATTCATGACGATCAACGATTGGCTTTTATGTGTTCTTGGGTAATGCTTTGTTGAATTGGAAGTCAAAGAAACAAACAACATAGGTCGAAGTTTAGCCAAATCAGAGTATAGAGTACTTACTGCTACTATTTGTGAAGTTCTTTTGATGATTTCTCTTCTTAAAGAATTTCATATTACTTGTTATTTGCTAATACAACTTTTTTGTGATAACCAATCTGCCTTACACATTGTTAGAAATCTTGTTTTTCATGAAAGAACAAAAAATCTCAAAATGGTTTTGCATTTTGTTTGTGACAAAGTTATTAAAGGTATTATATTTCTACTTTATGTTCCCTCTAAGCAATAGCTTGTAGACATATTTACTAAAAGACTACAACCAGATCATTTTCTCTAGGTCTTGTCCAAGATGTGAGTAGTTGTGATTTTATCGTTAATTATTTAACAACTATTAGTTATAAATTAGTTGTTAGCTAGTTGTTGGTGTAGTTACGGTTTTTGTTGATTAGTTTTAGTTAGTTTTCAGTTTTGTTTTCTCTACAGGAATTGTATATAAATGAGTCTTTCTACGTAGAAAACTTAACTTGATGAACTTATTTTTTAGTTCATTTCTTTTTTGCACACTTTACCCTATTACTCATACATTCTCCTTCTTATTTCCTGTTACTTTCAATACTACACATAACACATACATGTAGTTGAGAAATTGTACCACCCATGGTAGGCCATTGTGGCAATGCAAAAAAAGGGCACCTGCCTTGTTCTCATGAAGTGGAGCTACTAATTTTCTTATTTGAATTATATTTTCTCGGATTGATTTTTCTCTGGTTTCGTATTTATATTTTATGGAATCCGCCTTATTCTTTATTTAATCTTTAGTTTATAATTTTTAAAATTTGAATCATTTAATAAATTATTAGTTTAACCATTCAAATTTAAAAAAGAATATAAATAAATAATGAGATGAATGACTAGATAGACCCATTAAAATAGAGAGCGCGATTATAAAAACTTTCCTCTGTTTTCTCATGCATTTACATTATTTGGAATATTTTCTTTTCTTTTCGTTCTTTTTTTTTTTACCCTTTGCAAAATTCAGATAGATTGGTTTGCCATAGGCTAACCAACCTCTATAGGTGAAATCCTCTTTTTTCTTGACTATAAAACAGTTTTAAATTTATTTAATTACCTTAAATTAAAAGTTATTCACAGTTATAATTTTTTGGGGAACGTCATAATAGGAACATGATATAATTAGAAGCATTGTTGTAGAGATAAGATGTAAGCTTAATACAAGACATAATATGAAAGACGAACACGATGCTGATGAGTAAGATTGTAATCTATATCAATTATTTATAAGGTTTAATATATATATATATATATATATATTTGACTTTTAAGACCAGCTCCATATAAGTAGGAATTGTCGTCCTAATTGCTAGTGCTCCCTTTCTGGCTCCTCTCGTGGTAAAGGGGGGGG
Organism: Lumnitzera littorea; assembly: GCA_024138015.1. Classification (NCBI taxonomy): domain Eukaryota; kingdom Viridiplantae; phylum Streptophyta; class Magnoliopsida; order Myrtales; family Combretaceae; genus Lumnitzera; species Lumnitzera littorea. The sequence continues at coordinate 35,761,980 of JAMXBB010000005.1, forward strand.
GGGGGAAGAGAGAGATATTTTCTCACGGCAAAATGACAAATACTTGTGACAAATTCCTCACCGAAAGCGACACCTTGACAAGAAATGATATGAAAATAGGTAGTGAAAGAGGCAAAAATTGAAGATAAAATACTCTCGTGTTTTCAATCTTTTATCCCAACACGTCGAGTTGTATATTTCCGCCATAAATTTTTAACAAAATCAGTCTAATCATTTATTTTATTTTTAATTTATATATTTTTAAATTTAAATTATTAAGCAAATTATAAATTCAATAATTTAAACTTTAAATAATAAAATAAAAAAAGAAATCGATTCCAACAAAATAGATGATAAGATCGTAAAATCTTCAATATAATTGGGCTTCACAAAATACATACAATTAAAAAAGAATAATGAGCTAAGAATAATTATTTTAACCTCTTTAATCAATAAATCAAAGCATGATAAACTTATCTTAAGTTAGCTAGGACAATATCACTATTATAACCTGAATAATGGTCCACTTTTTTTTTTTTTTACTTTCTAAGTTTTTAATTTATAAATTTTAGTATCCAACAAAAATTTTCTTTATTGTTATTAACTATTCAATCTAGTCACCCATTAAAGTGGAATACATATCACATATCTATACAATAGTCAATAACAATCATATGAAAAATTTCAATTTGAAACAACCATAGTTCAAATGACATTTACAATATTGTCCTTAAATTGGTTCAATACACTTTATCCCAAATCCTTTTTTTTTAAACAAACGAGCTTGGATAAAAAATTTACAAAGTTTTTCTTTCTTCTTCTTTTCTTTTTCAACTTTAAAAAGTTTTTCACCTTAGGAAAAGAAAAACTTCAAAGAGTTTTTCAAGATTGTCCATGTTTTTGCTTTTCAACTTTTGCTATCTGCATTTTCTTTTGTTCTTTTACATTTTAAACACCTACATTTTATAGCTCCCCATAAATGTAAGTTAAGGACATGAGTCAGCTCAATTAGTTTATAGTAATTTATTTAATAAAATCATATTATTAAACATACTTAATTAAATAATATATATAATAATATAAATTATCATTAAAATAAAGAAAGTCCAAAGGGAAAAAATAATAGAACCCTAATCTACTATTTGGGTCGGGGGCATATGGCACAACCTCTAATAAGTTGTGGTTAGTTGCTCCCATTCTTGATATGGTTAGCCACTAATGTGTTTACACAATGGATTGTAGCTCACTCATGAACCCCATAGCATGGTGCATAACCATTCATCAACATGAAATATAAAGGAAGCAAAAAAAAAAAAAAAAGTTTAATGAATAACCAATCATGATTGGATCATGTGTCTCGACTTCTATAGTTGGATTTTCACTAAAAATTATATATATATATATATATTTAATTCAACCATCCATTATACTAGAACATCGATGGTCGAGTACTATCTATAAGGGATTATGCAACTCCCTTAAATGGTGGCTATATATCTCTTTGCTTTGGGATGGTCCATTACCATAAGTTGGGGTTTTTATGTTTTTACACAAGTTTTTTTTTTCTTTTTGTAATGTTTAGTTATATTATTTAATTAAATATAATTAATAGTATATTTTTATCTATTAATTATTATGGACCAATAGAAAAGCCATCAAGTGTATTCTAAATAATATTTAAAAGGAAAGCTACGTATAAATGGAAAGTGTGAAAAACGAAAACACATATTGGAAAAAGAAGGAAGAAAATATATGTATATAAACTTATAAGGTGTAATTTATGTTAGAAAGAACACATTACACTTTTTCTAATTAAGCCTCAAACTTTACTACTTTTTTAATTAAGCCATCGAACTTTTTCTTTCTTTTTTGTTTCAATCATAAATGATTGTAAATGTTTGCAAAAGAGTCATCCATTAGTAAACTGTTAGTTTTTTTTAGAGTAATATGTTGTACAATCTAGTTAGCCCAAAAAAAATGAATTGATTTAATAAATTAATAATATATATTATTTTAGTAAAATTATTAAAGATACGTAGAAAATATAGAAAAATTCATAAAATGGAAAAAAATTAACAAATCTATAAAATAAAATAAAAAGTACAATAATATATACACAATGTATACATATATTTTATGCATATGTATATATTGAATAAATGAAAAAAATTAAAAAAACAAAAATTTAAGGAAAGAATACATATACTTAAATAGATATACTAATAATATATGTTTATATACATATATATATATATTATAATTTGAGTAAAATTGTAAAAAAATCAAAATATAAAAATAAAAATAAAAAGAAAAATTAAAAAATTATTTTGACCGCTCCTTATTTTTGTGGTAGCCGAAATGGTTAAGATATGTAAAGTGAGTTGACACCTACTTAAAGAAATGAATCACTTAACTCATGAGTGGCTACCCCGCAACCTAAAAATTAACAAAAAAGAAGAATAATCATCAAATCAGGTTTTTTTTCTATTTTTCTTAAATGGTCATGGTAAGTAGGTAACTATTTACCACTCTTAAGATATCAAATGGTGGGTCGAATCGATTTTGTGATCTATCTTGAAGTTTAGGTTATTTCAACTACCCTGATCATGTATAGTTGGAACTTTTTTTTTTTTTCTATTTTTTAAAATTTCTATTATAGATGTACTTATTATATATATTTATATAATCATTATTATACCTTTTTTTTTCATTTTATTGAACTTTTTAATTATTATTATTTTTATAATCTTTGTATATTTTTTATATCTTTTAGTCATATGTTATTAATTAAATTAATTTTTTGGACCAATTAGACTGTATAATATATCATCTGTAATGGAAAAACTCGTTTATAAACTTCTATGAAATAGAAAATAAAAAGTTTCAAGGATTCAATTAATAAAAGTAGTAAACTTTAAGAACTAAAAACATAATTTTCCACCATTTGAACAAGAACTCTGTGATAAGATAATATTCCATTTTTAGAAATTTACCATGGTTTTCCAATAATTAAATTTTACAATCAAATACAATATATGATTTCAGTCTATTTTTCGCAACTTCTGTGTAAAAGGACCAATAGCTTTGTTAGTGGATGACTCTATAGCCAATTCCTGTGTCTCTCTCTTCCTTATGAGCTGGTATTCCAATATTCTGATGCTCCAGTTTATCTGAGTAATTTCTCCTCACCAGTTGAACCCATTTGAGAGACACCGCACAGCACACACAAAGCCGGTCCAGTCTGGTGATTGCCACAAGATCAGAGAGCTGAAGAGATTGATGGAAATCAGGATCAGCCTAAAGCTTTGATCTTTACTTTAAAAAATTGAAACTCTACAGCAGAAGTAAGAAGGGACACACATCAGGGAATTATTTGTGTAAATTAAGACAACAATGTGGTGGATGATGAACGAGTCGGGTGGTCACTACTGTTCTAAGAAGACTGATGATATCTGTGCTGACTTTTGTGGTCAGGTATTTCTAAATCTCCTTCTCTATCATCACTTCACTTCATTATGTTATTTAAACTTATCAACTTTTAGTGATATATATATATATATATTTATTTATTTATTTTTATTTTTTTACATTTCAGTTTCGGTAAATTGGTCCGATTGTGTTATGTGATGCGTTTTTTATGTGTGTTTTGTTGATGAATAAAGGGGACTTGTCTTAGATGACTGGCTCAATTGTTGATGATATAAGATTGATATATGATGCTTATTTAGTTACAGCCATTTCCTCTTGTGCATTGTGTAGAAACAATTGGCAAAGTTTAAAGGTTTTGTTTTCCTTGATTGAAGTTGCTGTTAGCCAGAGGGAAGATATTCTTGGTTGTTTTGCTTGTAAGATCAAAGTTAACTCTACATGTATGGATGTCTTGGGAGAGAATCCTTGGAGTTTATTGGAAATTTGATGATAAATTCTTCTGTCATGAAGAATTTTTAAAGCATAATGAGTAGTTAATTAGTTCATCCAGGTTATATTATATTGCTTCTATTCAGGCTTTGTTTCTGGGAAATCAGGTGTTTGCATTGAAGTTCTTAAATATATTCATTTTCATTAGTCTAGGGATCCTTTTCATTCGACTTGTAGTCTGGTCTTGGCCAAGAGTATTGTCTTTTCCTCATTTGCAGGATTCAAGCAGAGCTCTAAGCTTCTCAAGAGTCCGGTGTTTTCTGCGTGGCTTGGGTCTAAAGACCTACCTAATGTTGTTTTTACTTGTACCTACATTTGTACTTGTTATTTATGTACATGGGCAGAAGATATCATACTTCCTGCGGCCCCTGTGGGAATCACCACCCAAACCATTTCATGATATTCCCCACTACTATCATGAGAATGTTTCTATGGAGAATTTGTGTAAACTTCATGGTTGGGGAATTCGGGAATACCCAAGGCGGGTATACGATGCAATTCTCTTCAGTAATGAGCTGGATATACTTACTATAAGATGGAGAGAATTGTACCCTTACATAACACAGTTTGTTCTGCTTGAGTCAAATTCAACTTTCACTGGGAAAAAAAAGCCTCTTTTTTTCACCAATCATCGAGATCAATTCAAATTTGTGGAATCACGGCTCACTTATGGGACTTTAGGAGGAAGGTTTAAGAAAGGCAAGAACCCATTCTTTGAGGAAGCATATCAAAGAGTTGCATTGGATCGATTACTCAAGTATGCAGGCATTTCTGATGATGATTTGCTAATCATGTCAGATGTGGATGAGATACCGAGCAGACACACCATCAACCTACTAAGATGGTGTGATGACATTCCTCCAATTCTTCAACTTCGAATGAAGAATTACCTGTATTCTTTTGAGTTTCTTGTGGACAACAATAGCTGGAGAGCTTCAGTGCATAGGTATCAATCAGGCAAAACAAGATATGCCCATTATCGGCAGTCAGATGAACTTTTGGCAGATGCAGGATGGCATTGTAGTTTTTGCTTCCGACATATCACTGAATTCAGATTTAAAATGAAAGCATACAGCCACTTTGATAGGGTGAGATTTCCACGCTTCTTGAACCCAAAAAGAATTCAGAAAATAATATGTAAGGGGGCTGACCTATTTGATATGCTTCCGGAGGAGTATACATTCAAGGAAATCATTGGCAAAATGGGACCTGTACCTCGCTCCTTCTCAGCAGTACATCTTCCTTCATACTTATTAGAGAATGCTGAAAAGTACAAGTTTCTTTTGCCTGGCAATTGCAAGAGGGAATGACTGATCATCTGAGCTCTCTTGGGTTCTTCTCCCCCATGTTCAGAGATGACTTTTCTGCTTATGAAAGTTTGAACTGAAGAGTCAACAATGTGCTCCTGTCCTAGAGCGATTGTTCTGCATATCCAGATTAAACATCATTCTTTTAGCATTTAGAGCTGCTCTTGGATCTCTGGAGCCTCGTATATTTTCTTGCAGTAGTATTGGACATTCGTTAACAGAGTACAGGAGATCATGGTGCTCCTTTGGCTGGTTACTGGTATGATATGTCACAGTATATGAACGAATCTGAGTTTTCACGATTATGCCTATGTTGAGGAGCACTTTTCTTTTTCGAGACTACTAGATCAGTTATCATCTTGGTCAGTTCATTTGTATCATCCACACTGATATAGTACTGATACTAATGCTACATCCTAGCAGGTTTTCATAATAGTATTGATTTTTCAAAACAACCCTCGCTCACTCCCCATATTGAATATTTCGGTATATTATCCAATGCATTATTCTGTATTGAGGAGGGGTGGAAGGGTATGGAACGGATTTGCCTAAGCAAGCATTGTTGACATTAGTTGAACATTTTCATTATTTTGTTTCGGCTGATGGGGATTGTCTTTGTTCATTACAAACAAAATGATACGAAATCCAGTTGCTTGAATGTTTCAAAGGATCTTTGCACGGAATCAGGTCTTTTAGGAATTAGTCTGGCATAAAAAATCTTATAGCTTGAATATGGATTATATTATTTAACAAGTGTTTGTTACCTCAACAACCACCGGAATTTTTGGCATTTTGATACTTGGTACCATGTAATTTATGCTGAGGACGTTAAGTTTTCCTAAAGATATTATTAATTAGATGTGCTAATCATTTTAAACCGACTTGTTTTGCTTCTCAAGATAGACCTAGCATGTGCTGACACCGACAGAAGTGGGTGTATCAAGACAAAGCCTTCCTAAAATGTTTTTGGTGTTTCTGATTAGTGTGTTTGTGCGCATAGTCATGTGCTCTCATTTTGTGTAGCATGATTGAGTTCACTCCAAAAGTGAGTAATTAGTTTGGCAACCTGACAAGTTTATGATTGCTTATATGGGGCTGTTGGGTCATTTTTTCCTGTGTCATCTTGGCATAGTTTAAGTTCTCTAGCTGTTAAGATGGAATTACCTGGTTAATATAAGGTCAATCGATTTAATATCAATACTTGTCTTATTAGACTTAGAACAACTTACTCGGTCCAATTTGATTCAATCTAACTCGACTATAAAATTGATTTGAATCACCTCTTTGGCCTTTATCAATAGTGACAATCTGGTTATGGTTAACTTGAATCATCCAACTCAATTTATATAGAATGTAGTACAGTTTTTCGAGTTAGAACATAATACTTTTTTTTTTCTTCTCTTTTCCTAAATGTGCACCAATTTACTAAGAACATAAATGTAAATCTAAGCAAAATAAAAAGTAAACTATAAAACCTATCAATTTTCAAATCTCGAAAACGTGGATAATTTTATTATTTTATAAATAAATATGAATTATATTCTAATATTTTTATTAACCTCAGTTTAATCTTTTCAACTCTGGATCCCTCTGTATTTCTAGGATAATCTTTTAGTCCACATTTGACATCGTTATTAGTGTAGTTCTTTTTTTTTTTTTTTTTTTCTCTTTCTTTGGATAACTGACCCTGATGAGCCGAAAACACTTATCCATGCTCTTTTTGGATATTAATAAGCAGAAAGTCTCTTCTTATTTTGCTTCCCTGATCAACTGTTAGTATACAAGTTCAGATCTTTCCTTAATTTTTTTTTTATTTATAAATTAATAATTGAAATTATAAAGATTTTTTAAATATGTTGTAATATTACTATGATATTATTTTTTTTATAATTTTAATTATTGATTATAAATGAAATGAACAGGAGAGAAGTTAAAGAAAAAATAAAATGGGAGATCCATTTCTATAGTTGCTCGATCTTATTTGGAGGTTTCTGACCCTAGCTGGTTATGACTCACTATTACCTACATACAACACCACAATAATTTGTCCTGACGGAGTCCACAATCTAACCCAATCTCTCTCTCTCTCTGTTCAGACAATAATGGAGAAGGTGATAAAACAAAAGCATAGTGCTTCAACAAGATTATGCAAAGTCTGACAGCTCAGAAACATTATTGTTGTTATTATTATTATTATTATTTATTTTTTTAACCAAAGTTGCAAAGCATAGACAGCGTGGTTTGAAGCTTTTGTGTTATGAATTTGAAAACAGGACACAACATAATTGAGGGGGTCCCTCTCATAAATTGCATGGGCAAAAAATTATAGAATTGCAGGAGCATTTTGTCAGCATAAAATAAAGTTTTAGCTAATATTATTTTTCTGTTTTTTTTTTTTTTTTTTTTACTGAAAGGTTAATCCGGAAATGAAAAGAGTTAAAAAAAGTCAAACTAAAATTGAATTACAATCAAATCAAGATTAATAAAAATATTATAATGTAATTTATATTTGTTTATAAAATAATAGAATCATCCATCCTCTTGAAAAATGAAAGTTAATAACTTTTAACAATTTATTTTTTGTTTTTCTTAAATGAATATTAACTTGTTTTAGGAAATTGGCGCATTTTGTGGGAAGGAAAAAATAAAACAAAAAAAGATAGTAAATTCAAATCCGAAAAACTTAGTTGGGTCCAACAAGTGATGGTTAAATTACCCGAGTTAATAGTTGAACCAAGTTACTATTAGTGAGGGTCATCTAGTTAGATTGGGTGGGTCAAACCTCAACCCACAAAAACAAAATATAGAAAAATGGAAGTTACAAAATTAAGGATACATTTTGCTTTCCATGTATGAGATTTTACACTTTGCATGTTTGCCTTTCGTTTTTATATACCAATGTTTCACTTAGTTGTTGTTATCCATGGAGATGTGTCAGTTTTTGATTGGTTTACATTAATCAATTCAATAAAATAATTTTCTTGAATATATTTTATTAAAAATAATAAAAATTACATAAAATAAAATGATAAGAAAAAATAAGTTAAAGAATTTCAAAGACTGAGGACTCTTCCCATTCAACTTTTAGTGGCGGTGGTTAGCCAACATCTAGCCTTACAATCACTTGCTAGAACCACCAAAATGTAGTAGGTTGCTACTCATCGATGATTGTGGATAGCCAAACCTTGAAACAAATAAAAAAATCAAGTGAAAAGATTCTAGTAATTTTTGTTTTCTTTATTTAAGTGTAACATATGACCATCCCTTATGTTTTGGCAGCTCTCACCAACCATTCTAAGGCCAAGGATAGTGAATGACCACTTATAAAGGGTTGTTAGACTACTTTAGGTGGTAGTAAGCTACGCATCAATCTCGGAGTAGCTTGGAAGAACCCTTAGGGATTTGAATTTTTTAATAAATTTATTTTTTTATTTTTAATTCACCATTTTTTTAACCTATTTTATTTATTTAAATATATTTAATAATATTATTCTATTAAATGAATTATTATAGACTAAGTTTGAAACTAAAATGAACTAGACATAGATCATATGGTACTTCAAATGTTGGGTTTTAAGTAAATAAATATGGAATAAAGAGCATACATAAAAAGAAAAAAGAAAAAAGATTTAGACCCATGAGTAAACTCTATTGATTGTGATATTTATCAACTTCCTTAGAAAATAATTTCAGTTTATATATTAAAACTTTATTGTTGCCATTGAATTATTCCTAAAGCACTTATACATGGGGTCGAAATTGGCCAATTACGTGCAAAAAGTATACCAATTGAGCAATTAGGAGAATACTTGATCTCATTACATGTGTACAAATGTTGTAGAAAGAATCGTAGGAGGAGGAACAAGTGAACTTGATATCTTGTATGCACTTATGTGACAATAGATTGAATTTTGTATTATTGAATATTCTTGATCTATTCTTTACAAAGTAATTGATTTGATCTTCTTTAGAGGTATTTTAGCAGAATTTCTGCATATGTTCTCAACCCTTAGCATGAAAAATGTGTTCAAACGAGAGAATTAGTTTCCTGTTTATAAATTTCAAAGGCTAATCTTAATCATTAGATCATTTTAAGATGAATAGCTAAGTTTGGATGTTGAAGTTCATCATTCAATCGTTCCTGAGGATCTAATGGTTGATATCGATCCAGCCTTTTCTTATATGGACTTAAGCTTTAAAGGTAGGCTTCGATATGAGCTTCGTAAAGTCAAATGTTTAAAATAAAAAGATAAGGATTAATGGGATTTAAAGATAGGCATATGCCACCATAAAAAGAAGAGATCCATGTTTGATAGGGAAAGATGGGTCTAGTCGATAAACTTACTTAGAAGAAGAAAGAGCATTTAAAGAAGAGGCCTAAAATCAAATAAAATAAGCATAAATCTTTATTTTAATTCACGTAAACCCTTGCAAAAAAGATCAAAGCCCAAAAGAGCTTAGAAAGACACTCTAAGATTGTTTTCTTACATAAGACAATTGGGTTAGGCTTAGAGTTAACAAACCAATCAAATCGATCCCTATTTTGAGTCTATTAATCTATATTTTTCTAAAACCTCCCTAATTAGGTTTGGTTTTCTAGACCTTTTCCACCTCGCATTAGCCCGTGGTTCTAAAGGGTTGGCCCGTTTTAACCTATTTACAAATACGGGCTAAAATTTCTAACCCAACCCATCCTATCACAGGTTAGTAAGTTAAGTGGGCTAATCCGTGAATTATATTGTTATTTATTTTTTATAAATATATTATGTAGAATATTTACAATTCACAATCTTATTAATTTCAATGTATATATTTAGTTTTTATTTCAGTTTAGAAAAATAAAATTCCAATCTTTCCACGAAAATATATACATAATATACATATATATTTGTATCGAAATGGTAAAGGAAAAAAAAAATCCTGTAGTTAATAGTATGAATGTATAAGGATATTTATGACAAAATAAACTGAGATATCATAGTCATCATGTTAATAGAATTTCTTGTAGCATCATAATGGTTATATAAAAATAACATACACAAATTTTGAGTTGTTTAAGATGGTCTTGTCATACAACAACATGATAATCTTATAGCACAATAATACAATGATGAGGACGTCCCATCTATAAAACTTCAAGATAATACATCTATAATATATATTTATTTTTCTTTTTTTCTTCCTTACAAGTTAATATGCTTTAATCTACGGATTATATATGAACCAAGTTAATAAAAGTTCGCATTTAAATAGATCAAACTTTTTAAATCTAGCCTTTTATTTTACAGGCAATGTAGGTGGACCTATATGACTTACTTCGCTTATATGGCTAAACCCGTCACTAATGATTAACTCATTAAATTGGCTTATAGCGTTAAATAATGCTAAAATATCGAAATGGCTAATACAGTAGTGCACTTGAAAGGTTGATTACACAAATGCCGTTGAGGTGAATGGTATATGATTACCGGTATCAAAACACGTTCCTCCTATTCCCAATAGGTGGTTTTAGTGGGGATGACAATGATTTACATGAGTAAATGATAAAACACACCGCAGCCAAATCCGAAAATGATTTTTCAGAGATCTAAAGTGCATAATTTACCCTTACATAATATAAGTACATAATATAATAAAATGAGATCAATCCTACAAATATATCATGTATTTAAATGAGTAATGAATAAATATTAATAACATTTAGATATGTACAAGTGATACTGGTAATTTTTAAAAAATTAATCTATTTAGATCACGTGTTTGTACCGTTAAAATATATCTAGTTAATAAGGATGAATAACTTTTAGATAAATATTATGTTAGTGCTCACACCACTAATATATTTAAGTTACGTATTAGTACGAGTTGTCGAGCTTCGCAGATGTTTCCTAACTTTGATTGGTTTCCCATCAAAAGATCCATTTTACACTTCTGGTGTGTCGTCCGTAGAGAATAGAGCATCAAAATGGCCTGAAAAGTCACCTTAAAATTGTCTTTTTCCAGATTCTTATTCCCTTAGGATTTCAGCAACAGTTGTCTGGAATCAGATTCCATAAAATCGTTGTGCAGACAAACCGTTACCTATATATGCGTAGTGCAACCCAAAAACAAAAATTATCAGGAAAATATAATCATAATTGACATGTCTTCTGTGACTAGCTCTTATAACCACGGCCATCTCCATCATGAGAGGAACAACAAAAAAGACTTAAAAGCTCACAAGCCTCGTAAGCTCTCTGACTACCTTCAAATTGATCGAGAACAGGCTGAAGATATCGATGGTGGTCGAGGCAAGGTGGGCACCCACCCCAATTCCGAAGACAGCATAAATAAACAAGCTGACGGATTCATTAAGAAATATGGCTATAAGCATCGGCATCCATCCGCGTGCATCAGTAAGGATTACGATAGTTCTAATCAAGAAGATGTTGATGGGGAAGCAGAAAATTTCATTCGGCGGGAGCACAAGAAATTTGGGTTAACAGGAAAATGGAGGATTTTCAATTAAGTTAATGGAATGATTGTGGTTACTCATTAATAAGCAAATGCTTCGAGAAGTATGCTACGTCCATATTGTTTTCCTTAAGTATCTATCCTTAATTTCTAGGTTACCATGTTTACTTAAGTTGAATTCGTTATAGTTAATTTGTTGTATTAAGGTAAGATATGAAAGAAAATTATACCTCTAATCTACTACTAAGTATGAATCCGATAGTTCATTCTGCTTACTATCTTTGTTATTGTTCTTGAGATTTTTCACTTTTTTTTTTTTTGGGGGGGGGGGGGGGGGGGGGGGGGGTTG